>WAAE01023656.1:288283-330762 GCA_013400495.1 Nicator chloris | reverse complement strand
GGGGCCGCCCTGAGGGGGCTCCGGGCGCTCCCGGCGCGGCCGCCCTGGGGGGCCCGGCGAGCCCCGCTGTCAGCCCGCGGAGCTGGAGCAGCCGCGCTGGAGGCTGCGGGGCGGGCCCGGGGCCGCTGTGTACCTAGGGGATGCCACCCTTGCGTTGCTGGCATGCGACGGCCGGACTCCCGGGCCAGCCTCCTGGGCCTGTTTTTCTCTCACCGCCCGGGCGGGCGGGAGCAGCCCAGCCACCGCCAGCGCTGTCTCGCACAGCCTTGCCTGAGGCTGAATTTATCATAGAGTCAGTCAGGTTGGAAAATACCTCCGGGATCATCGGGACCAACCTATGAACCGACACTAACAATGTCAACCAGACCAAGGCACCGAGTGCCACATCCAGTCTTTACCTAAACACCTAAACACCTCCAAGGAATGTGACTCCACCACATACCTGGGCAGCCCAGTCCAATGTCAAATCACCCATTCTGTGAAGAAGTGCTTCCTAATGACCAATCTGAACCTCCCCTGGTACCTCTTACGGCTTTCCTCTTGTCCTGTGCCGTGGGAGACGAGCCGGCCCGCACCAGCTCCAGGCTCCTCACAGGGAGTGATAAGCTCACCGCCGAGCCTCCTCTGCTCCAGGATAATTCGCTCTGTTGTCAGCTGAGCTTTAGGAGCTGTGCTTTTTGTGTTCTCCCATGTAAGAACTTTGACAGCAGCTGGCTGGTGTCCTCTCGGTTTAATGGACCACACAGCCCTTGGCATGTGCCTGGCACTGTGTGAATAACCAGGTGTTTGGGGTCCTTTGCTGGGGCAGCAAGCGTGGCTGCTGGCGCATGTGGGATGGGGACAGAATAGCCACCAGCAAAAGTGCACTGAGATGGGACTGAGATGCTAGGCTAATCTCATTCATTTCCCAACAAATCAACCGGGCATGTTTCAACAGTAAATGACAATACAAAAGTGAAAGTTTGCAAACCTCATTAGTAACCCTAGAGTGTGGTTCCTATTTTAAAACTACTTTTTTTACTGATACAAGGATAATTTTCTGCCTGTACCACTCTTTCACTTCACTGTTATCATACCAAATCACACAGTTTTAGTCTGTTGGCTCAAATCTCAAATGAAAGCAGCTTATTTCCTTGCTAACGCCTTTTAATTTCTCCTTCCATCTGTTACTACTTCACTATCCAAGTGCCTGTAGCACTAGGCAGTGTTGGGATAGAGGTTGACCTCACACTCTGGACTCTCAGGCTCTGCTGAGCTTTGCTCAGGAGCAAAGGGATCAGGAAGATGGTGCTGGAGAAAATCAATCCTCTCCAACCTCAACTCTGCCTTCTCCATGTACTTTTAAGTGGATACCTGTGGCAACCCTGGGTATCAGAGGGGCATCGCCTCACTCCCTATTCCAGTGATCCAAGTGAGGAAAAATGGTCTCTTGGATCTTAGAACGAGGAGTAGATTTCCGTTGCTGGAGATTAATTTCACCCTTTCAGCCTCCAAGCTTTCTTCTCTGTGCTTCAAGGAAAGCTTAGCCAAGCCAAAGGCTCAAGCTCTCTGAGTCAAGCAAGACCACAGCATGGGGTACAAGATTAACTGTGGCTGTGGGGCTGAGTAACAGGGAAAACTGGCAAAAAGGGAAAAATTGTTTTTAGAGCAGACTTGAGATAGGAAAGTGCTGAAGAGGGGGGTCAGAAGATGGGGCTGGCATGGAGATGTGGGAGAGGAAGGAAGGAGCAGGTGAGCAGAGGGGCCACAGCAGGAGAGGTCACCTGCTTGGTGAGGTAGTTTTTCTCTGAACAAAAAGTGAAGTCCTGCAGAGCCTTTCCTGAGCATCCTTCTCTCAGTGAAAGCTGGCTGTTGGCAGGAACTGCCAAGGTTGTGCACCACGAACAGGTCTTGCTGAAGCCTCGCAAGGGATGGAACATCTGCGTGTTTGAATACACAACTTGGCATCTGCAAGTCAGTATCTTGGCCTGTCAGGAAACAACTGTTCCCAGTCAAGCTTTTGTAGAGTGGAGCATGGGAACATCTCAATCTTGAGTGACTATGCACCAGTAAAGCACATATTCAGAAAATGATACATTAATCTGAATAATTTCCAGAGAGTCCTTATCCTGTATAAACAGAGTGCACAGTATTACAAGCTGCTACACAGTTTAACAGCTTATGATAGCATCTACTATAATGCAGAGAACTAGTGATTACTTAATTAGAGGCTGTCTAAAGGTTTGTAATAACTGCATACATGTTTAATTTTAATTTTTCTAGTTCTTCTGAACTAGATCTTTCAACCATAAAATTCTCTTAACCTTTTGTAAATGTTTTAAAGAAAAAAGATAAGCATTTTGCATTTACATAAACAGGATTTCAAGTATTGTATATACATCTATTAGTTAAGATTCCTAGGGGAAGAAAAACCACATTATTCTTTATTTTCAGGTGAACTGGCCCCAAGAGGTTAAAGAAATACAAGGTCACTCGAGGGAGGTAGTAGCAGAGTCAGAAGTGAGGTTACAGCTCCAACCCTCCCAGCTCTCATGGTGAACGTAAATAATACCTGTTATTCAAGAATTTGCATGGCTAACAAGCCAGTTACACTTTAAATTGTGTCTTTTTCTTGTCCCATTGATTCCCCTAAGACATAGAAGCAGTAAAACATCGTCAGAGGGGCAGCGTGCAGTGAATGCATTAGTGAAAGCTGCAGCCAGAGATAAAACAGATTCATGGGAAGTAAATCCAGTCAGTGCAAAGGGAAGCCAAAGTGGAGGAATGAGGTGTTTCAGAATGAGGGGAAGAGATGAGACAAAGAGGTGTGGACAGTGTCAGAGGTTGAAGAGAGAGTGGGATGGGAAGGACGGGTGACAAAGGAGTGCCCATGGTGCCAAACCCCTCAGAAATGCCAGCAAGGTGCCTCTACATGAGCAAAATAGAGAAGCCATGCACTTGCTGAGTGTGTCATCAGCCAGCTGAAAGCAAAGCCCAACAGCAAATGCTCAGAGATGAGTTAGGAGAGGATTTACCTCACCAAAGCTCAGTGATCTGGAAATTGCCCTCTGTGAAGAAGCTCTTTGTTGCTATTTCTCCTCAGTCACTGCAGGGAGCAGACATGTCCAGCTGCATTTACACACCTCGGCTTTGGATGACTAAAGGTAGGGAAGACAAACCCTTAGGCTCTGTGCACTGGATTTAAACATGACTTTTAAATCAGGTTTCCCCAAGGAAGAATATCCAGCTTGAGGAGCTGGCAATAGTTGTGCTCATCAGTGATGCAGTCACAGGAGCAACACAGAAGTGAAGTTCTGAAAGGAAATTCAGTTTCAGGGTTTTTTGCAGCAAATAAAACTGTGGAATATATCAGATTACTGAATAATATTAAATATATCAGATTAACTCTTTTTATGGGGAAAATAAAAGCCTTCTCTAATTTAGACTAATTAAACCCAAAGCCTTCATCTCTCTTATTTTTTTTTCTTTAAACCCAAAAGGCAAAAAAACCCCTTCTGTTTACCACACATTTCTTGTTCTATTGCTCCTTTCTCTGTACCATTAATTTTTCTTATATCTTTCTTAAAGTTTGGTGCTTGAAGCTGGAGGTATTATTCAAGCTGGGGCTTTAGCTAAAACCAGACTAACAACCATTAATATGCTTCCTGATTCTTGGATAGTAATGTCAATTCCCACAAAAAACCAGGTATGTTGAATTAGTGAGTGCAGCCCAGCTGCATCATGAGGCCTTTACACTCTGAATCAGGCTCCTGAAATCATGGCTAAAAGCCCATGGCTTTCTAACAATTTCGCACTCTAAAAGAATTGCATTTGATTTTAGAGGTTTTAGAGAAACCTCTGTCTGTAATCGCAAGAGCAAGGATTATGCTCACTGGAATGAACTGTTCTTGCTAACACAGCGTCAGCAGAAGTGTGAGCAAGGTCATAAAAATCATCAGCAGAATATGCAGTTTATTTCCTTGCTTCTCTTTTTTAAAAACCTCCTCTGCTGATTCAGTCTTAAGGTCCTGCTCTGGTCCCACAGGTTTCTTTCCTCGAACACGGGTATTTAACTCTCAAGGGCTTTGCATGACTGAAGCAACCTCTTAATGTCACAGAAAGTCTCTCACTGGCAATAAATGCAGCTGTTAGAACAAAATACAGCGTTATCCCAATGGCTTTTGTTGCAGCAGGGCCCAGTATGATCTCTTGCATAAAGAACATCCTCTTTCTGAAAAGTAATCTTCACACTGCATCTCAATTAGTTTGAAAAGCAATGTGTTGTTAATGTATTTTTATTTACAGGGCCATAAGCATTATGGGCTTATGGAAATAACACGAGTGAGTGAGCTTTTCTGATGATCATGTCCCAAGACATTCCAATAGTGATGGGCTCTCTTTGGGGCTTTTCTGCTTACTTTATTCCCTTTCTGGTAGAAGCAGCTGATCTGAAAAGCCACATGAATACACTCCTAGTACACATAATCCCTTTAGTTCCCTGCATGACTGTAATTGAACACATTGGCAGACTTTGTTTGTATTTAAATATTTTCATAGAAGGGAAAGTAATTCCAAGCTGATCACTTCATGAGGCCAAAAATTTCATTAGGAGCCATTTGAACAATTACAATAAATTAAAAAATCATTATTTGTCAGTACAGTTGTGCCATAAACACTATAATTTATATGAAAAGAATTCTTAGTCCCTAATGAAATTTGTCTTTGTTTATGATAATCACCACGACAAATTTATTGAATAAGAAAGAAAACACATATGGCTTTGTAATCCACAGCTAGGTTGTTCTATTTGAAATTTAATTCAGAAGGATAGAAAGATTTCTTAGGACTGAAGGGATTATAGGTACTGTAATATCTAATAAGATTATAAGATGGAGGTGGTAGCTCACTGTAATAGAAACCCACTAAGACACAGGATGGGCACAACTTTCTGGACTATCAAATCCAGTCCCCAGGTACTGCAGGCATCACATGGTCCATTTAATAAATTTTGTGAGCTTCATGAAAAACTAGGTATGGTTTCATCCCTATAATATTTATATCCTCACTATGCAGGTGGATAAAGAACACCTAATTGATAGTCTAAATTATTCATGGCCAATTTATACCCACTTGTTCATATACACAGATGGCCTACCCTTAATATTCCCTCTACCTGATGTATTTACAGAAAGCAGTCAAACCACATCTCACTCTGCAGCTGCTGGGCTAAACAAGCCCCTTATGCACGCTGTCCTTTCATGAAAGGTTCTCCAGTCTCCTCTTAGCAGCCCTTTGCTGTACCCATTTCATTAAGAACCCAACTTTCTTGAACACAATCAGAATAATGTGTTTTATTCCAAACAAAATCCTATTAGGGTCTTATTCAAGGATGTTCATGCTTCCCTTGCTTTGCTAGAAATGTGTGTCCTACTGCATTTTAGAGTTTCAGTGGCCTTTTGCATGCCCATACTGCACTGAAATATGAAGTCTTTCAGTGTCATTGGAAGTTTCCTGCAGAATTTTGTCTGCTGATACCTCTCTTACTGCGTCTGTGTGTTGCTGTTGGGCACGAAAAAAGACGAAAGACTTCAAGGTTTTCAGAAGGTAAAGAGTAAGTAAGCTCTACTCGTTGGGTTTTATTCTACTATTATAAAGTGTTCTGATCAGACATAACATGATTGGTGAACAGGAACGACATCTCTCTAATCCCATTGGTTAAACTAGAGAAACAGCTAAAATGTTTTGAGGACGAAGAGCAAGACACTACTTGGAGATTGTTTTAAGAAAGAATTGTTGTTTACCAAGATTGTTTTGAGAAGAAGCTTTCTTGATAAATTTTTCTTTGGGAGAAAATTAGCAGGCTAAAATCTCTCAGGCCCAGAAATATCAGGTCCACATCTGTGGCCTCACTCTTCAAGGATATTCAGCTCTTGCTGTACGATGTTCTGAACTTTCTCTACGCTGATGATACCTCCTAACGTAGAGGTGTTCCAAGGTCACCTCCTAACCTGGTGACTTCAATCTATTTTTATGATCAGACACCTCTGTTTTCCATATAGGTCACTGATGAAAATAATAACAATCAGTCTTAAGACTTACGACTTAGGAGCTCGGAATAATTCCCTGTCGATACAGTTCAGCTTCTCATCTTCCAACACCATGTATGGCTTGCAGTTCCTCTATGAATCTCAGATTTCTCCATTCAGGAGGTAGAAATTTATACACGGCTCCTCATCAGCTATTTTATTCAAGTCCAGACAGCCAGATTTCCCTTCTTCGTCTAGCCAATTAATTACTCTGTCAAAGAAACTTATTGAATTAGTTTGATATTATCTAGCCTTGGTAAATACCCATTCCATTTTATTCTGCTTTCCAGTGACTGTCATGACTTTTACAATTCTCTCCTCCCACATTCTTTCTAAAAGCCTGACATAAAATATTGCTGTACACAAAACAAAATATATTGTGCTTTTTCAGTGAAAAATCCATGTTTTATTTGTCTTTGGTATAGATTAGTTATTTAATCAATATACAATTTTAACTAGCAGGTAGTGTTGAGCAGCAGTTATAGATTGGTTGACTCTATATTCCCAGCAGAAATGTATACGCATCTTTTTTTTTATTCTAACTACTGTTAGTGTCTCTTTTTAAAAGGATTGGAATACAATTTTGGCAGGCTGGTCCAACTGAGACACAGCCCCACATGCAACAGGGTCTTTTCCTGAACAGCTTTATAGCGAACTGATACATGTTACAGAAAATCAGAGGACAACATGTACAGTGACTTGTATGGTGATCACAGGCTTTGGGCGTGGCAGAAATGCAGGTTTTGAAGAAACAGAGAAGAGTTGGGAAGGATTTGGCTGAGAGGTGCTGGATGATTGTTTCAGATAGAGATAAATTGCAGTGTTGTCTTCTTTGTGCTTAATTTTAATTATGTTGTGGGCAGTACACAAATTGAAAGAAGAGCTAGTAAGAAAAGAAATCAAGACTTGAATTTCAAGTCCACTGCTGACCCACAGACTTTGTGTGTCCTTGGGCAAAACGCTTTTATGGTTTTTTCTTTCCATCTCACTGCCTCATCTGCAAAACAGAGATAACACTGCTTCTTTTTTCCCAACCTGACTATTTACATAATAAAAGCCTTTCCATGCATGACAGACTCTTATATTTGTACAGCATCTAGAATAATGAGGACCTGGATCTTGGGACTACAACACAAACAATACACAACAATTAAGATTATACATCCATCCAAAATATACCTAATGCACATCTTACTACAGTGCCTTGAGAGAGAGACATGACTTTATTCCATGGTGAATTCTATTTCTTTGATTTCTGCAGTCCCTCCTCTTGTGCTGCTCTTTTGCCTAAGGAAAGCTTTGGCAGAGAGTTAAGTTTTAGGTAAGCAGCGACGTTGCTTTTGTGGCGTACTGCAGGTGGAAAGCACGATGGACCCCAGAGTCCAAAGGGAATTGCATGGAACCAGGCAGCATTGTGCAGCCTCTCTGCATTTGTGCAGGAGCTCTCCTGTGGCCCCATTCACCTCCCACTGCATCAGGAAGATCTGCCTTAAAGGATGCTTGTCCTGCTGTGAAAAGGGAAAAGAAAGAGCCTCTCATCCATATTGCCCTTGGGAAGGACTATGCACCCACTGCAGGTGAGACCAACACAGAGCTGTCTTCTTGGTAAGCAAACCCTACACCCTTGGAGAGGTCTCAGTACATTTGGGGATCCAGTAGGAAATGTTAGATGTGCTCATCCTGTTCCATGCTTGTGGGGTGGAGTACAGTAATAAGCATCCCCTCACCATCAACCTGGAGGCTACAGGATCGGAGATCTGTTACTGTGCTGCACATATTCCTGGGAAATGCTCTCTGAAGGATTTATGCTCAGCTTGGAGAAAGACAGCTTCCCACGCCAGAACTTTTGCAAAGTGTGAAGCTTTTCCCCCCAGCCTCTACGCCCGGAAGGTAATGCCAAAGTATGTTGGAGGTCAGGCTGGGCTCACACTGTGATTTCTCTGCGTGCTGAGAGAAAATAAAAGAGAGGGTGCTTGGCTGCTCTGAGCTGGTGTGTCCAGGCCCTGAGGCTGGGCTGGCTCTGCAGCTACTTGGCATGAAGAGGAGGAAAAACATGCATAAATTAGGAGCTCTTAAGGCCAGTTTCCTTCTTTGGTCCCAGAATAACTGGCCGAGGGCACTTGTATTGCAGCAGCAGACCAACCCCTCCGTGCTGACAGGGGACACTTTTCAGTGCTTCCCTTGTGCTGGCAGATGCACCACGACATTAATTACACTCTGCAGCACTGCCCTGGCTAAAAAAAACCATGAACATTAAAAAAAAAAAAATCTATCTTCATCCCCCTCCTTTTATTAATGAGATTTTTACAAACAAAAAAGAACAAGGGAAGTGATGTTAACTGCATTATTAATAATACATAGTTGTAACTGATTAGTTTGGTTTCCTGTCCTGCACAAGGAAGATGGCATTGTGCTGTGACTATTGCCTTACAGGAACTCAGGCTGGATACCAGGTGTCTGTTACAAATGTTGGGCACCAAATTAAACACCCACACATCCTGAAAGGACCAGCAACACGACATAAAGAATTATTCATTTTGCCAGCAGGAAAATGACAAAGCAGAGGAGTGACAAATACTCTAGATAAACCCAGCGCTACAATTTAATGCATGGGATAAGGACCTCTTTTTCCAAATAAAGACTCCCAACTCTTGCAGTTTCTTACTTCTCCATAATTTAGCTGTGCACATATTTGGCATTTAGAGTGTGACGGATTTACACATTTGCTATCAAATGAGCTGCAAGAGCTAATCAGCTCGTGCAGAATTGCACATATTAATGAAGAAGGCTCTTCTGCATGCCTGCGATGCACACACCCGCTTAACTGGGGCACCAGAGACTAATTTGAAAAGATTTTGTTCACGTAGCTCTTTTCCTATGATGAATGCTTGCAGGGAATCATGCTGTAGAGAGGGAGCAAGCAGTATCTGCAAAATCTGGCTAAATGGTTCTCATTACTGAGTGATGGAAGAGCAATAGGAAAGATAATTTATTAGTGGCTCAAAGCTAATGAGAATAATTAGCACTATTATGCTTCCTAAGCAAACACAGAATAACTGTTCCTTAAGGAGCCCTGTCTCCCTGCAGCAGTGCCAAGTGCTCTGGGCAGGAGGACATGACTTCCAGGGGCAGGAATCTTACAAACCAAGGACCAGGGCAGCTGTGTGGAAACACAGACATCCTATGGGTCTGCATTAGAGCTGTGATTTGCTAAATTTGGGGCTAACAGACCATCTTTTTTTCTATCTCAAAGCCAACTATACTGGGCTGATGAATAGTTTACACTTCAGCTTAACTCCTCAGAAACCAGAGGTTGGAAATTGCTGCCTTGGATACTGAGATTTTTTTGAAATATTGCATCACACAGTACCTTCCAAAACCTTGCAAAAGCCAAGCCAGTCGACAGTGCTTTGCAGAGAGTATTTCAGCAGCAATGGTCAGTCCCCAGGAATCCTGGCTGCCAGCAGAAAAAATGGCTTTTGGCTTCATTTCCTTTGTAGACACCCAGGTATCCTCCTTCCTCACTCTGTAAATAAAAGCAGGATATGCACAGAAAACATTGCATCTTCTTACGACCAGTCAAAGAAACTAATGGGAAAATTCTGGTTTCCAATCAGTTCCAGCCCAGAGCAGTAATGTACACAACCAGATTAGCCAAAGGGCTGCACTCCTGTGGTTCCTGCAGAGCCAGGGAATGCTCAGGGATGCTGGGCTGCCAAAGGCAAAGGAAATGCCAGCGTTTGGCTACAGTGCTCAGCACCTGCTGATAAAGGCTGATTTTCCCCCCACCTCTCATTTTTCAGAATTTACTCCTGCAATCCCAGTGTTCCATTACAGACCCAATCACACTAAAGTAAGCTATTAAATTAAAATGAGGTGCACGTGGGCAGCAGTCCCTGCTCCCCTGAGTGTCATTTAGAGCAAATAGCTTGTTTCATAGTTTGTAAAACACAGTTGGCAGGGGCTCAGTGTTATTCTAGGAAATCCACGTAGGCAACATTTCTTTCTTGCAATATAGCACTACCAAGATTATGGAGAGTGATTTTGACTTTTATTTTTTAAAAGGCAAACAGAAAAAACATCTGTAGGCTATGTCGCCAGGTCTTGACTTCTTTTGGAAAGCAGTTTGCCTCTAAAATCAAAATCACCCATAAAGCAATTCCATCTGAAACAAGACTCTCTGAAGCATTCTCTTAGAGCTTACTCATGATGGGAGTTTTATCTGCTTTTTTACTCCCAAAGTAAATGCTGGAAGAACATAGACCTCTAATCTTTTTTCACCAGTAATATCAATCTATCTTTGCAGATGCCTATCAAAAGGATTTTAAGTTAGCAAGATTTGGAGACTTAATTTGGTCTGAGTGGGAGTTTAGAAAAATTCCCAAGGCTTTTTCACTCAACTGCAACTATTTAGGAGGGGCTTGGGGGTCAATGTGACTGTCAGATCCAAAATGCAATTTTACAGGGGGAGGAAAGAGGAAATGGCGATTTGTTAGGCTGCTTTCTTGACTCAGATCGGAAACTAAGTCTCTTCCAGTCTCTTGGAGGAGTTGCTCTGTTTTGAACAAGGACATATTACTGGGTCAGAGATAGATGGATTACAACAGAGCCAAATCACCCTCTGGGGTCGCAGGGGCTGGGATAGAAGCTTATGCTCATCTTGGGACTCCCAACTTATGCTTGCCATATCCCAGAGCATTCACTCTCCTGGGAACTTTTCCCTCCTTTTGGTGGATGAAACAAATCCAACATCTCAGGCTCTTTCATTAGATGGGAAAACCATTTCCCCTCCAGCTTCCAGTATGCACAAAATGCTTGGCCCTGCTGCCCTTCATCTCTTGGTCCAACCACACAGCAGGACTAACACTGCCCTGTGGCTATTTATAATATCTTGTTTAAGCCAACACTGGGGAACAAAGTGATGCACAATCCTTGCTCAGCCTCTCTGCTGTGTACACGTTTTACCCTTCCTCGACAAGATTTAATCAGCTTAGGGTTAACTATGTAGCGCATGTCCAAGACCTTTGAATCACACCTTAGAAAGACTGAAAGACCAAACCCATAACTGCAAGAGCAGAATCTCTGATTCACTGCAAACCATTTGTTATCAGCAATTAAGTTTCTTGCTGATAAATGATTCATGACTTGAAAGCCCAGATTACGCACTTTTAACCACGGCAGAAATTCCTGTGTGATTATGAACGCCTGGGCTACGCATCCAGTGTGACAGGCTGGGAAGTCTGAATGTGTGAAATGACCAACCATTTAAATACAGAAAATAAGAGCTCTTACATATATTTTTCATTCACAGTTTGTAGAAAATAACATACTTCAGTTTCAACGTGACTGATGTGAATATAAACACAAACTGACTTAACTAGCAAATATAAACACCAACTTTTGCTTTACTGGAGGCGACAGAACTAAAACACCTTTTGCAACAGAACTAAAACACTGTGACTGATATCCAGACCTGGCCTACTAATTAAAAAGACTTGAAAGCAAAGCTCTGAGCTCCTGGTACACTCCTGGAACACCAGTTCACAGTAACTAAGGCTTTTGTCATCCATTTGATGTAATCATTTATGGTGTTCAAAACTGTATTTTTCAAAAACTATTCAGACCATAAACCAGATGAGTCATGACCCTATAACAGAAGGTAAATTATTCTCAAATATTTTATATTTGTGCATTAACACATGCACATTTTTTCTTTAGCCAAGAAAAAATGAATGCCCAAGTCCAAGAAATAACTGACAAAAGACTGAAGGGAAAAATGAAAATTCCTAATTTTATTATGGTGTAACCAACTGTAAGGAATTACTGGTCTGAAGCACAGTGTGCAATTGTCTTATACTAAACATTTACTAAAGCCTATAATTCAGAATGATCCTGACTAGTGAAGTCACCATTGGCAAGCTATCATTTTTTCTTTCTTATTTTTGAAGAACTCTACATTTCTCACCAATTAGCACAAACACAGGCACAGCCTATGCACAGAAATGCTCAACACTTTGTAGAGGCTGTATTTCGTTAGTGCCAGCTGCTTTGACTCTGAGATCAAAAGAGATGCAGCAAGTTCTGGACTGATCATATTCGATAGTTTGCTAAAAGCAGAAGAATTCCTGTTTGAGATCAAATGGCATCAATGTGTATTGTTTCCTAAATGCAGGGCAGAGTGCCTGCTACTTACGTGAGGATGGCTTGAAATAAAGAATTATCGTTATCTTCTGCAAAAGTCCTATACACAACATAAGTAACTCTGCTAATTGAAAGGGAAAAAAAACAGAGTAAGAATCTTCACAAATTAAGCTACTTTTACACTATGATGTTATGTACTATCAGGCAGCTGATTTTTTTGGGTGAAGAGGCTCATCAGGTGCCTAATAAGAGAAGATACTTGGCACAGCCCCACGGCCATTACTGATGTCGTGGTTAACAAGCTGGCTACCATACAAGGCCAATCAGGCTACTGGTATTCCACAACAGTGACGAATGGCTTCAGCAGCTAAACGGTGCCAAACATACAGTGCCATTAATTAGGCAAGAGAGAGAAGGAAAAACACCCAGGAAGGAGGTAAGATGCCATTCACGTCCTGAGCAGCCGCTCAGCACAGCCTGCAGATCTGAACTAGCAGAAAACAAGACGGGCAGACTGAGGAGCAAGAGGAACGTTTCAGACCCAGGTCACAGCTCTCTGCTGTGAGAAGCTGTTTTGTGCCCCCTGGAGTGCCAGGGCAGAGGGAGTTTGGCCCTCACAGCACCACCCACCTGCAGCGCTGCCCAGCCCTCCCGAGGCCGGGATGTCCCAGCCACGCGCGGTGGGAACTCGTCCCGCGCGCGCCGCCTCTTCCTATACCACCACCAGCTGTGGTCCTTTGCCCAGTTGGGAAGAAGCTGAACAAGGCTGATTAATGATAAAAATACTTGTCCTTTTTAAAGTTTATTTTTAGTTCAAATTGAATCACAACTTCCTGCCCCTCACTCTCCCCTCCTGCGAAGACAGAAGTACCTCCAGATCAACTTTTTTTGTTTGTTTGTTTAAGCATCAAAAGTGTAACACATTTCAACTGCTGCTGATACAGGTTTTACAGTGATGACTGTCAGAGAGAGATTGTTTGTGCAACTCCTTAAGGAGCAAAAAGGAAAAATCCCTCTTACAAATGCAGATAAACTTTTGGAATGTAAACAGGTAATACACACAATTACTGCATTACCAGAAGTATTATGCATTTAGTATTATGCATTTCTCAAAACAGTTGAACATAACACTTTACAACACATATGTGATATGACTCAACCATAACTTGAAGGGAAACTGTGTACCCTATAAGAGCAATCATGTACCCCTATAAGATAGTCATATTATTCCTGCCATAACTTACAGATGCTTTGACAGTATTGATGCCAAAGAAGGAGGGTTTAGTCTGATTGCACCCATGCTCTGCTGATTTTTAATGCGTGGCTTAATTCACTCAATACATTGTATAAAGGTATGTAAACAGTTCTGATTTAAAGACCAGAGAGGTTTAAATGAAATTAACAGATCCGGACTGGCCAATGTTAATGTCTTCATTAACTCAGATACCTTATTTATCCCTGAGCACCTTAAAATTGTTCCCCTCAAATCTCAGTCAAGAACACGTAACTATTTCACAAGAATGTAAAACTTCATTTGAATAAATCTGTGCCTTATAAATCCTATTTTCCTGCACTGATTTAAACAAAACATAACAAAACAAACCCAAACCAAACCGTGTCCCCTCCCCTTTGTTTTTTACATGTACTACAATACCGGAACAAAAATTTCACCCTAACAAACAACATCACCTACAGACACACTACAGACTACAAAAATATTGCATAGGAGTGTCAGTGGGCATAGTCTCCCAACATGAGAGAAAATGCTAAGTTTTCTTTAAAACGTTATGGCAACATTCTAATTTATTTTCCTTTTAAAAATCAAGTGGTTTTACTTTATTTCAAAGTTGTACAAAATGGCCATGGCTGTTTATAAAAAAAAGTCTCTGTCTTGAGAATATGTGAAGTCTCAGGTGCATCAACAAAAGACCTGGAACCATTCACAGTGCAGCGGAAAGCTTCTTTTGAGGCAGAAACTACAATTCATCCTTCTTCTTTCCTACTCTTTCATGATCTCTTTCTCTCAGGGTCCGCATGAAAGTGGTGAATCCAGACTCCTGGTTTTGAAGGAAGAAAAATATGGGTCATATTTTTACCAGCAAAGCAAAACAATGCATCAAGAACACTTTGAGCTTCTGTATCCCAGCAGAATATAAACTAAGGAGCAGTTGTTTGGTTTCTGTACCCCACAGCAGAACAGAAACGAGGGAGCAGTTACTGCTTCTGCACTGCCTCATCGTGCCATGCTCAGGTCCAGTGCTGCTCCACTGCAAGGGGAAAATATCCATGCATATCCCACTTTGAAGAGATGGAACACAGGAAAAAGTCCCTAAAAATCACAAGGCAAGCTAAAACCTGTCACTAGAAGTGCCATTGATGCCTTTTTGTCGAAAACACTGAAAAGACATTTTCAAGCTGCCTTTTATGCTGTTTGTGTCGTTTTAAAAACAGTTACTGGATTGTTTGTTGACTGTACATACATTCACCACTCATCCCCTAACAGTTTTGATCATGATTTTCTTCCTTCTACAAACATTCCAATTATGGAATTTTTTTTCAAGTTATTATTAAAGTTATTATCAAGTTTCAAACCTGGTTGTCCAGATGCCAACCTCTGTATTTCAACAACTTATGATTTAAGGCTGCTGAATGTCAGCAGTTTCCTTTTCCAAGGAAAGCTGTGAACAGAGCTCTCAGGCATTTCAGAAGGCTCAGATGGGTGGAGGGGTGAACACCTGTGTTGGAATACACTGTCTACTGGTACCCCAACACTGAAGTTTTCTGGGCAAGTGGCACTGCTCCCACCCAATCTGACCATTTTTGCATTTAAACAATCACAGAACACACCACTCAAAACTGGTGATGAAGAGGTAAGATACCAAAGGTAGAGAGCAACTAACAGAAGTTAAAGACTTAAAACAATGTCGTGGAACAACAAAACAAACCCAAACCAAAGCACAAGGCTGGAAAGCTTTTAGAAGGCTGAACAACAAAAAGTTTTTCTAAAACTATTCACTATTCTTCCACTGAAAGTAAATGAAGTGACAAGCTTTGGCCATTTGTCACCTGGAGACATCTGGCAATCAACAGCCCCCATGACAGGCACTGTGCTAAGCACTGCCTCCAGCATTACCATGACAGGAGATAACAAACCCCAATTCAGTGCTGCACAAGCAGAAGACCTTAGGTCCCCAGAGAGGCAGAAGGGGAACAGAGCAGCCATCATCAGAGAGACTGGGATGTTCCTGTTAGGTAATTTTTACCCAAGAAAGGGTTGGCTGCACATAGGGGATTTGTTAGTCCACTTCCCAGCGTATGGCTAAATATCTCCTAACTCCTGTAGCTTCAGAGCACTCCTGTATTGGATATAAATTCTTTTGATCAGCCACCATGGATCCTTCCTTTCATTTATTGCTTCTCTAAAAATGGGTTAGAGATACAAAAGCTGTGGCTGAAATTTTACTTCAATTGTTGGCTACTGCACCTATCTTTACTTTTAAGAAAAGATGCAGAATTGGAACTAAACACGGTATCCATAACAACTGCTGGATCAGCACCATGAAATGGTAATTACTGGAGTCCAAGTATGCTGAAGAAAACTGGGAGGTGAAACTCCATGAAGACTTCCCCAAGATCCTAACAAGACTAAAAGAGAACCTCAGAACCTGGCTTTTTAATTCATGCTTCTATATAATTTTCTGAGTTCTAACAGCAGCAATAACTTTCAGGCAAGAATCTTTTTTCAAAATCACTGCATGGCTCAAAGACCCCAAGTTTTTCTTGTAGACCCCAGGCAATCAATGTCTGCTGAGGAGTAACCTCCCTCTAGGAGGCTGACAAAGGCAGCCCACAAATAATTGAATTGCTTCCTTATTTTCAGGCGCTTTACAACTCCTGAAGGCACTATGCCATTTCTGCCCCCATTTCTTGCACTCATAGCATATAATTAGCTGGCCACAGCAGGACAAAAGAATGAAACTTCAGCCCAGGGGTAGATGGCACAATTTTTCTTCCCATCCTGAGTGCCAGGAGTGAATCTGATTCAGGGCAAATGAGATATTTACTTTCCTCTAGTCTCCAAAGGACAGCTTTGTCCTGGCTATAAAACCAATGGTCTGTCACCATTTGGCAGCCTGGTGGACCTGTAACATGTTTGCAGTGTCCGTGCAATCCAGACCTGACAGGAGTTAAGTCCTGTATTTTCTGGCATTTCTGCCAGCAGCACATGCAATAAACCCTTCCCTTTCACTCAGTCCAAATTCACTCACAGATTTCAGCTTAAAGAACAAAATATACAAAGAGTATTACCAAATCTAATCCTTTTTCCTCTTCTCATGTTCCTAAAAATAGACCAAGAGTGTTCCTAATGCAGAGATGAACAGGGGTGTGGTACACTATGATTCATCCATGTAAGACAGCAACAGAAGCATGGTAAAAATTCACTCTGCAGTTTTCATCTGCAAGGCAGGACAGGCAGAGGAGTCTTTCCTCCCTGTCCCAGGTGATGACTCCTGCTTTCACTTACCCCTCGATCTCCAGTATATTTTTCCACGAATTTCCCATAGTTGTAATAGTTGAAGGTGGGGTAGCCATCGACCCCCTCCTGCTTACACAGGTCATGATTCTGTCCTTTGGCACAGTCCACTGCAGCGTAGGCGATCTGAAACACAAGAGATCACACTGAGGCAGGAGAAGACAAAGCAAGAGCCCATTCCATGGTGATGCTGCAGCAGCTTAGCCTTAGCACTGAGAGAGACCCAAGTCTTCTGCCAAACATGCAATGGCTTCTGTAAGGGCTCAGCTGTGGAGGGAGAGCAGAGGATGGTCATCACCTGGCCTGTGCAGCCTGTGCACGTTCAACTCACCGAGCAGAAAATCACCTTTGCAGCCTTCCCACTGAGCTCTGCGTTAGACTCCAAACAGGAAATGCAGAGGCTGGATTCATAAAACCAAATCCACGCACAGTGGTCACAGCTCTGTCATGCTGTAATGTTTTTCCTCCACTTTAGTTTTAAGTGATGAACAGTGACAGTGGCTTTGGTGACAGTAACGACCCACTTAACCCAACCTTGTTCCTGTGCCATGGCTAATGCTTGGAAAAGTTACCAAACATGGCTGGTCACTTCTGCAGCCTATTCATAGATTAATGATTTCTACTCCAAATAGCTTTTCTAAACTCCAGGCAGTTCTTCCAAGGTCAGATGGGGATGGGTGAAAGGCCAGAGCATCGTCAACCAAGCAGTGCACATAGAGAAGAAAGTTGCTTGCTTACAATCTCACCCTGGATTTGTATTTCCTTTCCTGTGTTCTTCCAGGACTGTACATTATATGCAGCCATTAGCAAAGTGGGCTTTAATTCCTTTTGAAGCCTCTAGATGATACTGTCACACAGACAAACCCTGAGTAGGAAAGAGCCTGCCACACTTTCAGCCTAAGTGGAGCAACAGCCTCAGTCCCTGCCTGCTTCCACACAGGCAGGGCGAGGAAATGCAGCCTCACAGCCCCAGAGCAGCAGCTCCGAACATTCAAGTCCTGACTCTGTGAAGTATTGAGGAGGGGCTGTCTTTAGCAGTTCTGATGCTGAAACAAAATGTAATTCATAGGCTTCTACTCAAAGCAACTGAGCCCTGTGCTCTGATTTCACCCTGACTGTTCCTGTGAGCAGCAGCTGGGGCTCTGAATGCCGGCTGCTCACATAAGCTCTGCTTTCACAGCCCGAGCCAGGCCCTGCTGAAGGGGAAGCACATTAAAGTACAACCTATCTAAAGAAACCAAACAAATTAGAGAAATGACTTTTTGCAACTTTTTTGTGGGTTACAATTTATCAAGTGCTAATTTCATCTTAGCAGACACATCTTAATTTGAAGTTTCCTTTCCACAAGCCTCCTTCGAACAGCTGATCAAAATACCTTTTGCTTGCATGACTTTAAGGTTGCGGTTGAACTGTTCTTCCATAATTAAAAGATCACTTAATATTCCACAAAGCCCTCCTGTTTCATGGTGACACTGTCAAAATGAGAAAACCTGATCTCATTATCCTAGCAGTAATTAAAGAGATTGGCAAAGCCACTTTCAGTTAATTTGCTTGTTTTGTTTTGGCTTTGAAAGCCTGACAAGACAATACTCAGTATGATCTTGCTTAGTCTGTCTTCAAATTGGATGTACTAGACAAAGTGAACAGTGTTCTTACCTTAAATATCTGGTTTCTGATTTTAAACATTAATAAGAATATTACAGAACCAGGACTCTTGAGAGCTGTTAAAAACATGTATGATCCCATTTTTTTTCTTTTTGTAAACACAAAGACTCCTACACATTCAGGGCCAATTTAAATTAAAGGTTAGGAATAATAAACTGCAAAAGAGTTTCATCTAAGTATTTCTGCCTTCCTGACCTTAGCAGCCAGCCAAAATTTAGTGCTCTGTTGGCTACTTCTGTGTAAAGAAAAGCTTAGAATGGAGACAAACGTTTATTTCATGACACAGCATGAAGGTAGAAAGAATACTAGAAGTCCTGATTTCCTAGAAACTAGAAGAATAAATAAAATAATCTTTTTTCCCACTGCTCTAAACATCACACAGGGAGAGATTACAGCCAGAAAAAAGGGAAGGTATGCAGCATGTGCTCATCCAGATCTTAGTAGTTTGTTTGAGACATGAAACTGCTGTGACAGATGACTCATCTGTTCTTAGTGTCTTGGAGATTAAGAAAATTAAGTTTTGGTACACTGGAAGGGAGAGGGAAGAAGGAAGAGAAACTCCCTTTATCTGTACCTCTGGAAATATCTAAACTGGCCTTGGCTGCAGCAAAGAGTCCAATTTCATTTACAAAAGGCTTTTGTGAGAACAGCCGCCAGTGAGGAGAGGGTGCAGTGCAGGAATGCAATGCTCTGAGCCACTGTTAACCTTGTTCAGAACACCTTCACCTGTTACCTCAGAACAGATGACTGATGGATGTTAAAGAGGTGGCTTCTGACAGA
The DNA here is from genome assembly GCA_013400495.1 of Nicator chloris. Lineage (NCBI taxonomy): Eukaryota > Metazoa > Chordata > Aves > Passeriformes > Pycnonotidae > Nicator > Nicator chloris. Next base: position 311,577 of record WAAE01023656.1, on the reverse strand, counting down.
AACACTCTGTAGGGTCCTTGAGGCACAGCTCTCCTCTACAGCACATGGGAACCTAAGTTAGCCCATCTGTGCATTAGTTGGGACACAAAGATCCCAGTCTAAGCCTGTCCATGGCAGCCACACGAGCTCAGTGCTCCGTCTAATCCAACAGGTCTAATGGCACATCTGGAATAGCATTTGGGGGATGTGTCCATGGTCTGTCCTCTCTGCAATGTTCCTAATGCAAGCTCCCACACAGCCCCACCACTGCAAGCACCATTTTGAGCCGAGCTCTTCAGAACATACACATTTGGTTATTTTTACAGCCAGTGAGAGAAGAGGAAGAGTGATTTGCAAAAGCCTTGTAGCTCATACAGACGTGAGCAAAATTTCATAGAGGAACATCTAATTCCTAAGACTATCTGAGGCTGCATTTCAGTGCCTGCTGCCAACAGTGGCTGAGTAAGAGTACTTAGGAGAGCTTGAGTGATTACTTTAGAGTGGAAATGTTAAGGCAGCCTAAATATAGAGGTTGCTACCATCTCTGTGCACTCATTATCATAGCATCACAGTCCTAATTGTCTTGCCTGTCTCACAGCGGAAGATCAAGTATAGTGCACTCAGAGAAGAGTGATGCTGGAAAACACTTGTAGCAAAACACATTTCTGGACTGAGGACCAATTCTCATCTCCATTCCATCAACTTCAGACAGCTGAACTCTGAGACACAGCAGAATTTCAGCAAATAGCACTTAACGCCCTTTGCTTTTTTCTGGTTGTGTTTTCATGGACTGTGAATACGGAGCTCCATTGCTGATAGAGGTGTGTCCTACCAGAGTGAATTCCTGCATGGCTCTACTGAAAGGCTGCATGTAAAAAGATGCAGAATCCTGGCTCAAGTGAGCAGTGATACACTGTAGGGAAAGTTTCCCCTCATTCTCAACCCTCTTAGCAACAATCAGCTTTTGTGCTTCACTAAAGAAGGAAACTGAGTCAGGAAAAATAACAACTCAAAAAACCTCTCTCAAAATGTGGTTAAAGATTTCTGGAGAATTTTCCTCTCAGAACTGGTCTTCATATACAACTACCAGCAACAAGTTACACAGAAGTGCACTTGAGAGCACAAGTCAGAAAGATCTACATGCTTTGACCTGCAAACCCACTAAGTTTATTCAACCAAAAACTACAGACATATTAAGCATAAGACATCCGTAATAGGTGTCCAGGAGCCAAGACACTTGGCATGACCTCTCACAAATTCCCTCTCATCAAGAGGGAAAAATTCTCTAAAAACCTGTGAGAGAAAGAAACTCTGCTAACACTGGTCTAACATTTATGTGTGTGTGTGTGTGTGTGTGTGTGTGTGTATGTCCATTATGGAAAAATCCAGTGTAACAGCTTTCAGAAGGCAAGATTGATTTTCTGGAGATTTTGATTGTTAGGGCTAAAATTTAATTTCTTGAGCTTTCCTCTAACCAGAGGGGAAAATCCACTAAAAAAAAATTCCAGGGAGAAAAAGCTCTAAGTGCTACATGCAACATGCACAAAACTCCACGGGATTATGGATTCTCTATAACCCAAAGCTCTGCTGCCTTAGATATTGACAATACATCATCATATACAAGTCCTTTCTCCAGAGCCAATGCTGTTCAGGTCTGTCACCAGCCTGTTCAGTAGCTGTAGCAGGAATAGAAATGCTATCAAATGAAAAGATAATCAATCAGAGACTGTGGACCCCAAAGGAAGTTTCTTGGAGTACATCCAACTTCTTTTAATTTTACAAGTAGCTCCTCGCAACTGGTATGCACTCTATAATAACTAATAGTATCAGGTGAGTATGTACAGTAATGCACAATAATGATAACAAAGCAACAATAATAGCCCACCAAATAAATATGCATTCCTCCATAGTATAGATTAATATGAGTCTAGAAACATCTGGGACTGGAAAATACCTTTACTTGAAAAAGGAATCCCCCAACATTTCATGGTTCTACCAAAAAACTGGGAGCTTAACTACAGAGTTGCAAACTTAACTCAGCATGGCAATAGACTGTGAGCAGTGTATAAACAGCTCTGAAGAGCTCTGAGGAAATAGAGCATGGCATATTTTTCAGATGAAGATGATTGATCACAAAAGCTGAGCTGTTGCAAAAACCAGAACTTTTCTTTTAGGTGCTTCAGTAGGAGTGGAGCTATGCCAAAAACATGACCACTGATCTCCAGGTACCCCAACTGTAACAGAAGGGTGAAGCATTATTTTGTTACTAAGTGTTAGAAGGAAAAAGAAGTACTGGCGGTATAATCTAATCATACATCAGAAATCACAGTTCCCTTCCAAAAGAATTATGAAACAACTTTTTGCTCTAGAGGGATCTTACAGGTAAGAAATACAATTACACTCAACGGTTCAAACAGATGTATAGAAAATTGAAAGTGGGAGCCCTTGACCTTCTAGGTAACTCCTCCTTTCTGTTCTTAAAACTTTCTTTTTAACAATTTGCCTCCCAGTCACCATGTGATGATATAGTAAAAATAACCCCCTGCAATCCTACCTGCTGTCCTGTTAAAATATGTACTGCCACACACTGGTTTATTGATTCAAGAAAATAAATCTCTGCTAGAGCTAATATTGACTTTTGTTATGAAAATGGAAGTGAATAGCTAACGGAATATTGATTTGAGAGAGGAATGGTATTTGATAAGCTTAAAAAAAGTAAAAACCAAAATTGCATCATGGAAATAAATGTTTCCAAACAACATTTTAAAAGTAAAATCAATTGCCAGATGACAATTACTTGATTACTAGTAAAAAAGTCTGTTGTTGCCAAATGTCTAAAAAGCACCTATAAATGAGACAGATGTGCATTCTTCCCTATGATTACTCCATAGGTTTCTATTTATATCACCTGTTCTGGATCCTAACAGCAGTTAGGGACTGGTCTGCTAAAGCTTGTTGCAATTCAGCTACTGTTCTCCAAGTGAAAGGCTTTGCAAATGGGAGATTCATTATTAGTTGCCCAGGTGTGGCATGGCATCACTACAGGAGGTGCAGTTCATCAGCTGTTCTCAAAGCAAGCCTATTTGCAAAGGGGACATCCATTAGTACAACGTGATGTGCAGTGCTAACATCACCATATTTAATGAGTCTAATTAAAAAAGAAATTCAGCACATGCTTTTTAAGCAAACAGCGATCAAATTCTTTGCCAAACTAAAATATTAACTCATTTGAATAACTCTGTACAGTAATTTGGTTGGTATAATAAATTTAAACTGTGATTCACAATACACATTGGGGTTTTATACACCAGTTTCACTGCTGACTGACCCACTAACATCCCAGCTCACCCCATTTGCTGCACCTTTTCCAGCAATTGCTGCCACAGCTGTTTCCATGAGAACGCACTAGAACCCAGCTGTGGTGCTCTGATTTGGGTCAATGCATTTGCACAGGAACAGTCTCTTGTGAATATGGGAAGACTGGTCAAAGAGCAGCCCCTTTGCAGGAGTGCCAGAGATTTGTTACTAAGAGGCCTTAAAGAGTCAAGAGCTTTCCTTCAGCAAATCTAAGCTGGAATATCACAAATCAGTTCCTTCAAGCTGAGCTTTAGAATCAGCCAAAAAGCAGAAGGCAAATTTTTTAAAGATTTCGTTTTCAAGAGAGACTGTGGAGCAGTTACTGAACTTGCCTTCCTGCTCTTCAATCTGTTCAGCTAAGTGACAACTCTCATATTTGCATTTTCTGACGTTCACTGGTCACTGCCAGAACTTGAGCTGTGGGGCACTGGCCGAAGGCTTTCCCCTGGCAGCTGTGTGCTAAGGCCACAGCGCCCCAAGCTAAGAATGCTCCAGATGTTTTTTTTTTCCTTTTAAATAACTGAAACAATACGCTCACTGCCACTGGAGTAGCCTCTCCACTGATCTGGTCCTACTGGCACTGAATTTCTCCAGGAAGATGGAAAGACTGGAGGCTCTGGTTTGTGGGTCTCAGCCTGAGCCATGTTTTGCAGCAGCCACAGGATTGCCCCAGGCCAGCGAGCAGGCTGAGGATTCTGGCTAAAAGCACCAGCAGTGATGTGGCCAATGAGAGCTGACATTCGGGGCCAATGTACCGAGCAGTGCATTTTTAAACTCCAACTCCAGCAGTGCAGATGATGAAAAAGTACAGAGCATTACACAGAGCCCTGGGGGAGGGGGGCTTCTGCGCCAAAACCACCCCCTTGCAGTCAATCTGCACAGCCAGAGACACATATTTAACAGCTTCCAGCTCTGCTCATCTTCAAAATTCCAATGTAAAGACTCAAAGTCTCCCAAAGGATACCTGTTAGGATACCATTTATAAGCAATTCAAGTCTGGAATGTTTTTGATTGTTCTTTGGCTTCTGAAGATTAAATGTTTAATTATAAGACCCTTCTTTTAAGAAGAAGATACAGTTTAAATGCTAAAATACTCTGTTAAGTGAAAAACCTTTCTCCAGGGAAAAAAAGGACACTACTGTAGAAATGAAGTAGTGAAAAGCATCTACTACTTAAAATGGAAATTAGTAATCTTGCCCTGTTTTTGAAAGAATAAATACTTCCTTTCTCTTTAGCACTGATTTTACCAAAGTTTGAAACCCTACAGAACTACAAATTAGTTTGCAGGCTCAGTCCAGTTTGAAACATGGGAATATGACCTGTACTGTTTGTGGGAACAGCAATGTGCCCTTCTGAAGTCTAAAACAGGTTTGTTTTCTTTTCCACAATGGCACAAACTGGCAGCAGGAAGCACCTTGGCAGGTTATAGCTGTACACAATTAAATAGGGGCTCCCAACATAATCAGTCCCTGGCACTTTCGTAAGTCATTGGGGTGGAATAACATCATTCTCCCTAACTGCACACACCTCTTTAAAACTATACCAGCCTTAATATTCCCTACTGGCTCTCCTGTTCCAACTCATTACATTTTATAACTCCCCACTTCAGCCTTAAACTGAAGTAAAGAGTTGCAAGTGTCAATCACTCCTCTGCTCTTGGAGTCCTTTCATAACCTGCAGTCTGAAGGAAAAGCTTCCCAGGCCTGCATTTCCCACCACCACCCTGTCCAGCTAACTGTGCCATGATTCAGATTGCTTGTAAATACAACCTGGGGCTCTAATAAGCAAGTTTCACATTGTTTGGTACATTTGTTTCACATCCTCTGACTGAAATTTTAATGAGTTTACGAAAGAGAGGTTTCGTTGGGAACTACCAGAAAAGTGGAAAACAAGGATACTTTCTCAGAGATCTTGGAAACAAAGAAGTAACCAAAAGGCATCTGAGCAAACTAATTTACAGCAGTAGGAGAACCAAAAGCTGCATGCCTATGAATCTTCTGTGTGCCAGAGGGCAGAAGTGATGGACTCCTAATTTAGGCAGTCAGTGATACAAGAATGATTTGTTTTTTGTCAATCTGATGCATTTTCTGTGAGTTACAGAACAGCTGAGAGGAAAAGAAAAAAAATTAGAAAAATCATTCTGTTATGGAGTACAACTGTTAGAAACTTACCTCTTCATTTAGAACATAGAATAGGATAAACTATTTCAGCTGGATGGGACGTACAAGGATTATCTAGTCCAGCTGCCTGACCAATTCAGAGCTGACTGAAAGTTAAAGCCTGTTGTTAAGATGTTGTTCAAATATCCCTTAAACACTGGCAGGCTCAGGGCATTGACCACCTCTCTAAGGAAGCTTGTTCCAGGGACTGAGCACACTCTTGGTAAAGAAGTGTATCCTACTGTACAGTGAGAACCTCCCCCGGCACAGGTTTGAATTATTCCCACATGTCCTGTCACTAGATTCCAGGGAGAAGAGCTCAGCATCTCCCTCTGTTTCCCCTCCTGAGGAAGGTGTAGAGAGCAATTTCCATGTTAAATTGCCAAATCTTTTTCTTGCTACACCTCAACACAAAGCAATTGTGAAGTTGGAACAAATTCAGAGATCAGAATGAAATAAGATTCACTGAAAGATATCAAACAGGTTCCTAGCTAGTTATCTGATTAAATACAGGGGCTCAAGTGTTTGGGTTTTTTTTAATCCTAGAACTGCATGTGCTCAGTTAAAAAATGGTTCAGCTGATGGAAGGAAATTACCCAGTGTGATTCAGCCATCAGATGCATTTTCAAGGCCGAAGCATAAGGGTCCTAGAAGAGCATCCTGGGCTCAAGTCAGCCAACTTACAGAAATATATGATATTTTGTGCTATGCAAGCAAGGATTAGTTAGTTATATCATTGAGGTCTTCAGGACTATCACACAACCTGTGGTTTCTCTACATGCACCCCAACAGCTGACAAAAGTTGAAGGGAAATGGAGATGATATGAATTATCTTTATTTAAGCCCTCAACGAGAAAGAATTGTGTTTCTCTTCATACCAAGTAACTCTTACACAAAGACTTAAACATAAAAGAGAGCAAATTAGGGAAAACAGAACAGGTTGGAAGTGTAACTCAATTTGACCATAAAAGATATAACCCCTATGATGCAGGTATATTTCTTTTACTGTAACAGCAATTTTATCTACAATCTATTACCTTATCAATAGGCAAAGCCTATAAGGTACAAATTATGGAAAACATTCTTAAATATTACAGAAATAATTAACAGCAAGTTACCTTGCGATCTTCTTTAAAGACTTCAGCAGCAGTTGTGAAATGTGGAATGGCATTTTTACAGTGAGGACACCCTGTTTGACACAGGAAGAAAAAGACATCATGAACTTTAGTTGTAGGAAAGATACTGGGACAAAATCAAGACACAAGGTGAATCAGTGGAAAATTTGAATTAAAAATCACTCTAGACAGGACCTCTCCAGTTCTGGAATAAGCAGGATAAAGCATGTGTTGACCATGTCTCAGCTACATGAAAGTAAGCACATGTTTAAAATCCCCGTGACTTCAAGGAGTTTAGGTGTATATTAACAGTTACATGACATCCCATAATAGGGGCCATGGTACAGGGGGCTTTTCTCCACCACCAGTCCCCTAAGGGCACTTCAAGAGCACCAGCCACAGACAGACCACTGCCCTGCTCTGTACCTCCTGGTATTGCCAGGTAGGTTATTACTGCTGTTGCCACAGATACCAGCTACACTTGGGCACGGGAATAAAGACAGCACAGCTGGGAACAGCAGGAAGCTGGAAGTTGGAAAGGAAATTGCTGGGAGCATTTATAATATTTGGAAATGGCCTGTGTTAAAGCCAAGCCATTGGGAACATAAGGGAGGGGAAGAGAAGCAAGTCCAATAGGCCAGACATCTTTCATGGATAGAGAGCAGATGTCCAGTCCCAGGTTAGGATGACTGCTGCTGGTCTTCCCAGACACCTTCCTGCTGTTCACCACAGCTGGGCAACCCCCAAAGGGTTTTACAGACACAGCACACAGGAACTCCAGAGCTTTGTAGGCGAGATGTGCTGATACTTCTTTGTACCACTGCAGCACTGAACAAAAGGCCAGCTGATCCCTTGCTTAAATACACACTGATTTTATTCAAACATTTCAGAAAAAGTCACAGAAGGGAAATTAGAACTGTTCTCTTGATTCAAGGTTCAGATGTGAGTGCTCTTAATTCAGAAGCAATGCCTACAAATTATTGTCTATGAATTATCTAAACTACTCTCAAATCATCATTACTATACTAAGTAAGGCTTTGAAAAGGAAAGTACCTGCATATGTGTAATAAATTACTTTTTTTCAAACCCAGCACAGAGGCTGATACCAAGCAAAGACTCAGGACACTATTTTTTGCTTATATGCACATTAAAAAAGGAATGGATGCACTTCAGTCAAGCCTGTGTAGTGCTGGCAAAGGAGTTAATCTTGGTATTATTTCTGGATAGGAACAGGAAAATCACAAATGAGTTGCTCACAAGCACCAATTACAGCTTATATTACTGTTGTTTACCAGTATTTTGCATGAGGAACAATTGTCTGTGTTACTTTAAAATCAGGACTGAACAAATGCTCTCCTAGGAGACTTGCAGCCACCCTCCTAAGCTACTCTCACTTTCAGCTGACAAGAAAAATAGTATCTGTGCATAAACACTGCACACCCCTTTCCACAAAGGAAAGGCTGAATACCCCTTCCAGCTTCACCAAAATGTAATTTCACTGCTGACATGCACTGCTTTGAATTTTAGACCATTTCTTTCTCCGGAATAGGATTCTGAAAGCATTGCAGTGACACACCTGTGTAAATACACTGAGAGTCTATGCAGTAGCTAAGAATACCAGAAAGTCAAGGGGATGTTTCCTGGGAAACTGAGGCATTTGTGTAAATCCATCTTAATGGCTTCAAACTCTTTATGCAGCACGATGACAGCTGTGTTTCAGTGGGAGATAGCACAGAGTTCTACAGATTGGAAACTATTAACCTTGTTGAGTTGTTCAGCGTTTGCCTGGAAGAAAATGGTCAAGAAAGAAAAGGAAGAGGAGGAAGACCAGAAGAAAGAGGAGGAGGAGGCTAGGGTTTCGGGCTGTCCCCATGTCCACCAGCCCACTTTGGTGACCCATTTTCTCTCTTACCACTTGTCTGGCCTGTCTGCCTGATACTGAAGAGCCTGCAGGTCAAGCCTGCCTCTTAACAAATCTTGGATAATTTACTGTACTGTGGGGGGACTGCCTCGGTTGACTTGTTAACACTGCTCTACACAAATAAATCAGAACTGGTGACAACATCTAAAAGGAATTTCAGAAACAAAAAAAAATGGATAAAAATCAGGCACCTCTAAAACAGGAACACTTGTTCTTAACTACATGCTGCAGTTTTTCTGGAAAGCACTTCCAACTGTTACACTAGAACATAAATGCTCCTAAAAACTTAAACCTTTCAGGATCCCTTTTTTGCTTATGATCTTGAGCTTGAAATTTAGATTTCACAAAAGAACATCTTCTAAACCCTCAATAAAAGATATTTCAGGACAGTAAGGCCTCTCAAAGCCCCTAGTGAAGCTGTAGCAGGTAAGAGCTCTTCATGAGCCACATTCCGCAAGAAAACGAGAACACAAATAACAAGTGTATTCTTCCACACAAAAATACCAAACCCAATACCAAATCATGAGAAGTTACCTTCATTTACCCATCTGAAGCTCTATCCCTCCTCCCATCACTTCCCTCTTGGCCCAACCTCCTTTCTTTACTGCACTGTGCTCACAAAACTAAAACACAACCATATGGCTTTTGGCAGAGCTGCCTCCAAGTCCAGTAGGCATTTTGTTAGCCTTGGACATCCATCCACGGAACAGATGTGAACGCTACACTGAATTCCCAAGGAGTTTCAAGGAGTCACTGAAAAAGGGGGAAGGAGCACATCATATGGAACAGCAGAACTTCATCTGTTACGACTTAGAAGGATTGCCAAATGCAGCAAACACTTGGAAGTCACCCAACCCAGTCATTCTATTTAAAGCACACATGCCAAAAAAAATAAAAGCAGAGGTTGATGTCTTCATTTTGACAGACGGAAAACTTGTTCTCCCCATTCCCTCTTCACACCCACTATCACACGTTTATTTTAAGTGTTAACACTATCTTCTAGATTCAAAAGTGCAAGGAAAGGAAATGTACTGAGCACAGTACATGAGGATAGGAAGTGTGCAGCTTCCTTACAAAGGATTTTTCAGATGGGCTGCAATGGAAAGAGATTAAACCAGTAGCAAATGAAGGTGTGGGTAAGGTGTCAAGAACCAAAAGGTCCTGCCCCTTTTCAGTCACTATGGACTAAACAAGTGGGAAAATTCATTTTAGTTGAATAATTTGGATCCTGTGGTAAGCAAACAGACTTCCTGCAAGGACAAAAAGTGGAGTTTTAACTGAGCAGCATTGAAAGCAGCACCTCTGCGAGCAGAGCCTTGTAACACAGGTGCAGGGCTTCACTTTAACAATTTTCTTTTTTTGTTTTTACAACAGTGTCAAATTTGATCTCAACAGGGTTAAGAGCAGATGTGAACTGAACAGTAATTTCTTGTGCCTGACTCGAGAAATGTGAAAGAAACATCCAGCTTTTCCACAGGATCCTAGTACTGGCACTCAAAACCTCTATCATTCCTGCACATCTCAAGATAACTCCATTTCCTAATGCTGAAACACAGTTGCATCACCTGGTAGGAACAGGAGAGAACTTACCACCTCTGGCATGTGCAGCAGCATGTGTTGAAGCCATTCCCTGTTCACAATCAGCAAACAATACAGCTTTAATAGAGCTCTGGCCAGGCACTCAGCTCTGTGCTCAGAATTTGGCTCTCTGGAGGACCCCCCATACAGTCCACGGTGGCATCTGCTACCCCTGAGCTGCTGGGGCACAAGGGCTGCTTGCTTAAATCACAGGTCCCTGGATCCATGTGAAAACACCTGCAACTGAGGAGTTCTGAAGTTCTCTTTGCCTTTGTACTACAAATTTCAAAGTTAACACAAACCCAGTGTTTTCTACAAGGTTTTTCTCCACCATTCACATTGTAAAGTTGGTAGGAGATGTGGTGCAGTCACAGCAAGCACCATCACATTTCCTTGAAAACCAAGTAGTTCTCAACTGAGCCAGTGTATGAGAAATATAGTTTCTGTGGGAAAAATTCAAGAGGAATGGCTTATGAACAGCAGACGAGGGAAATCAAGCAAGCAAGCAAGCAGGCTTCACTCAGAGCCATTATCACTGAGGGGAGAGGGAGTCAGATTAAATCTCCTCTAATTAGAGAGGCATTTAAAGGAAAGCTAGTGGGTCTTTAGGGAGATGAAGTGATGGAAAATATATAACCCAGGTTATTTTCCGTGGACAGGATTTACTGATAGCAGGAACTACCTGAAGGTACAGCACCTTCTCAGGGTGACTTTGAGGAAAGACCCAAGGGGCCAGCATTGGTTTGGGAACAGAAAGGGGCTGGAACTTCATTCTTATGGAAACGCTGCTTTGAGGGCTGTGAAGAAGTAAAGAATTGCAGGGTTGAGCTGAATGTGATTTCCAAAATGATGCCACAACACATTTGTTACATGATGTAAAACAAAGATAGCACGTGGGGAAATAGAAAAACTTAACTAAATGCTCACATCACCTTGTGAACTGATTTTTTTATTTTTTAAACAAAAAGCAGACTGAGGAAAAAGTAATATAAACACATTTTTCAGGTAAGGTAAGAATGACACAAAATTGATATGATGTGGTAGCAATTTGATAAATTTTCAGACATAATAATACCATGTGAAAACATTTTCCATAATTGCAGGATCCCATGGGATGCAGAAGGGATGCAAAGAGGATTTCAAAGCAGTGGAACACCCTAGTCAATAACCTACATGTCTTTATTACATTCAAATGGAGGATTTTTCATTGAACAGGGCTCCTTTTTTTAACTAATGAATTGTTTAGAGATGATAGTGAGTCAAAAGTAAAACTTAAGAGATTCTTAAAACTTCAGTGTACAAAGGTATTAGGACCAGATGGCAATTCTAAAGATGTCTTGAGAGTAGTACATGAGACAGATGCACCCTGTTGTACAACAGTAACCTCATTACATTTAAAATAAAATTGTGGCAAATTCTCAGAACTGCCTAAAGGAATCAAGTCCTTTTTTTCCAAAAACACAGGTTTCTATTTGCTTAAATATTAAAAAAACATCCTTTAAGTTAAGTTACTTTATGCTTTGTTTAATTTGAAACTACAAAGCCCAGTGATATAATATAACCTCTCTACAGCTGAACAGTACAAGGTTAATTCAGTTTCCTTAGAAGAGTGGAAGCTGTATTAGCACAGTACATAGAAGAAAGGTGAAGCTGTTTTTTAATGAATATAAATCAAAAGCTAACAATTTGTACAAAATAGATAAAGGAAGCAAATGGACATCAAAGCAGTATCTACAGTCAGCAGAGGTAATAATGATGTTTTAAGTATATAAGGGGCTTTAAATGTATTAGAAGCAAAAGAAATCCAAACAATGCTAGCAATATAGCTTTGAAAGAAAATGATGGAGTTGTCAAAAAGAACTTCACTGAATATATAAATTAAAATAGTAAGCAGATGTGGAGAGGGCCTCTATGCCTGGCACCTCTGAAATGCTGTTTGCAGTTCTGAGCCCACAAATCAACAATGAGCTCAAACTGGAGGGGGTTCAGAATACCCATAAGAAAAAAGACTGAAAGACGTGTTTCATGGCAAAGGGAGTCAGGAAGCTCAGTGTGTCAACAGGTTAAATCCAAAGATCAAGAAGTGATAGAAATCGAGAAAAGTCAGTCTCTAAATTTCATTATAACCAGCTATTCAAGCTGGCTGCCAAAGGCTGAGTAAGCTCCAGAGCTGGCTGCGTGCTGAAGCCAGTCAAATTTAGATGGAAATTCACATTCTCCATCACTAGTGATTTTTAGCCTGAAAGGAAATGGTTTTTTGAAAGAGATGCTTTCACACAGTGGCCCTCTACCTGATCAGAAGACAGCTGTCCTTGACTTGCATCGCTGAGCTGGGACTGCAGTGACATGGTCTGGCTGCCCTCGTGTCACCATCTCCAAGCAGCTGGAGCTGCAGGAGGCCAGTACTGCCCGCGGGCCAGGCAAGGACAACAGCCCCTGCCAACCCTAACCTGAGCCTCCCAACCAGAACACTACAGCAGCACAGATCAGGCATCTTGACTTCAGAAAGCACTACCTTATACCTTCTGCCCACCATTAATACATAATGATTTATAACCCTACCCGTGTTGTTGCCATGCGTGCTTTTAGCATCTCGCACGCAATAAAATCTTGATAAATAAAGTAACAAAGCAGTGTGCATATATTTTGCATGAGTTTTTTTTCAAGGAGATAGTTTACAGACATACACATTTTAATGTAGACTGCTTCATATTAAATACACTAACTTAAACTGTCAATACTTTCATAATGAAGTCCTGGCCAACTCCTTAGAGGGGATCTGAAAGCCCAGTGATTTGTGAGACCGTGGCATTTGTGTCTGTGCTCTACCCTCAGCATGAGAAAGGGCTCTGCTCCCCCGTCAGCCCTCAGCTTCCTTTAGTACCTCTCGACGGGTGATCTCAAATGCTTTAACTAATATCAATTAATTACGCTTCAAATTGCCCCTAAGAGACAGACATGATTATCCCCCTCTGTCATTACATCCAAGGTTAAATAGAGTCAGGAAGAGGTTAAGTGACTCACAGGGTTCACAATCCTGCCTGACAGGGAGCCGGGCTGCAAGGTGCTGACTCCACTTGTTCAGCTGCGAAACCATCAGGGCCTCAGAGGGCTCAGCACGTGGCAGGATAGAGCCCTCAGCGTGCAAAGTGCAGAGCAGAGAATGACTTTCCAATTCCCCATCTCTGCTTGAAATCATCACCGTTTAAATAACAGGGGTAGATAGTGCCCTCCATTATTGGTTTTTAAATGACTGCAATTCTAAGCAAGTGCAAGCAGCAACTCTGCACAGCTATCAAAGTCAGCCCGGGAGCTTCTACACTGCAGAGTCAAGCAAAGCCTGTTTCCACTTCAAGAGTTCCAAGTGATTAACTAGAATTAAAACAAGAATATTACTTGGTCAATCAAGGAAAGACAGGCCACAGACAGTAACTGCACAGATAAGAGCTGAAAAAGGGTATACTGCTTAAACCAATGCAATTTGTGTGGCTACAGGAGTTATTGAATCCACAGGCAGATTTGAGAAAGGCATTTGGAGATGTAACTGAAAGGTTAATTCACTTTGTTTTACCAGTAGAGAACTGGAGGGCCTTTTTATTGCATATCTGGACCCAAAGCTCATTTGATGACATGACCTGACGCCACAGTATAATCATATCTCGTAAGACACAAGATATTAGTAATTGAAAGAGGGTGATGTGTCCTTTGATTTGAAAAATGTTACGAGGTTTTCAGTTAAGCATGAGGTCAAGCAAGGCTTGTCTGACTGCTCTTATAAACAGACAAACTACTCTAAATTTCACAGCCTACTGGTGGATTTTGTTGAGTTTTTTCCCAAGCTATCTGAACTCTTATTTTGTAACACCTTGGAGGTATACAAACAAGACAAAACATACAAAACCCAAATTATTGGGAAACCATAGCCATGAGACATGAACAACTGCAACACCAGCAACAAAGTCATCAGAACAGGTCAAATTGCAAAGTGAGGAGAGTAAAAAGACTTGGCACAAAATTCCTGGACTGTTTCATCCACCACAAAAAGCAAGGATATGACTGCAGTGAATTACAAATGAAATGCCACTCAGCATTTGGCAACAAGGAATCCTTTGAGATGGAAAGCTGTACAGCAAGTCACCTCTGGAGAGAAAGGCTATAAAGGTCAGCAGTTATACCCAGAACAAACCTGAGCACCAGTTCCAGCAGATCTGCATCTTCCACTGTGTCACTGGCCTGTGTAGCTCGAACAAAGCTGGCAGCAGCAGCTAACCAAGCCAGCATCAGCCCTGGTTAGCTGCAAACACAGTTATAGAGCAAATGAAATAATTTTGCCATTTGACATGCCAGTGCACACCACTAATAGAAGACACACTGCTGAGTTAGCAACAGCCAGCAGAGCACTGGCATTTCAGCTGCGCTCATGCTTAAAAGCAGCTCCTGTCAAGTCAATGTTACACATCACCAAAAAAAGCATTTGTCTTATTGGAAATAGGTTTCGTGACAGTGCATAAGGATGGGTGGCATATTCATGATCCCTTAATGTACCCACAGTGACACTGCACCAACATAGCTGTGTGTCTGTGAGGAGAGAATTCCACAGGGCAAAAGCACGCACTTCCCTCCTCACATGCTGGAGCCATTTATAAACAGGCAATATTCTGCTCACCAAATCAAGCAGCTGCAACATTTTAGGGTTACAAAACAAGAGGAGCTGGATCACCCCAACAACTTTTAGTTTAATGTCACCACTCCACCACAGCCGCTGTGAGCACTTTGTGATGGTTACACAGAGTCTGGGGAAGCGCCTCAACTTCTGAGTTGAGAGCAGTTCAAACTGTTCTCTCAGTGCTAATTATTCTCCTCGGCACAAACACTGGGGCTAAGAGCAGTTCTGCCAGCCTGATTGCAGAGACCACTCTATAAATTCATCCTCTATCAAACCCAGCCTGTTAAGGGGCTCTGTGGCATCAGCACTATTTACACCGACTGGAACACACCTTGGTAATGCAGCCCTAACAAGAGCACCACTGATGCAGGAGAGAAAGCAGTGAGTGGCAGAACTAACATATCAAAATTCTGCAGTGCCAGCCCACACAGGATTTAAGACCTCATTATCAGAGGGTCCACACCTCACCTCTGCCTCAGTCAACAACCAGAAAATCCTTCCTGCAAGGGTTTTTGCCTTGAAAGGGATTCTTTCTGTTCAGCATGTTTTTAATATTTTTTGATAGCTTAAGCTTCATTTAAAAACACGCACATTTTGTTCAGGCTCTTTGATACAGCCTCCTAATCAAAATTTAACAGGATGTGCTTGTCTGTGACAGGAAAACCTCTTGGTGGGAGCCAATCTGAGGCCATCATGGGACACTATAAATTCATCTGTGCTGCTGCTTTGCTCCGCACATCTGAACTCATAAACTCAGTTGTCGAGTATGTTCTCCCCCTCTGTGCACACTTCACACAGAACTATGTCACCCAAGTCTGCTGAGTGACCCAGCAGAGACCCAGACTGCTCATCTCAGGCCCAGCAGGCACAGGCTGAGGCCTCACGGCCAACAGAATTTGCCCTGTTTGCCTACAGCACTGCAGCTTAACCAAAGCACCAAAACTGCCTGTGCAAAGGCTGAGATACGGTGCAACCAGCTTTGTCCAAGCTTGCTCCAAAAAATAAGAAGGATGGAAAGCAAAGACTACTGCTGCCTTCAGAATAGCTTTTTGGTGACAGCTTGGGTCCCAGGGTGGGAGGAACACACTGCCCTCCTGGCTGGCAGCATTAACAGCTAAAAGCCATGTACACCCTCTGTGCTCACATTGTAACCCACTCTGGCAAGGACTCTCAGACAAGTGCTTTTTGTCACTGGATATTCCTTGATGTGTAACTTGGACAGGAGAAACCAAGCAGTTTTTATTGTGAAAACACAGAGAAGGAGCATACCAGGATACAGAAAATTAATATTCTGAACACACGTTGTGGGTAAAATGAATGCAGGTTTGCTTAGCTCTCAGCATTTTATGCACTCCTGATGAAACACACAGGGATGAGCATGACTCATTTAGTCAGATCCCTCTCTGATTTCTTACTGCTGAGGAAAGTCCTACCTGATTTCCCACTTGCTTCTTAATGGTGGCCAGGAGTTGACCCATCAGACAGCAATGATGTCAATATTCCTGCTCTACTCTCTTTGTTTTACATCAGAACAATACCCAGGTACTATTTCCCGCAAACACCTTAGATCAACACACAGTAATGGCTCCAAAAACATCCCAAAATCTTCTGGAACTTTATCAGATGCAACACAGATTAGGCACCTTTATTCACTTCTTCCAGCCCTGAAAGAAAAACTCTACAAAAAAGTTTTAACTGAAGAACCAAGGAGGCTGATGTCTCTAACTGCACATCCTCTTGCACCAGTACAGCCACTTGCTCCCTCCAAAAATACCTCATTAAAACCATCCTCAGGGTGGTTTACTTCTGGGTGCTCTCTGGGTAACCCCTGTGGGTCAGGCTTCACCAGAAAATAACTTTTTCCAGCTGATGAAATTCATTTCCAGTGAAGCGCAAGTTTCACTGCTGAACACAGAACCAGAAATCAGCTCCCAACAAAGCATTTATTAAAAATACCCATTCTGTGAACCCTGTTGATTGAGGCCATTTGGCAAGTCAGTAACATTGGCAACTGCCCCCCTTATGAACCATTAAAAGGGAGCACTTTCCCCCAACTAATTCCCATTGCTGCTGAAAGTCTATGTTTTTTAAAAGTGTTTTTAAGTCGTGTTTTGACACTAAAAGTAGAAACTGAATGAATTTGGTAAGAATTTTGGCTGAGTCCTGCCATTAAAAGTGACCGATCTAAATACCTCTAAATGAGTGCCCTCCCCCCATCATTTGGACCTGTTAATGACTGGTCTATTATATATAATTCCTTTCTGACACAGTTGATTCATTTGTAGTCTCTTTGGAAGCAGCAATCTCAACCAAAAAATGACATCCTTGTAACTCGAAAGTGGACGTTTTCTGTTTCTGCGCAAGAATTAGCAGGGGGTGCTATTAAGCCATTCCTGTTTGGACAAAATCAGAACTGGATGAGAAGGGGGAAAAACAACACAAACCACAATCAGCAAAACCAAACCCGAAACCAAATAAAAACCCACTGTGTATCTCAAACTCCAGTATAACTATTCCTAGAAATACAGCATTGCTGTGTTGAAAGGAACTTCTGGAGATCATCAAGTCTAACTCCCTGGCTCAAAACAAGGTCAACTACAGCAGGTTGCCCAGCACTGTCTCCAGCTGGGTTTTGAGTATCTCCAAGGATGGAGCCTCTTGTGTCAACTTGTTCAAATATTCAACCACAACCACAGTAAAAAACCCACCACTTCCTCTAAATGTTTAAGCAGACTTTCTGGTGTTTCAATTTGAGCCCTTTGCCTCTTGTCCTGTCCCTGGGCACTGCAGAGAAGTCTCACCTAGCTTTAATAATTCTTTTTTTTCCGCTTAATTCTGTTTGAGTAATGCAGCAAAAAATCTCCAACCACAAAGACATTATTTACTGGAACTTTTGTTACCCTTTGTGATTCTGACAACTAATCACAACCAACTGCTTCTATTTTGCATGGTTTTCAGTGCTACAGTAGTAGGAGGTTAACATTTAATGCATTGTCAAAGTCAAATCTCAATTATCCCGAATAACAGAGTGGAGAGAGCACATAAAAGTAAAAATGTAGATAAAACACATCCAGATAAGCTCTATGAACAGGAAGGATATAAGAGAAAGAGGAAAGAAAAGTCAGGGTGCTGATCCCAGAAGAAGCACTGATGCAAACGGGTCGGCCCAGGACCCCTCGCTTTGCTGCTGCAGGTGTTGAACCAAGCTCTGGGTGCAGAGCACAGATGTGCAGCCACTGCCCCCCTGACCCTGGCTGGTTCAGCACTGCAGTCTACCTGCTCTTGTCCGTTTGGCTCACTTCCCAATACAGTCTGTAGCCCCCAAATCTTGATCATCCATGTACCAGGCTCCATGTGTACACCAAACCATACTCAGACTAGTTGACTCCTCTCTCTCCCCATTTCTGGACAAAGGCAAGCAGTTATAAAAGTAAACCTGACGTAGCTGATGGAATCCAGTACTCTGAGGACTGGATGATGTAAAAAATAGAGACACAAATCCCATAAACTCTCCCCAAAAGCTTCTCAAATGCTGCTGCATTAATCCTACTGCTTTCAAATACTCCTCCAACCCCTCACAGCAGTCCCCACACACCTGAGGCTTCATGCTTCCCTTCTGCAGATGGTACCATTATCTTCCTCTTATTTTAGACATTTTTGAACTCAAAGGTACATGAGTCAGATGACAATTACATCTTCACAAGAGCTGCACAAGGGTCCAGAGAAGAGCTGGGCCAGGTGATGTGCAGCACAGATGCCAGCAGCCTGCCCCAAGCCCTATCCCTGAGTAGCTCTGACACATGCCAGCCCACACTCCAGCCTGTGTGGCATGATACAGACCCATCCAAAGGACATCTGGAAGAAGATCTGGTCCCAGGTCATTATTGGCACAAGCAGCACTGGGTTTTCTGCAGCAGGCACTTTTTCCCAAGTCAGTATTGGGAACCTGCCCCTATTCCTGCCTCCTGCCCCAAATAAGTCATTACAGCATACACAGATGCCACCAGGCTGGAATGGGAATGTGAAATCAAGATCTCTGTGGTGTCAAGTCCGCAGGAGTGGGCTTTTTCCCCCAGTAATTTCCAGAGTCTTGATTCTGATTCTCAGTCCTTAAAATATTCCACAGGCATGAGGAATAACCTTTACGCTTCACCCATATTCCGGGAGACAGAGTAATGAGTTCCCTATCTTTTCCATGTGGATGTAGCAGTCTTCTCCTCCAGAACTAAATCACAGTGAAGCACTGTTCAGTACCATTAAAGTCCTGCTCAGCTCAGCCCTGAGTTATCGGCACAGCAGCAGATTGGTGGCTCTCCTATACATATTAAGTAATTTGGACTGGAAGCTGCCACAGGAAACCCAGATCTCATTTTAATTTGCATCTAAGATATATATCTGTGGCCTTTGCCTAAAGGTTTGTCACTCTAGCTGAAAGCTTGACAAAGGTCAGAATACTCAACTTTCTGCTTTAAATTCTAATGACAGATGAAAGATATATTTCTTAGCATAAATATTTATATATAAACATACTTTATATATGCATGTATACACACCCCCCCAATCCTAAAATATCTTAGCATATGTGGAAGTGTAACAAATACTGCCACAGAGTCACAAGTGAATGGAATAGCATACTGTGAGTTCTGCCCTGACCCAAGCTGTGGATTTGAATAGAAGAAAATTATTTGAGGTAATAGGACCTTGAAATTTTAGCAGTGTTCCTTCTGCACTAAAATAAGCAAGTTAAGATTAATTGGCAACGTAAGCTCTAAGAAGTCTCCAGATTGAGAAGATGGTAAACAAAAGTTAATCTAACAAATTTATCAGGAAGCACATTTTCACTGCACAAAAGCTGAAAAAATATAGTGATTTGAATAATTGTAATTATTGTTTATTTCACAGAAAAGAGAAATTTCAAATAGTCACCTGGTACTTTCTCCTGCACCTAACAAAGTGCAAGCTCGTTGCACTCCCTGTGTGTGCCTGCTTTGTGCTTTGCTCACAGACACTTCCACATTTAGAGAGAACAAATGTGACAAACCAGAAACTCTGCATGACCCATGTACTGACACCACAACAGCAATGCTGTCTTAGGAGTCACGAGAAGGCCAGACGGGGCTCCAGTTAACACCTCTCTGCCCTGTATATAGGTGGTCTCATGCAGCACTGTGTCACAAACAGTGCAAAAATGTGTCTGAAGTGCAGCCTCAAAGGACCCAACAGTTTTATATCATGCAAGCCTTGCTTTTACAGCCTGCTCATACAGAAGGGCCAAGCTGATCTTTACTCAATCCTTCTGAAGTAAGGGTGGAAGTCAAACGGCAAAAAATTTAGCTCATCAGGCAAGTTCCCTCACGCTTTCAACCTTGGGAGATGCATACTCATCACACATAGAGTCTTTGCTTTAAACGTGGCCTTAAAAAGGATCAAGAATCTAAGTGTCTTAAAAAGATGCAGCTGAAAACCAAAAATGAAATAAATCCTTCTTATGTGGGAAGTCACTAATCAGGTAAAGAGAACTCAAGAGACAGTGAACTCCTAAATCTTATCATTTCATGTGCAATCATTTCATTTTAAAATTACAATTTGCTCTTAACTAGCTGAGGTCCATGAATCAGAAACTCTTGGCACATGGGCAACTTTTAGTCAACAGGTGGTGGGAACTGGACTGGAGAAGGGATTATGTCCCCTTTTGTTTTCTTTTAAAGCCTTCCAGAAATCTCCCTCCTAAACTGCACCCCTGCTTTCTCCTACATCCCTTCATATGAGCCCCAAAGCATTCATGTTTAATTCTCTAACAGAAAAGCAAAATAAGGGGCTGCCTCATTAAACATTAAGGACCTCTTTCTCTCTTTAAGGAAAATACCTTTGATTTAATGGGAACAAGTTGGTAGCTGTTTATCTGAAGGTTTTCCATTAATTGTTGGCCATGTGATATGAAAGAAATTGTTTTTGCATCTGAGGGGGCTGACTCATGGTGCTATAAAGGCATGTTAATAGTATCTAATATTAAATGGCTGGATTATCTTCTGCCTTTGATAAACCCCTCAAAAGTTAAGAACTTGTACCTAGTCTGCCTGTCTCTGGGACAGCACAGGAAAACAGAAGAGGTCCCTCTCATTCACCTTATTTATAAAAGGCCTGATTCTAAACTTCTCTAGAAATAGTCTCAGGAGCTTCAAAAACAAACTGATTATGTGATGCATGCAAAACAATCTGAGAGGAGGAAGCTATGCCCCTAGTCCCAGTGGAGATTTAAATGCAGATTTATTACAGATAAAATTTATTCCATCAAAATTTGTTCTCCACCTCGTGGACTGATTCCTCCTATACTACTGTATTGATTTCACTACTGAAGTGTTGCACTAATGAATCAGGCTCTCCATGTCCATTGTGCTACTATAAAGGATCACATTTTGCTATATGGACCATAAAATACAGCAGAGGAAAATAAATCTGTTTAGTTTCTGTATTGCTGCCTGCTTTGGTGTCTGCATTAAGTTATGTAACGATTATATACTGTTTTGTTTCCATTTATAAATATACAAATGATGGTGCCAATGATGCTCCCATGCACTTATATTCACAATCATCTCTTTACCCTTAAAAGTCTGGGGACAGTGAGGGAATTTAGGATTTCATAGTAAATGTAGGGCTTATAAAACCCATCCTCATAGAGAGGTTATTTACTCACATGGTGCATAGAACATGACAAGCGTGTGCTTCTTCTTCTTCAAGGACTCCCTGAAGTCTTCTCCAGCAAGATGGATAACACTGGTCTGTTTTTCTTCCCATGCAGGCTCAGGTGGAGGTGGTGCCTCAGGACTAGAAAAGAAAGACAATGAAAATGTTTCTGGAAGCAGAAGGGACAGCATCATCCTGGTCATAATTAGCATGCAGGAACTGATGTGAAAAATCCTTCAGGATGCCTGTGCAGTAGAAAGACATACTCAATATTCCCAACACCAGGCAACAGCAAAAAAAATGCAAGTTAATTTCTGGAACTCAATAAAAATATATTTTAAGCAACTGTAGTCAGGCATATGAGTAGAAATGTCAAATAAAGACTTCCTACATTGCATCCAACATCTGGGTGGAAAAAACATTGATACATACCACTGTATCATCCACAGGCACAAACTGAGAAGAACAGCAAGCAAGTGGAATCAAAAGGCAACTGATATAGAACAGCATCTTCCATTCAAACATCCTTTTTGTACTCTTTACTGCCATCATGCAAACTTCTGTAAAGAATTTCATGACCTTCTCTAGAATTCAGATATTAAAGCCAGGATGCAAAAATCAGCATCGTTCCACTTGAATACTGGAGGGGACTGAACTAGAATATTTTACTTTGGTAACAAGAATGTCAGGTTTCAATTATGACTGCACATACTGGCTAGATCAGAGCAATCCTGCACACCTAGAGTGCCTCTAACAAAAATTCTGCTATTCGCTAGCTCACAGACCTCTCTCAGTCTCATTAAATTCATTCCTGCTGTATCTTAAATAGTGATTACTTACATAAAATCATCAGAATGGTGCCACGGTATAAAGACCTTCATATGTCGCCTTGGTAATAAATTAGCTTTTCAGACTTTCCTGACACTTTGAATGACACCATTTAAAATTGTATCAGGTACATAAAAACCAAGTGGAGAAAAACTCAATTTTTAAAGTCCTTCTCAAGGTCACTTGGTGGACATTCATTGTATTTCTACCATTACTGATTTTCCAGTTTTCAAAGAAAAAGTTACACAGTGTGTCCTTTAGCTGAATTCCTCCATGAACACAGTTGTTGTGAGCTATCACTGATTACAGTTACAGAGGTGTGACTTACTTTCACACAAACTTTTCCAGGCTGACCTGGAATAAGCTACCCAGCAACTGGTAACAACCTAGTGTGGCAGCACAATCACCAGAGAGCGACCACAGCCAAAACCCACGTGGCTGCAACCACCCATTGAGAGAGGTCTCCACAAGATGTACTTTTATCGACAGCCTGCACCACAGATGCATCCCTATTTCCACCAGCTTCAGTGCAGCTGTGTCAATTCTATCCCTGGTCAGAAAACAAGGATGTTATTCTACTGCATCTTCAGCTGGGAGAACATCCAGGAGCCAAGACCAGGAGACAAATTGCCTGGGCTTCACCTGTATTGCTGACTAGCTGAGGCTGCAGACAAAAGTCTTCAAGAGCCACAGCAGGATCCAGCCAGGCAACAGCCACTTCCCTGTTCCTCATTGGTTATTCGCCTGCCAGTAGGTACAGGCAGCATCAGCCTGACTGTTTAACTCACTACAAATTATACAGTGCTCAAAAGAGTCAAGCAAAGCAGTGAGATGAGGACAATGACTTCATATACAATACGGATACAGCAGCCTGGAGCCTGTGTGGGCAGGGAGGCCAAGGGAGTACCATGTCTAAAAGTAAAATACAGATAAAGATTCTCAACATGCTACAATGATACTGCCAGACCATATCTATTACCTGCTTTGAAAGAGAGGGAGAGAGAGGG
>WAAE01023656.1:219013-288232 GCA_013400495.1 Nicator chloris | reverse complement strand
GAAAGAGAGGGAGAGGGAGAGGGAGAGGGAGAGGGAGAGGGGACCAGAAAAACCCCACACAACCTCCTCCCCCACCAAATAAGAGGTGGAAAATAAAGATTACATTCCTCATGCCAACTGCATGTAATAGTTAAAGGATTAAAATATTCAAAAACTCTGGCAGGTTTTCTTCCCCTTGACTAATGCAGAAAATACATTAGGCTTACCTAAAGAAAATGCATATTTTATATATATATATGCATACTTCTACATACATGCATATATAAAGCATACTTAAAGAGAGAGCTGTACCAGCAATTTAATTTGAAATGGAATTATTGTCATCATTTTCATATCAAACTTAATTCTGCATATTTCAGCACACCACACAAGGAAAGTTGGTTAGTGCACTCAAAGGTGCTGGTTTTGTTAGTCTCATTTGCTTTCCTGCAGCCTCACGTGGGTGGAATTCTAGGTATTGGCTCTGAAATGTTGGAAAGAGAAAAGTACAACTGTAGAAATTCAGTTAGTAACACTGAGATCTGCTGCTCTGTATAAAGAGGGAACAACAAATGTTCTGTTTATTTTTCAGAGCCATTGCTACTCCTTCTCCAGGGAAAGGCTTAAGGTATATTTGAAAAATATTGATTTTGGGAAAGAAATACCGGAGCAGCTATGAAAAACTCCACAGCAAATAAAGGATTTGTTGTATTAGAGACCATAATTAACATACATGTTTCTGTGGGTTTGAATACTGGAATTCAGTGTAATTTTGTTAGCAAGGGATTTAGGCAGTATTGAAACTCTGTTTAGTTCCTCATCAAAGCCATCTGGAGGAGTCACTAACCAGGAATCCAAACATTATCTTAAAACCCTCAAAACTTACTTTTGCAGCCAGTCAATGATCTTCTTTTTTGTTCTGAGGTGTGGCAGAGTGTATTTCTCCTCTCCATCCTTAAAATACTTCAAAGTAGGAAACCCTGAGATGTGATATCTTTCTGCCAGTGCCTTGTTGACGGTAGCATCGACTGCTGCAAGGACACCCGGACTCTGAAACAGAGATCACCTCCTGTAAATCCCAGCCACATACACACACCCCTTCAGCAGGACACAGTGGGCTTGGGAGCAATCACTCATGGTCTAGGTGCCTTTGCTGCCTCTAGGACAAAAAGACATAGTCTTGAGCGGTGCCAGGGGAGGCTTAGGTTAGACATGAGTAAGATTTTTTTCACATAAAAGGTGATTAGACGTTGGAATGGGCTGCCCAGAGCTCTGGTGGAGTCACCAGCCCTGAAGGTGTTTAAGGAAAGACTGGATGTGGCACTTGGTGCCATGGTCTAGTTGACATGGTGGGGCTTGATCAGGGGATGGACTTCATTTCAGTGGTCTTTTCCATTCTGATTAATTCGGTGATTTTGTGCACAGACGTACAGAAAGACACAGAGGACTGATGCAAAACCAGAAACGGATATACTGTGGACTGTTACCAGAGTCTTACCTGTTCCCTTCCCATTTCTGATGGATTCTCTTTATGTAATTCACTTTATAATGCTTAAGAGCAATTCCCAGAAATTGCATTTCCTCCCACAAATCCCTGCTTCTCCCAGAAGAAACAAACACTGCTAAAGATAAGTTTACTTTAAGGCAAATTCATCTTTCCCTAACGTGGGCATCTTTTTGTGGACCACCTTTAGACACACAGAACAGGCATTTGTAGAGTGTGATTCATCAGATCTTTGTTTTTCTCATCTCCTCCCTCTCCAACAGCAACAAAGGAACTCTGGATGTCTCCATGGAAGATGCTAAAAGTATGGGGGAGACCAATTCTACTTCTCCTCCTGCATGGCATGCACAGCACGAGACTGAATCAATAACACTAATACTTGTATTATTGGATCTCTCTTCTCCAGCCATGCTGATGGAGCACTTATGATGAAGCTAATGGAGTGGTGCAACCATTAAAATCAGGGTATTTGAAACAGGAATCAACCCCTTTTGTTTTTTTCCAAATCTAATTCATAAATAAAAGCCTATGTTTCTTCACATTCAATGCCTTTAAGTAAGGGGGAAGAAAGCCATTTTTGGATTTGATCATATTATGTATAAGGCCTATGGCAGAATACATAAACATTTTTCAATTTTGTTTTCGTTCAAGACAGAATGTTCTTTCTCAGACTTTGGCAGGGCTCATGCATTAGCGATGAGACTGTACTTTGGAAGCACATTTTGAAGGGTCCTGTGGGAGGATGAGAACAGCTGAATTTGTTGTAGGGGGAAAAGTCACTTTTATTACTCTAGTTATTTATTACTGACTATTTGAAGGATATAATAAAGGAAATTAGCTTACATCACTGGTTACATGCAAAACCTCTGCAGCCTTCTCATATTCTGGCTTCATTTTCTTACAGTGCCCACACCCTGCCAAAAAAAAAAAAAAAATTACAATTAATTTGTATACACCATGGTTATTCATTGACCCATTCAGCCATTATCAAAAACCAAAACCATGTGGTAAAGATTTACTAGAATTTTGTATGAATTTTACTTAATATATTTGTAAAGCCTTAGTATGATATACAATTTTGTCCAAAATGGCCACAATAGTTTAAACAAAGAATTTAATCTATTAAAAATAATAATAATAATACACCCCCGCTTTCACACCCACACTTCTTTCCTTAGAAAAAGTACTACAAACATTTGTCAACCCCATTGCTTCTAGCATGCTCTTGGGCAAGGCACAACCTCACCCATTTCAGTTTCCAAATCTTCATCTGCTTTAAAAAGTAACAACACAGCTCCTCACGTGACTTTGTGACTTTCAGTGGAGGCTTACCCTAGTACAGCTTAATAGAGTAATATAATTTGAATTCAACTGCACTGATAATACACCCCGCTTTACATTGGTGCAGCACATCCCTCTAGCAAGGATTTGCACTGATTTAATCACATCAGTGTAATTACACCACCACATATGTTCCCAACATAAGCAGGATCTGTAAAACCGAGATAATGGTGCTTTCTCGCTTGTGTGGAGTTCTCCAGAGAGCTGCCATTACTTCACTGCTAAGTGCTGACATTACAATAAAGTAAAATGAATGCACGAGTGAGAAAAGCAGACTTAGAATAAATTATTTGGGTGTAAATTAAACTGCTTTCAGCTGGTGCAGTTGCTTGCAGGCAGGCTGAACTTTCAGGCCCAGGCGAGGGTCCTGCCGTGATGTGAAGTTACACTTTGGCACCTGCAGTGCGATGCTGGGCCTCAGTGACAGCCCCTTCCCTGTCCCCAAGGGACTGGGACAACGGCAGCCCCTCTGGGACAGTGCACAGGGACAGAGTGGCTGGGGTGAGCAACCAGCATGCTGAGGGTCAGGTCTGACTGAAGCTGCAGCTGGGACAAGTGACTGGCATCGCCCCAGCACGCTGCCCTCGCCCACCCAGTGTGCTGCAATCCTCATGCACTGCCTTGCCGCACCTCTGCCTCTCGTCTGCAGCAGCAGCCAGCTCACTTTCCTGAGCTGTTATTGTTGGAATGGGCACTTGAAAGCCCAGACTTTGCTGAGCTTTTGAACGCTGCATCAGAAGATACAGCTAGAAATGTGTTTCAATGCGTGCCAGCAAAAGCCGACTCTGAGGTGTTTGGGTAACAAGGCTGGGGCTATTTTTACACCATTGTCCAAAAGAAAATAAACCAAAGACTCTGAACCTCAGTGCTGCTTTGTTTCCCTCTAATGGGATGACTGCTGAAGCCAGCAGACACAAACCTGGACCTGAACTCAACCAGACAAGCATGTTTTATATAGCACAAGTCAGAGTGTCTGCAGCCAAGAAGCAATAAGACATTCAGGTGTGTAAGAGACGGTCTGAAGATCCCTCATTTGCCTCACAACCGTCTCCAAGGACTGAGACCCTAAAGAGCAGAAGCTCTGGCCTGGCTGAGGTGAGATGTCTGCCAAGTCCTGTGTGCAGGTGTGTTCACTGAAGGAACAGGCCTCAATGACCACTGAACAATGGAGTTTGAACAGCTGGTGTTGCTGTACCAGTGAGCCTAGACTGTTCAGAACAAACCTGTCAGGTCGAAGTGGGCCTTGAGCACAACCATTGTTGTGCCTCAACATCTGCCTCATCATGAGACCCGAGCGAGGACTCCCCACCCTTTCTACCAATGGAGTTTCCATTGGCCTGGTTAAACCACGAGGGCTCCATTCGTGTTGGTAGCTATATCCCAAATCTCTCTCTCTTTCCTTTTTCTCCATTCTTTTATTCCCTTTTCCTTACTCTCTATTGCAATTCTGAAGTTGGCACTTTATAAAAGTGTCTTTCTGTTTAACCATACTGATTTTTGTCCCCTGCTGTGTCTTTTGTACTCTGAGATCCCTAAAATGAACCATCAGGGCCCTGCACCCATTAGCAGACCCTGACAAGGTGTAAGTAACTTCACCAGAGCAAACAGAGCCACCACAGCACATCATGGAACACTTTCAGGGCATGTTTATAGAACACAGTGAACGCATTTGAACAACAACTGCAAATCCCACCTAAGAACTACAGCAAATACCAAAGCAGTTATCTCAGACCTACTCCTGTTCAAACACCAGCTACCGTCCATACCACTTAGTCATCTGCACAGAGACCACAGCACTAAACAGCCCCATGCCATTCTTTTAAGCAAAAAGCAATAATGTGGTAGGAGCAGCAGAACAAGGGGAGCTCAGCTGGTGGAGAAAGCTTTGGCTTAATTTTACACCGTGGTCTGAGAATGCTGGGGACCTGATGCGACAGCTTCACAGGTGAATTCAGGAAGAAGCTGGGAGAGGCTGAGGAAGAGTTACTGTCTCAGCACTGCTTATCTTGGTTAGAAGCACAAAAGAGGCTGGCAAAATGATTTATTTGCAACCCACAGAAAACTTGCAGGCATATGGCTTTGTGTAAGGGGCTGACAAATCCCTCTGACACCTGCCCAAGTTGATTTATTTCTCCTTTTAGGAGCAGGGAACTTTATTCATTTGGTGCTCTTCCTCGCTTTTAACCGAAGCGAGTTCCCAGTTCAGATACCTGGGAACTTCTCTGAATTAGGTAGCTTAAATTTGTACAAACAATGATTTTCTGCAGGGCTAACTTCACCTTGGTGGGCTTTACACAGTGTGTCCCTTAGCTACAGCAAGGTTCATACTGCGCTAGCTACAGTATCCACATAATCTACACTATATTCCAATTATATTACAATCATTAATTAGATCTGATCAACCAAAGGCATTAAAGGACCAGAGTTTTGACAAAGCTGTGCAGAGGAGAAAAAAACCGAAACCAATAACACAGGCATATTTTGCCCAGGAAACGAAAAAATATCCAAAGCATCAGAAATTCATGTAAGTAATATTTTGGATCAAGATATCCAGACCATGAAATGTCACTGTTCCAGGTTCTTTCACGAACATCACACAGACACAGCACTACTGACTGCCACAAAGCTAACTCACTCAGGCTTAAAATAAAGGGAAGCAACATCAGATCTTTAAAAGGCACTTAAATGCAAACTGAAGTCTTCAAATCTTTATCATGAATGCTTGTTCTACCCCTGACAGAGGACAGCATGATGCATGAGCCTGGAAAAAAGTCACAACATTAAACTGAACCTGAGCGTGTGACAACAAATTTTAAGAGCTTCTCATACAATCAATGATGCTTTTCTGACTATCTTCATGAGAATTTTGCTATCATGAGCTACAGCCTGCTTTCACCTACCATTACAGAAAAGGGGAGATACAAATTAGAAGTCAGACCTACCAACTGCAAATCAGTTAATCTCTCCTATGATGATTTATCCTATCTTTGAATAATCCTGCGAAGATTGCCATTAAATTTTTGAGGCCAGTGAAAAGTTATTTAAATGAATTCCAAGGTCACTGCCTCTCCTTTGATTGCTACATTAGGTTGTTCAGCATGAGCTTCATCTCTGTGTGCTAAGCTCCTCTAGTTTTAGATGCTTTCTGTTCATAAAATGAGTGAGGAAAACAACAACAGCCCTACAGGCCCTGAACCCAGATGCTCCTGTGTGCTGCTGGGACAACGGAAGGAGCCCACAGGTCTGCTCCATCTGGCAGCAGAAACCAGTCCAGGTTCAGTGCCTGGTTCTGCTGACCAGTTCAGGACACCTCCTCTGACCTCTCACACCTCATCTTGTTCCTCTTGCACCAAAGGAGCCCCAGACTGCTAGGGCCAAGGCTCAGATAGAAAGAACACATGGATAAGCAAAAAGGAAGAGTTACACGACTGGGAAAAGAAGTCAAAACTTATAACAATCAGTGCTAGGACATCTGGTACGCACCCTTGCTAGCCATTTTTAAAACAGATGTCCAAATGAAGCAAGAATTCTGCCTTCCCAGTTTATTTATAATCAATCTTATTTGCACTGTGCAGATGGGCAGATAACAGCTCCTTCCTTTGGTGCAGTCGCTAAGTGACAGCTTAGCTCAGCTGCTGCCCCAGACAATGGTGATCAAAGGTCCCCACGTCACCGTGGTGCAGACAAGTCACGTCCCTCCAGGATCCCACTGCAGGGCAGAGGACAACACTTGCTCAGCACTTTCTCCTCTCTAGAGTGTGACCATATGCAAATGTAGAGGCAAAGGCCAAGTGTGGACAGAGCAATGCTGAAGTGAAAGGGTAAGCAGCACATGGACAAAGGAAAGCCTAACAAACGTACCAAGCAACTCTTTTTCCAAGGAAATATCTGTATTTGTTTACAGCGGCCTGTTTGGCACCATGGCAAAGACTTGCAACACAGTTGCTCCAAACCTTTTCAGGTTTGAACTAATAAAGTACTTCTATTGTTAAAACCAAGTTTTACAGGCAGAAAATCAGTCAAGCAGCTCCAGCTAAGCTCCTGTATATGCTATCTTAGTGATGTCCCAGGAATATAAATCTCTGTTTCTCTCTGTCATTCAGCTTGCTTGTTTCAGGTTATTTTGACTATATAAATAAATGCCATGCTTTTGGCCATGTCCTCTCATTTCAAGACAACATTGTCTGCGGATCTGAAGTGTGCGTGACAAGCAAGAGATAAAAGACAACATCCAGGCCGTTGTGAAGAAGCAATTTCTGACATCAAAAACCCTAGAGGTAAACTAAATTGCAAATAAAGATTTTAAAGAATCATTACATTTCTGTCATCAACAGACTGCTCAAATACTGTTATCATGTACCAGGTCTTATCATGCCAGCTCTATATCCATCTATAGCTGCATACCAAAAATACCTCCATTAGCCTGATGAGAAAACAAATTTGAAGCACAAAACATGTCCTGCTTTCAGCAAGTGGGCCACTGGCAGTTCAGAATACACTCATAGAAGATTTACAGACAACTTCAAGAAAAGAAAAAAAAAGTCAAAAAATTCAGATGTACCTTCACTGTCTGAACATTTAGCACCTGGGGATAACACCGTTGGTTTCTCCATTCTTAATCCCAAAGAAGCAGTGACCTCTGAAAACAGCAGAATAGCCAGTTCTTACAAGTTAACGTTGTTAACTTTGAACTTGCATCCCTACATATAAAAGCAGGAGTATCTACATGGAGAAGGGGAGACACAATCGTTGCAGCCACAGCAAGGACACACAAATCCCAGCCAGCCTTCTTATCACATATGTGAGAACACAAATGTATTCTCTTCTGCCATGGAAGTCAGAAACACGCAAAGACACCTTATGCATGATGTAAAAGAGGATCTCTCAGGTCTGACATGAGACAGTTTACAGTTCCTTCACCAGTGTAGGAGAGCATAAACTACAACAGCTGCAGACTCCCTTGCATAATGTAGCCATCTGCATTGCAGAATTCTGATGGAAAATCATCCACAAATTTGGCAGGGAAGGAGCATGACAAAAGAAGGTGTTCCTCCCCATAATCACAGGTATGAATTTGCAATCATGTTGGTTGCACATTCATTTAATAGTTGCAATGGTCAGAGCAGTCAGGACATGCCACAATCTCCATGCATAAAAAAACCCCAAAAAACCAAACCAAACCAAACTAAAAAAGGAATCACCTTAGGAAGGATCAGGAGCTCAAAGAATTTTACATAACCTTTTCCCTCTGGGTACTGACTCCCACCAAACCATTCATCTTCTCACCAGCAGCACTGCACCCCCAGGTAAAATTCCAGATACTTAAAGACAACAACGTTTCAAGACTTGATGCTTTCTCATAAGAGGCGCATCTTCAACATCTTTAACATGATATTGAATTCAAATTTTCAACAGCTAGAAATGTGTGCACACATACACAAATCCAGACACCCCACCCCCAACACTGTATTTTTAAAGGCAGGTTTGATTCCACCAGGCATTACATTGCTTAGAGATCAGTGACAAGCAAACAGCTTTACGGCTTTACAAAAGACAAAGCCTATGAAAGGTCAGACTGGAAAAGACTCTGAGGAACTAGAAATACAGAATTAGAAGGAAAGTACTTAAGCAGTTTAGATTATTGCAGTCATGCTACGCTGCCGCGGTTGCAGCCGAACGCCGCGGCTGCGTGGGCTGCACAGCTCATCCCAGAGCACTGCAGCGACTCGGCCCCGCCATTATCGCCATCGCACTGGCATTACCACAGGCAATCTGTGCGTGCAATGAGCTGTGCAAATCCAATCCCAGCATGGGCACACAGAAGAAAGTATCTGCCTGCTTCCAGGAGCCCTTCAGTGTGAAGTTGGGGCACAAAATCATTACAAATCGGTCGCTCTTTGTCCTATCTGTATGACTTGCTGAGGTGGTAGTGACCCAAAGCCAGACACTATCTTGTCTTTTCTACAGTGGCATAATTTCTTCCCTCCCAGCATTACTGAAACTGCTCAGGAGAAGACTCATAACAGTTACAGACAGCTGAAGTATGAGTTAAAACTATTTACTTATTTTCAAAAAAGAGTCGGATGCATTACATAAATCAGATCAAACTGCGAAGAGAGCTTAACTGAACGTATCCTCCAGGAACACTGTCTGCATCCGTGCCATATTCACAGCTTCAGCAGAAGGGCCAGCAACAGCCCTTGGCAGGGGAAGGCTCAGCACAGGGGGACAAACATGGAGCAGGTCCTGCAGGTTGCCTCATGGGATTTAAAAGACAGCAGCTCTGGTGAACTGCACAACACACACTTCTGCCTTTATTTCTGGTCACACTGGAGTGTATCTTCTTCTGACTCAGTCTCAGGGGAAAGGGTGAATATTCTCCAAGGCTAACATCAGCCAGAGGCTGCTGCCTCCCAGGGATTCCTGGCAGTCAGGCAGGGAGAGAGATTTCTGCTCTATCTTGCCCTCAGTGTGTGTTCTCAGCTTCTGAGCTCACAAGGGGCCATGGCTGAGCTGGACTCCTGAAAGCAGCCTTTGAAAAAATGTGTCTCATCTGCACAGCACAGACTCCAGCACACATCCAGGAACAACCTCAAAGTTAATCATCATCTTTATGTAAACCAAAAAGCACATGGTTCCTTATTTTCATTCCAAAGGTGGTTTCATCTTCTGGCTATTGGAGATTACACTGCACATATATACCAAAACTACATATGTATATACTCTCACTCAAGACTGTGGTGCAAGTGGTAGAAATCGGTGTTGGGAGATGATGGTGCCTCCTACCATCCCTCTTGGGAGGGAAAAGAAGTGAAGGAAGGTGGATCAGCTGGCATTGGAAGATACGAATTACACTTCCTACACCAGCTCTGAGGAACATGGCCCTGAGTAGGTGTTGAAAATTAATCTTCCCCTATTGAAATGTGAGACAACAGCATGGTTGCCTTAAGGTGAAATTGTTGAGAGTTTATGAAAAATACCACCAGAAGGTTTCCTTCTCAATTAAGCCAGAATTATTTCACAGCCAAATAAGATTCCCCCCCTTCTCCATTACCAGGTGAACAATAAAATTTTACCTTGAGGGGGGAAGAGAAGTGGCATTGCTTTCTCTCACACTCTTACCCTACTATGGAAGACTTTATGCTTTGGATTTAGCAATGAAAATGCCAGAGAACACAGGTGAAATGAAAGAGCTTTGATTCTTCAGCTCATAAAAACAGCATAACCTGTGAATTATTTCCTAGGATGCAATTTGTGTAAGACATCAACAAAATAGATGCCATGCAAAGAGATCTTCCTAAGAAAGGTCCATCCCAATGAACTAAAGCTCATAGGGCAGAGGGGTTAAAACAGGGGTCCTCAAACTTCATCCCGTGGGCCGGATACGGCCCGCCAGGGTCCTCAGTCCGGCCCGCCGGTATTTACAGAACCACCCCGCCCATCGGCCCGACCCCGCGGCGCCGGCGGAGCTGGGCGGCCGCTTCCCCCCGTCCCTTCTCGACCCCCGCTCTCAGATGGGCGGGTCCGTCCCTCCGAGGTAGCGTCCGAGATATGCCGATGAGAAAGACACTTGCTACGACTGGCAGTGACAAGTACGGAACCTAACATTGACCATCTCATTAGCCAAAAGCAGGCCCGTAGTTCACATTGAAATATTATTTGGTTTTCTTGATTACAATTGTTCTTCATTTTAAATATTGCATTATTTTTCTCGTTTTTTGTGCACTACTACAAATAAAATATGTGCAGTGCGCATAGGAATTCGTTCATGTTTTTCCAAACTATAGTCCGGCCCCCGACAATGTCTGAGGGACAGTGAACCAGCCCTCTGTTTAAAAAGTTTGAGGACCTCTGGGTTAAAAGTAATGGTGACACCGAATATTACTGTGAAGACATCCAGAAAGGTCAAGTATCAAGAAGAGATACTATGCAGAATGCAGAGTTTTTGTCCCAAGTCCCAGCAGAAGTGGTGCCCAGCTGAGATCTAGTCACCTATTTAAGAGAAGTATGCTGGCACAGTTGCCAACCAGAAGCAGTCAGAACCCCAGTAAACACAGCTCCACCATCAGCACAATGTCTCATGTCCAAGCAATGGATTCATTTATTAGGAACTCAGAAAAATGGCATCACTTGCCAACTCACCATCTGAAAGGGCACAAGGAGCAGACAGGCAGGCAAGCAATCTTTCACTCTAGGTGTCTCTGTTCACTATTTGCCCTTTATGTAAGTTCTCTACCTTTCATAGAATAAAAGTTGAAGCCATAAAGTATTTAGGAAGATAAACTTGACAATGAAAACTCCACAGGTAATGACTGAAGTAGCAGAGATACTGTAAGGCACTTTCCAAACGAGAGCCCTGCACAGTATATTGAGCTTATCCAAGCAAGGAAATCAATTGATTTCAGAAAAAATAAACCTGGAGTCTAATTCTTAAAGCTAATTCCTACTGTTACCCCATCATTAGAGGGAAGAAAAGTAAACCTATAAAATAAGTTATGCTTCACTCCTATCAGAACTCACCACAAGAGCATTAAGCATATGTCCACTGGGGTCAAGCTTGCCAGGAGGACAGTCACCTAATTCACACACTCAGATGTGGATTTTTAACAGCTAAAATTACCTAAGTCCTCTAAAAGACCCCTCTGAACACCTAAATAACCTACAACAAACACCCAGAGAATGAGGCCAGTCTCTCTTCAGTTGTCACCTCTCAGCTGCTCCTTGGTGCTCCAGCAGCTACTCCTATGTAACAGGCTGAGTCAGTCGATAAGGACTCGTTAGGAGAGAGGGAAGGCAATAATAATGTGAGAAATGAGGCAGCAAATCCCCAAAGAAACTAATGTTCCCTTCACACCACCTGCCACACATTCATGAAGCCTTTTTTCTGATTGGAATAGCCTTTGCAAATGTCTTCTTTAATAGAGAAAGTAATTACTCCCAATTGGAGATGAGCATACAGCAATGCATTTCGAACAAACCTCCCAAATTTCACAACCTCCAAATATTCACATTTTGTCTCCTTTCCTTCCTCCTTTACTTCTACCCTGCATTCTGCTCAACAACTGCAACCAAGTAAGTTATTCAATGTACATGCCATGCCCCAGAAGAGCATCATGGCACAGAACAAGTCAAGATCCAGCCCAAAGGCAGAGCAGCCCAAAACACCTCACATGTGCCACTCCCCGTTGTGATGCTGAACCAGAGCAAGTCAAGGCTCCTCCCTTTCAGCCCTGGCATGAGCTGTAACCAGGTCGCGAGTCATCAGCTCCAGCCACAATAATCTTGTCTGAGCTCACCCAGCAGCAGATGGGGTTTCCTAAACTTGGGGGCCAAAAAACTGATGTCTGCCACACGCCAGGGAACACCAAAGGCCAAATCCTGCTTCCTTCACGTTAATCAAGACTTTGCAGTGCTCATACACCTTCCATATCTCAATTCCTGCAATACTGGAGCAGCTTGCAGTCTGGCCATGGCTTGCTAGATAAAACTCCCATGCAAGGTGAAATGTTATCTCCACTTCACAGGTTGGAAACCAAGACAAATATTTAGTGACTTGGGTCGTGACTGTACAAATCAAAGCAAGGCAAAGAACTAAACTTTTACATCTTCAGGCCAAGGCTATCACTTTTATCTCTGGATCATCCTTTTTTATGACCATACCCTGCTCAAAGAGCACAAGCTGCTTCACAGAGACAATAATCCCGTATGAACTGTGTGCTCCAGTATCAGAAGACTGACAAAAAAGAGACAATAGTTTCAGTCATTACTCTCTTTGCCCCTTTCATTAGGTATCCTATCAAGTTTTACTGCACAAGATAATTATCAGGATTCTTATACTCTTCACATTCCTATTTATATTAAGTACCACTAAAAACCCATACTGATTTTTACTTTTAGATCCTTGAGAAACATGAGTGGTATTGTCATTAAAGGAAAAATCCATGTCACATTCTTCAGTTTCCTGGTTTGCTGCCTTTTCAAGAACTTCTGTTTTAATGTGTGATTAAATCTCCCTGAAAATAATTTCTGTAATTAGTTTAATGAGACAGGTCACTGCACTGGCAGGTCACTAAGATGAACTGTTTACACTCCCTAAGATTTTTGGTGATATTCCAATATATGTAGTATCAAGCAACATCCTGTTGTAGACTTCCATGCTTTTAAATAATGAAGAATCCTGTCTGAGTGTCCCAGAGCTCCTCTCTCTGAAATCAAAAGTCAGGACTTGCCCATCTCAGTGGAAGCAGATTCTGAAGCCAAGAATGTACCAATTTCCACCTGGTTTATATGAAGAATGTATCTGCTCCAGAAGCCTGCCAGGAATGTTCAGCTGAGAAGTACATACATACAATGCACAGAAAGTTGGCACAATTTATGCTTGTACAGGGAAGCATTTTATTATACATTCCATTAAAAATATACTAAGGCAACATTAAAATTAGGAGCCTATGGGACATAGAGAGTCAGGAAACATGATTCTGAAATAGAAGCAGATTGTTTCTCTTCAACAATCTGTCCAGACTCTTAAACAGCAACATTCATCATTCAAGTGCCCTCATACAACAATTCAGTTTTCAGTGATGTGGGCTCTGCAACAGGCCACCCTGACATCTGCATTGTTCCACCAACACTCCACCAGAGACAGGCACTGCCTGTGACCCACATAACAGTCCAGAAACTCTGACTTGTTCAAAGCTTTCTCTAGTTACTCTGAAACAAGAAGAACACTTTCACAGGTTCTACAAACTTCCAGCAATCCAGACCTGCACAGGTGCACCAAAACCAGCTTCCCAGCTACCCACTGTCTGCCCTTATCCCAGAGGCTCTACATCTGAAGACAGATGCCAAAGGCTCTCTAAACACAACCAACATTTTATTTTGAAAATCACAAATGTCATATATGACAGGGACAAATGAAAATAAAAGGATGTTTCCATCCACATTCAGTGCTTCTGGATGTTTGGATAACCCACAAGCCTTTTAACCTCTACTGGAACAACGGCGTGGGTTGACATTTAAGAAAGAAATCTTTGATTGAATCATGAATTAGCATCACCTAATTCACACACTTTATAATTTCTTTAATTTAATCTTTCTTTTTAATTTCTTTATTTATCACAGGCTGCCAGTGTTAGACTGCTGCTGACCTGTGCTAGAAAGGCCATTTTTTTTCAGGCTACAGAGTAGATTATTGTTCAGCCTTTTCAACTCATGGCCTTTCTGTTGATGCTGCCAACAGACATCCCAATTAGAGCTCACAGCAACATAGCTTGCTTTCGAAAGGAACCAGTGGGGGTCTGAAAGGGAGACTTATTTATTTATAGTTGTAAAACATGGTCTGAAAAAATAGATTTGATTTTGTGCACACATCTTGGGTTCACTTTGCTTCATATTTAAAGTGAGCAATGGATTCCTACATCGCAATCTCACCACATGCAGCAGCAAGAAACAAAAACAAGGCCACTGAAACCAGTGATGGTGCACTGGCAAGGAGAGAGCCAAGTTCACTACTTGGTTAGAAGCTGAGGCTGCCTTCTTGTACTGGGCTAATTGCCTGGGATTCTTAATAATGAGTTCACAAAGTCGCTTACAACCTTAGGTTTAAATGCACTGGAGGGAGGAGGGAAGGAGTGAAGGGTGTGAAAAGCTGTTTTTCAAAGCTAAAATCATAAAACCACTCCCTGTGCAATTAAAACCCTGAACAGCTGAATAGCTGACATTGGAAAGCAGCAACTGCATAATTTATCGGGTTGGTTTATAAAGGGAGAGAAAATATCCGAGGACAGGAAAGGAATTTCATGGACATTTCAACAAGACATGAAAACTGTGGTGCACTTTATCATTTCAAAGTTTATTTTTGCACTCCCCCTGGGAGGAAGCAAGCAAAGGTCTATCAGGCTGCATTTTCCCTGCTTTCCCTCTTTATCAATGGAGGAAAAACCACAACAGCTCCAATATCTTACTAAGGATATTGACATTTTTTCTAACCTTAAGTCCTGCGATCAGCTTATATAGTCTCTGAAGGAGCCCTATGAAGAGGGCTCAGAAGAACACAGATTTAACCTGAATTGAAGCTCACATACAAGGAAGAAATGTTGCAGGAAAACATTTTAATAGTTTAATCCTTTAAAAAGCAAATCCACACTCGCAGTAACAGTACAGCCAAAGCACTTTTTTCTCCTCTGTTTGTTACCTCTGGCATCAGTACTGGACCACAAACTTTTCTCTGGCTGATGGGGTATGAGGGAGGGCAAGGCAGCCCCAAGCAAACATCAGGGGTGACTCACTACAACCATCAGCCAGCATCAGAGACTCCTCAGATCTGTGCTTGCTGGAGGTACAGGGGGAGGCTACAGCTCACAGTGGCACCAGGACATTATTATGCATGAGGCTGCAAGAACAGGTATCCTTTAAAACATTAGCAGTGTCACTTGTGTTAACAAAACATAATGAAAAGTAACTCATGTGCGTGAACAGCAGACGCTTCCAGAAACCATTTCTGAGTTGACCTGAATTTCAATCCTGGACTTTAAACACCTTTCAGTGGTATTTGAATTGACTTATCAGTGACTTGGTTGGGTTTATTTTGTGACCGAGATGTGATTTGGAGAAGAATGCTGAGGAAAATGCAGAAAAGATAAATGTGTAGGGGGTTTATTCCTTCAACAAAACACTATCAGGAAGACTGCAACCCTCACTAATTTGGCAAATATTTTGGACAGAATTATTTTAAAAACTGCACTGGACTCAGCAAACAGTTTGATGAGGAAAATGAAAACACAAACAGGGCTTTTTTTTTCATGATCAAGTGACTCAGGAGCATTTTAAGTTCCAGTGAGTACCCGTGACATTAAAGCATTTAACAACACTTGACTGGCAGCACAACCCATATTTAGAGACATTCAGAACCCAGCTGTCATCTTGGGCATCTAAATAAATCGATCAGCTGTGGGCACAGATATCAAAAAGCAGATACAGACATGAAGGCTTTATTCTCATTGCTAGCAGAAGCTTATCATAATCAGCAATGGTGCCTTTAGTTATGTTATAGCACAGAAATAACTTTGGTTGGTGCAATAAATCCTTTGTTATAGACTCAGAAATCTGCCTGCTATCATAACTGCTATCTCATGCTACCAAATACAATCAATCCAAGTAAAAACTCCAAATCCTTTGGGAGGGAGGGCCCTTTTTTGATCTTTTGTACAGTGCACGAGAATCCAGTTTTTGGGTACAACAACACATTGAAAAAGCACTTCAGATATCTGCAAGACTCCAGTCTGGATATATGCAGGATAATACTAAGCTCACCACCAGAAATTATGAAATTTCAGCAAAATTAAGTAAGGAGCACAACACTGCACACCCTTCACAGATGGCTGGGGAGGAGAGTGCCTTCAGAGCCTGACTGGCTGGGTCATGTTTACCTGTGCTAAATATTCAGATTTATTAAACATCCTCTTAAGGGCTTTACAAAGGAGTTTCAGAAGGTTAGAAATCCTGCTCTGTGTCCCCAGCGACCTGTGAAATGAAAGCAGGATGAACTCATCCTACCCACCCACACTAACCCACCTTGCTCAGAGCCAGCAGTAATGACCTAAAGCAGCACATCTTCTGTTTAATGGTTGTGATAAATTACTGCACAAAAGGGATGGTGTCTCTGATCCCAAGAGGTGCAAGTTGCCTGCTGCAGACCTTCCTGATGTGTTTAAAACACAGGAGCTGCTCTCCTTGAACTTAGTTATGCTAGGCAGCACTTTAAACGCTGCCATGCCTTTGACTGGGCTAGTAAGTGCAACTGATTGTAAATAATTACAGTGTGCTCCTCAGGGATGATCATTAGTAGCCACAGGCATGGAGACCCAACTGGCCACATCCATCACAGTGCCTAATGGTGCAGTTCACAGGTATTTACCTGGGATCTCTTCGGTTCAGCTGTATCTTCAGCACGGGGGGCAGGGGGCAGATAAAAAGCTGCCAATTCCCCACACATCTTTTCATACTACACTCTATTAATGCATTGGTCCTCTGAATATGCAATTAAAGCATCACTGAAATAATTCTCTTCTAGTAAAACAGCTCCTCATGTATGTGTGATGGTTTGGGGTGGGATAAGAGTTCATTTTCTTCTCAGTAGCTGTTATTGAGCCATGAGTTGGATTTGTGCTGGGAACAGTGACAATAACTCAGGGACGTTTCAGCTATTGATGAGAAGTGCTTACAGAATCCAGACCTCTCCTGCTCCTCACTCCATCCCACCACAAGGAGGCTGGGAGTGCACAGGAAGATGTCAGGGGACACAGCCAGGACAGCTGACCCCAAATGACCACAGGGATATCCCAGACCATATGGTGTCATGCTCAGCATATAGAACTGGGGAAAGAGCTGGGGGGTGACACTTGGAGTGATGGAGTTTGTCTTCCCAAGTCAGCATTGCATGTGATAAAGCTCTGCTTTCCTGCCAACGGTCAAGCACCTGCCAGTCAATGCAAAGTAGTGAACCAATTCCTTGTTTTGGTTTGCCTGTACATGGCTTTTGCTTTTCTTAATAAATTACTTTTATCTCACAAACCCATGACTTTTCTTGGCTTTACCTTGCAGACTCTCCCCCATCCCACCATGACAGAGCAGCTGTGTGGGGCTGAGCTGTGGCTGAGGCTAAACCACAACAGCGTGCCAGAAAAACTCCAAGTCACATGTATGCTGCTTGGTGACACAGGACTTAAAATAATTGCTAATTCCAGGCCAGTGCTGAAATACCCTTGATTATTAGTTACAAAGAAATATATCCTGTGTTATAAGCCTATTTTATAGATGTTTCAACTTCTTTTTTTTTAATTAATACATAATTTTTAGAAAAAAAACTTCCTCAGCCTGAGCTACCAAGGTTAAAACAAGTAAGACACTCTCTTGTTTTACCACTCCTTTTACTGGAATAATTTATCTCCTAATATTCATAAAGTGACACCATTAGCACATTTAAGAAGTGCTAAGAGAAAAGCTTTTAATCATGGAGGTAACTGTTTATGATAGTTGTCTGTCATTAATTAGTTTGCAAGCCTTATACTCTCTGCTGAGGATGCCCAGAGAGGATTGTTACCAACACACATCTTTTACACACATACAAGCTGGATTCTGCACGTAGGCATACCATTCCCACCTGAATGTAAACAAAATGGCCCAAATATTTAAGTTGCATTTAAAATGGAGTTGTTCTAGCAAGGAATACTCTTTATCCCAATTCTGAGCAGCTGGAAAATGTTATCAGAAGATTGAGACAGCCCAATTAAGGCACTTGATTTACTTTGAAAACAGCATTTGCCAAAATACTGCTGTACCTTAGTGCAGAATTCCCCTTAGTACAAAACATACCTGTCTGGAAGCACCCCTACTGTCAAATTAGGTAATGCAATATTGTTACTCCTAAAACTGTGTTACCTGTGTTCTTGAAAATACTAAAAAAAAGACTAAAAACTGAACAGAATCACACTGAGATTTAAAACTAACTTGAACTTACTATAAAATTTGATTGCAGTCATATGTATTAATGTATTTTTAATCTGGCTTCCTGAAGGAGTAAGTTTTGCAGGACCAACTGTTGATTTCTTCCCCCTCTTCCTCCTCCTGAATACATGACTGGACTCCTTTGCCCATTTACAAACTCAAAAAAAGGCAAAGCTTTAAAGTACTACTAAATCTCTGTGAGTACGTTCAGAGAGAGGAGACACTTCTCCCATGCCACTGTGCAGAGAGAGGGAGAGGAGGGAAATTTAGGAGTTACATTTGTGCTTGGCAGCAGCTGCTCAGCAAGCACACAGCTGCCGAGGTGCAGCAGCCCATGCTTCACTTGCACACCAGGGTGCAGGGAAATCTGGGGAAGGAAGTATTTGGGTAATGAAGGATAGCTCCTGAGCAAACCAGGCCTCATCAGTTCTGCTACTTGTGTTTTGGGTTTTAGACCAGGCACTCATCTCCGGTCCCACCTTCATTAGTACAAATAATCCAGGGAACACAGCGACAAAACAGCAGTCAGTCCCCTGCTTCAGTGGACCAAATTCTTAGACATTTCATCAGGCAGAGGAAATTCATTATGTTTTCCAAACGAGTCTTATGAGCAGACCTTCAAAAAAGGCATTTTGGAGCTAACTCCTGCTGGCTTAAAGGGAAGCAGGATTTCAGCCTCTGTGCCAAGACCCTCAGCTGTGAGCACAGGGTCCGCCTCCAGTGTCCTAACCCTTAAATCTATGCTCTTGAAAATGAACATCTCACCCAAGTACTGCTGCCAGCACAGCAGCAAGAGACAGAAGCTGTGTGTCACACAGTGTAGCAGATTCAAGCCTGAACTGTCCATCACAGACACAAACAATTGGAAGAACCAGTTATGTGGCTGAAAAAAGTTACGTCCACAGTGAACTAAGAGGTTAATGCACTCTTCTCTTCCACCCAACAGCATACAGGAGGGCAGTATGGTTGGAACAGCTTCCTGAAGGCAACCCACTGCATTTTATTGGTCAAGCTAAAACCTCAAGTCACGAAAAAGATCAGTTCAATGCATTCTCAGCAGAACAATAAGTAGTATCACCACCAACTCTGCATTAGTTATCAAAAGTCCTGGGGTCTTTCTAAACTTAGGCCTAGTTTTGGCAGAGTTCAGCACAATATGTAATGACAATCACCCTTTACATTGCCAGAGAAACTGTGGCAGAGGAGTGAAAATGCTCAAAATGACATAGCAGCAGCCACGGACAAGAACCCAGGAGCTCAGGGTTCTCAAGTTGAGTTAGTTGTTCAATCACCAGAGTTCTACTTTAAAAGCAAACAATACTGAAGAGAAGTTGAAAATGGGAAATCATGCTGTAAAGTGACAAGCACCCAGACTATTGAAGCATCATTACACTCCTTAGATGTTTCAACTTCTAGCCTAGTCTCCCTCTTCCAGAGGCAGATCTCCATCCTAAATGTGAAGTCAGCAACTTCACAAACATTTCATGCCTTGTGTATTTAACAATCATCACAAACACAAAAAGCCTGGACTTCTGAGTTCATGGTTTTGTGAAACTTCCACAGAAAAACATCACTGATTTCATTGGCAAGCATTTGGCTCAGAGTACAGAAGAGAAAACAAACTCACATGGTGCATGGAACATCACTAGCACAGATGAATGATCTTTTATAAACTTGTCGAAGTCCTCATCGGTCAGGTGATAAACTACATTTTCTTCATCTGCCCAGGGAGTCTCTGGAGCCTGTGGCTGAGGTGCCTGTGGGCTACAAGACAAACAGACACAGCTTAAAGGCAGCTCTCTGGTGCTAAGCAGTCATCTTGGCAAGTCAAACTGTAAGGAACCACTTTGTGCAGATGTTCACATGTCTGACACACCAACCCTACTGAACAGCTTCCATAACTGTACCCATCCAGAACTCACAGGCACTGAAACACAGAAAAACCTGGAGGAGGAACAAAAAAATCTGCAAGAAGCTCCTGAGGACAGATCAGCAATGGAAGGGGATGGAGCGAGGAGATAACCAGACTGCTTGGTTATTACATTATAGAAATCAAATGCATTTTCTATTACTCTTTTACCCTCCTCAGCAGGATGCTCCCTTTCTCACAGCATTCCCACTCTGTAGTTCACAGGAGTCATTGCAAATGAAAGAAAAAAGCAGTGAGCAGAAACAGCCAATTTAACCCGTCACCTTGGATACTGACAGCATGATTAGGGCCAGCAGAGAAAGGAGGAGCAGCATTGGGACCATGAGCCAGCTACACACACCACTTCCCCAGGAATACATGGTTTTACCCTGAACAGCTCTTGTGAGCCAGGGAAGCATCATTATGTCCTCACTCTGCAGTGGGCATGTAGGCCTAACTCAGCAAAGATATTCAGCTGCATGCTTCACCTAAAAGGCAAGTG
Source organism: Nicator chloris (assembly GCA_013400495.1). Lineage (NCBI taxonomy): Eukaryota > Metazoa > Chordata > Aves > Passeriformes > Pycnonotidae > Nicator > Nicator chloris. The sequence continues at coordinate 267,493 of WAAE01023656.1, read as the reverse complement.
ATATGTTCTACCAACTTCACTATGATTGCAACTGAGTTCGATTGTCTTTGATGGGTCAGAGCCACAGAGACTGCCCAAAGACACAGTGGCAAGTCTGGAAACTGAACCTAAGCTCCTCTGGAGCTCATCATCCCAATAAACAACTGGTTTTGGCTTTTATTAATGTAGATTAAGAAGAGAATTTGGCAGCTGTGAACTAAACTATGCTAATTGACATTTTATTTATTAAAGCAGTGTTCACAGAAAAGACACCCAAACATATGAACATTGGGAGCCAGACTTTGAAGCTATTTGTGTCAGTTTGTCAGTAATGAGTTCCAAATACCCCCCAAAATTCCCCAAATTCTTTGGCAAAATACAGGTCTGGAAGTGACCCCATCTCTGCTGAAAGCAGATTTACTATTTTTGATTAAAACCTATTATTGTGTTAGCTGCCTGGAACAAGGAATGGCAAACAGATGATAACTCGTTTATCCTGCCTTACTCATTTCTAGGCTGAAAGCCTAGTTTGGGAAAAAAAAGCAGTAGAGATGCACAGATTCAGATAGCAAATTCTGTTGATGTAAGCAATGGGTATGATTCAAGAATTAAGCAATCCATGCAGAACTGTGATGCACACCTCTGCTGCTGCTTCTGGGGTAAACAAACCAAGAAGCAAACATCAAAGTAAGAGGTCAGAGCTGCACCTGGCCAAGCAGCCCAGAGAGCAATAATCTCCAGGTATCCTGGCAGAGTGAAGGCTTTCCAGCAAACAGCATGACACTTAATGGATTTGGGAGCTGGGTTGAGTAGGCAGAGCATGATGAACACAGACACTGTGCCTGCAAAGCACTGGGAGAACATGGTGTTTAGCAAGGCCTGGCATGACCTATTTCAGTCAGGAATTAGTAAAGCACGGCACGGGATGTTTATTCAAATGGCCTAATTTAAAATGCTGTGCATACTAATGAGCCTACACAGGAGGTAGTAAGAAACACCTCAAGGCCTGGAGAAAGCCACAAACAAAATTTAAAATGTCATTTAACACTGAGACAAGGCACACCCAACACCTGATTAGAATGACAGAAGTCCAGAAGAGTTATCAAAAGGTAATTCAAGTGAGAGCACAGAACAAATTCTTGATTTAACAGAGTAGCTGATGCTAAGGAAGGGTTTGAGGGGAATCTATAAAAACAGCAAGACAAACTAAGCAGCTCTGAAAGGCAGCAAGAAGCTGTTGGGCTTGCCTACCACTCAGGCTGATACAGCTGTGTGTCAGATTTAAGAAAAAAGGGGTATGTACAAGATAGCATCACTACTGTGTTGGATTAAGGCTGTATGATGGTTCATCTCTATCATCACAAAAACATCTGAATCTCCATAACATAGTAGCCAGTGCCTATTAGGACGATAAGAAAGGTGAAGTATCTGTAAGACTGATGCATTAGCACACTTCAGCATAAGAAAGAAACACCTTTAATAAGTAGTAAAAAAAAAAAAAATTAGGTGTTAGAGCCCTCCAAACTATCAGTTCTTGTCCTGAGAGGAAAAAGGATGGATAATAATTTAAATAATTCTGACTTTCATTAAGTTATATCATGTTCTCCCCCACAAATGAGCCGAAGATCACCCCCTTTCAGCACTTTACCAGTAACATTTAGAGGGAAAAAAAAAAGAAGAGGGAGAGGGAAAACAGCTGCTTTTCTGCATAATGTACTTATTGTCCACAAAAAATGGGCCATTTCATATGGCTCAATGTCTGCTGGATTTGCTTTCAAGACTCTACAATGACAGCACATGCATGCACAGTATAAAAATGCACTGGCTTTCCTTGCCACAGCCCTGCCATGCCCTGGTCCTTGGAGTAACATTCTGCACAAAAGCAACCTTTCAATATTTTAATATTGTGCTATTCTGAAACACAACCTGTACACCCTGCAGCTATCTCATTGCACTCTCTGGTTTCCTAAAGCCCTTGCCATACCATTTTGACTACTTGTACTGCAGATTCCTCAGAATAGTATAATACTATGTATGTAGCATGTTTATCCTATATGTGGTTTTATTAATAATTTAATTCATCATAATTTAAGCATCAATTACTGGCAAAATATAAGTACACATAACTACTCAATGTGGTTTCCTTAAAAGTTGTACTTCTAACACAAAACAGGGGCACAAGGCTACTGCTCAGATTATCTTTTGGGCAACTAATAAGCATGCACTAAGTGAGGACAAACAGCTGTCTTTAGCTCTGGAGTGCTGAAGTATCAGCCAAAGCCCACAGTGGCTTGTTAGCAGAGATTATCATTGGAAAGAGCTTGCAGCTGTTCTGCTTTGCCTCCAGTAGCTGTGTTCACTTGCTGTCACAGCACTGATATAAAGGTGCTGCATATTGCAGGGATTATCTGGATATTACGTGGGCAGGCAGGGGAAAAAAACACCCCAAACAGCTAATGTTTCACATATGGTAGCCAAGAGATAACCACATCCTTGCAGAATTGAAAAGCATAACAAAGTGCAGGTGGATGAAGCCATATCCTTGCTCCAAGGATAAATCTCCTTCAAGTTGGAGCTGCCATCTTGATCATTCACATTTCAAGGCTTAATTGACTACTCAGGCTTTAATGACTCTGTCTGAATTCCTCCTGTTTGAGCCACTGGGCAGTACTCACTTGCAGTGTTTGTAGCTCCTGATGCTAACAGGATGCTGCTCTCACTTCACTCGTGGGTTCCAAATCCTGAAGCACTCAGCCTACTGCTGCTGGAGACCCTGGGCTACCTGCCACCATATGCACATCCCCAGCACAGTCCTACTGTACAGCAAAATACATTTATTCTGAGCCAATTTTGCTAAACTGTACTATTACAATAGTTTGCAACAGTCTGTTCCATCCCATGTGTTTGTTTCCTTTCATTAGCTTCATTTCAGTATTGTTTCCACGACTGCAGCAAACAAGGGAGGGTTACACAGATGACACCATGCCCAAGAGCCTGGGCTATCTGCAAACAGGATTTCTCCATCACCAGGTTATCTCAGCTCTCTCCAGCTGCTCCATCAGCTTCACTCACCACGTGGGGATCCGCACCAGTTGAAGAGCAGCTAGACAGACACACTTTTCCTGTGTGTCTCTGAACTGCTAGTCCCACAGGCTCATTCAGCCCCCAAAATGTTTATGACTCCAAATAGCTCTCTTTAGGTAGAACAAGGTGCTTCCTACACTTTCACGTCGTGACAGCGAACACAGATGTTGTCAAAGTGACTACCTTCCCAGGATGCCTTGATCTTCAGTTTGTCGCTGCAAGACACTTTAAAGGCTTCAGCTAAAGGCTGATGAACCAACAAGAACTGCACACTTGGTATATACATTTTTAGTAACACAACAAAAGTCAAACCTTTTGCAAGGTATTAAGTTCAAGCACCCAGAATCACTGGAAATTTAAGCTGGCATTTTTAACGAAGCTGAGATCTGGGTATCTGCATTTATTTTAGTTCACAGTCAGTCTCCTATTACAGACAAAATGCAATTGTGAAATGCAAGGCATGCATGCTAAAAACCAAACATTAGTCAATCTCTCCATATGAGTTTAGCTGATCTCAGCAGGGTAGTTTTGTTTGCTCTTCTGAGCAGAGGGAAGGAGGGAGAGATGTCTGTTCCTAAACCATTACATTCTGTAAATAATGAAGAGTGCATAAAAGGTGGAGTGCATGAAGTTCAGTGCCTTACTTTTTCAGCCACTCTGCGATATCTGCTGCAGTAGCACCAAAGTTCTCAAAGTTGAACAGGAACTTTCCTTTCCTGTTAAAGCAACAAAACAAGGTTCAATCCTTCCCCTAAAAGATAAAAGCACGCAATTATGTAAGAGTGCATGATTTCTAAAATAGTAGCAAAACATAACCGACTCAAAATAGCAGATTGTAGGATATCCCCGGACATTGAATTCTTCCTTTATCCTTTCAAATTCAGCAGAGTAAACATTCATCCCCGCAAGAACCTGGAAAAACAGAGCATAATCTTACTGATTCTTACAATACAGCAGAAACATCACATCATTTCTTTCAAGATTTAAGTAAAACTCACTTCAACCTAGGCAGATTCTGATTTCATTCATATAGCTGTCAGGCAAGAGGCTCTCTGTAAAAGGCACTGAAGTTTTTCTGGTTTTGTGCAAGGGGGAACAGAACAATACTTGAGTCTAATCCAGAGAAAACACACACCAGTCAGCATGTCACCTCCTTATTGCTCTGGAAGCATCTCTGTTTCTTTTTATGCACCCACTAGCAGAAATACCTAAAGGGAATCCTCTCAATTACAGCACTTGCACATTTGGATTCTAAGCTACAACTAATTTTTTTCTTTCTCTGCAAGTAGAAAAAAAAAGGGTTCTTAGTTCATGTCTAAACATTAAACAGAACACCAGAAATTCTACCCTCAGCTCTGTAGTTTCCACTCCAGCAATGAACTTGTCTATGTCTAACCAACTTGTCAGTGTCTAACCAACCACAAGCACTGCCATTATCCCAGTTCAGAAACGCACTTAGTGAATGCAAGGGGATATCAGCATGACTTTGATGTGAAAATAAAATGTGCCCTACTTCCATGAACTCAGGAAATAGCACATGACATTTATATCTTAACTTAGGTAGGGCAAGGTATAATGAGAGTTAAGAATTAACCTTCTCCTACAGTCTTCAAAAGAGAGGCACAGAAGCACAGTATCTTTTCAGACTAGCACATAAAACAAAAACTCTCCTCCACCCCAACCCATCCTCCATCTCAATAGTCCTTGAGCTTCAGGTTCAGGGCTCCTGAGACTTATTCTGTGCCCTGTCCAAATGTCTTCCAAATATTTCTGACATGAAAATTGGAAGATGGGATTTATTCCAAGTCTTTGTGGGTGTGCAACTCACACAGAGGTCATTCTGCTGTCAAACCTGGAACCAGCAAGTTGCTGAGATACCACTTCCTGATTAACTTAGTTTAATGGCATCGACAGCTTAAATCATTTTAGCAGCAGGGTCTTAATCCAACCCCCTCCTCCTTCCCTCTCCAAAACCAGGATTTTCTCCTTCCAGCTGAAATACCACATCAGAACTTAATACCATGTTCCTGACTGCAGCAAATACACAGACCAACCAAATGTGCTCAGAGCCAGCATGAAATAAATCTTAAAGCAGAAAATCCTCATTTGAAGGTCAACCATTCCTAAGAATGTGCTGGAAAGTCACAAAAAGACACTTTGTTTTCTCTTCCCTATCTTAAGAAAGGATAAATTGAACAGAGGAGAGTACAGAAGTAAGGTTTATACTTGCTGGCCTAGTCTTCCACTTTGAATTTTCCTTGTAGTTCAAACAACCAGATTGACTTAATTCATGTGAGATTATCTAGACTCAATTCTCCCCTTTCCTTACCCTCCATGTCACCATCTAAAGGCAGGTAAATGCAAGAGGATCAAGATACAATGGCTGCTTTATAAAGCAAGAACCAGTTTTGTTAACTAATTCCCTAATTAACACCAGCCTACCAGATTCCACGGTTGCTGTGAACTTTCAGAGGATTTCCTATGATTTAAATGGGCATTCCTGGCCATGTCAGACAATTTCACTGTGTCCATCTAATGCTGATTGATAAAACTCAGTAACTTGGATTCATTCTGGTGTTCATTACATTATACGAAGTGTATTTAGCAAAATGCTTATTACAATGGGATTTAACAACGAGAGTAACAGCTTTACCTAGCCAATAATCACAGAATTATGAAATATCAGGCTGCCAGAAACCATCAAAACACACCTACTGCCCAAAGCCAGGGTCCTTCTGCCAGAGGTTGGGCGAATTTGCTTTTAGCAAATGACTGAATGATCCCTGCTTCAATTTAGGTCCATTACCTCTTGTAATAGTCATTGCAGAAACAAGGATCAGTTTATTCCTTTCACCTCTGCAGTGACACTTGACATATTTCAACACTTATCTGCTCTCCAACAAGCTACCTATAATCTAAACCAACTCTGAACCTTTCCTAGCTGCCCAAGAATTTGGAGCTTCTGACCATTCCTGTTTAGTTGTGACTCCCTACCTTGATTCTCAGTTTTCTTGACGGGATTGCTCCAAAACTGGTATCTTACAGCACCAAAGGAAAACACAAACAAACAAGTACCGAAGGAGGAAAGGACTTAAGCATATTCTCAAGTTGGTCTTTACTGAGCAGAACATTGTGGCACACTCACAAAGTTCATGGGCATTAGGGAGATAATGAATGGTTTGCTAATATCCACTTCCCCCCTGCTCTGGGGCCATAGTGACAGTCACTCACCAGAGCCCAGCCAACCCTCTAACCACAGCAATCTTTCTTGCCATGGATAAAATAAGTGCACTTCTGATTTGGAGGACTTTTTCCTTTTGCACTGGGTGCAACAGAATTGTAAGATATAACCAAAATAAAAACTAAAAATGCCATTGTGCCTTCCTCTCAGTGACAGCACTGGGACAAGAAACAACCAGTCCCAAGGGAACACAGCGACCAGTGACAGGTACAGTTCATCCTATCACTTCTATGACCTCTTCAATAGGTGATACTGTACTTAATTTTCCTGCTGTGTAACAGCAATATTCCCTTTTGAGCCCAGCACATCCTGACAGCTAATGACAGGTCAGATTAAAAGGCCAAACCTTCAGCTCATCCAAACCACTCATAAACTTTGCAGCAAAGTCTGATCTGGAGATCAACATCACTCTAAGGCACTCCATGAATAATGTATGATGGGTACAGCACAGTTAACTTTAGAAATGGCAAGCTACGTACACATCCCACTCAGGAAGCTAATTGGGCCAAATTTTGATAAACAGACTGATTTTTGTGAAAAACATGGGTGGCAGTGGCAACAACTGGACTTTCCTATGAACTGATCCTGCACTACAACACTCCACTGCAAAAAACTGTGTCTCAGCCCTGTCAGTCAGCTGTGCAGGATTAGCCTGGATCTATAGAAACGATTTCCAAGTGAGGAAGGAAATAATCAAACCAGAATAGATCTGGAGTTTAAATTCTCTGGTCTGAATTTAATAAATGAGCTGCACATGGACAAGGAAGGGATAACTGCAGGAGGACAGAGTGCTCTGCAGCATGCCTTCTCTCTGGCACTGTGTCTATAGGTGATGCTCTACATTCCTAATCCCTCTCACCCCACACCTCACCATGCACTGCCATCAGGGCAGGGGTGCCTTCCCAAAGGCTGCAGCACATGCTCCTCTGAGGGGAGATGGCCTCAGAGTGCTGGCTGGACAAAAACACTCTGGAAAATATCTTCTAAGGCTTGTGCCATGTCCTAAATAAATCCGAATAACTCCCACTCATTTCAGCCCTAAGCAAACAAGGATTTAGAGAAAACACTTCTGAAAACAACTAGTTTGGCGAATGTTGGGCAGTCTGACGGCACCAGGTGGTCATGAGAAGGAATGGCCAGAGCTGCCCTGGCAATGAACTGCACTGCTTCATCTTTTCCTCACAAGGAAACCTGTAAACACAGCAGTGAATGATCCAACAGGTAGGATCAGACCAAATCCTGCTACAGCCATGAAACAACAATCCTATTTCTTTGTCCTTTATGTACTACTGGCATCATATAAATCATACGTTAAGCCCATTATAAAACCTCAACTAGATGAGTGCCCTTGACTTGCTTACAGAGATCAACACACCTTATAGGAACAAAGGGGTAACTAAATTATTGTGAATGCTGTACTTTATTAGAGTCAAAACTTACTTTCATATCAATGTGACATCAATGCTAACTTTGACAGAGCTACAGTTAAACTGTAAGATTCTACTAATGCTGAGTGGCTGGAGGGTGACCAGTAGTTTATGGGAGGGGGACTTCTGTCCCATAACACTGTGATTCTTCTAAAAAAGTGTATTAATAACTGCAATAAGGGCATCCATCCCTGACCTTGCTATGAAACATCAGGCCAAAAAGCTGATCAAACACATTAAGGCAAACATTTCTTTCTTTACCAAAATGAGCTCAAAAGCCCTACAAACTCACAAATTAGAGGCTAAACATAAATCTACATAGTGTCAGAGGCTGTATCTCCATAGAAAAAGCTGCAATGCATCTAAAGGGCAAGGGAGTTCCCATCTCATTCTCTAAAGTTTTAGAATTAAAAACCAAGAGAGAATCCTGAAGAGACTTGGGACAGAGTAGTTTATTTCTGTTTTGTTTCAGCTTGCTTTAAAATTGATGATTTTGATTTTGATAAATATTTGTCAGTTTATATACTTTAAAAAAGTATTAAAATTATTTTTAAAATGTCATATAAATCTCATTGTCTCACTTACATATTTACCCTTGAGTTCTGTGGCTGCCTGCTGATAAGATGGCATCATTCTCTTACAAACACCACACCCTGATAAAAAATAAATTGTGTAAGTAATATGCCAACAACTCTATTCAGCCTCTTCTACAGTATCTAAGTTCCAAAGCATATGAAGTAATATTTTATATAAAAAATTTAAACTGAAATTCTTTATCTGCTTCACTAAATCATTATTAGATTATTAGTTTCTAAAGATGTTATTTGTTACAAGCCTCTATTTTTGCACATTTCTCATGCTTTTCATTTTCATATTAATTTCTTATCCCAGTATGAAGAGAGTAAAACCATCTTAATATTCCTCAGGCTCTGAGCTGAACCCAGAGGAGAATACAAGATTAAACACACATATCAAAAGTCAACACAAGATGTCATAATTGTGAACTCAAAACAAAAAGCTTTGTGCATTTCTGGTCTTTGAAGGGACACGGGGAGGTACTTCAGGTTCATCCCAGCTTAACAAGGCTTTGAAATTAATTTGAGACACATTTCCTAAACACATTAAACAGACATAAAGTGTTAAACAGTGCCCTGTTAATTGAGCAGTCATAGCTCAGAAGCAACAACCCTTGTAAGATACAATAATGTGCTCTGGAAAAGACAAAGGGCAAATGAGGAAGACCACCAATGTGTAGTTGGAGTGTGCTGAGTGAGAGCTGTTTGATGATGCTCTGCAGTGCTAAGCAGATTAGCAGTTAATCACCTTGTAAACAGCAGTTTTCATCCCTGCCAAGTAAAATCTGTGCATGCAGATGGGAAGGGGCAGGAGTGCAGACAGCATGGAAGAAAGGTAGCTGGAGCCAAGCACTCCAGACACTTATTGTGGAAACCCTGAGTCCACCACGGGACAGTAGTCAACACTTCTGGCTAACAGACAGAGTTTTGAAAATATCTTCCAGAAAGGAGGAACAGATTTTGCAGCCACTCATTTAGGATCACATCAGCATGCCTGGAAAAGAACATCCTTTAATCTGCCAAAGGAGAGTTTTGTTTCTGTGGTCTTTCCATCTTTGATCTCTCCGCTCAAATTGACAATGAGCTTGTTAAATTAGTGCTGGTCAAAATGACAATTTCTTGGTGGGCACAGACCACTCATTTAAGGCCCACTGAGGTCTTGCAGCTTCATCCAAACCACTGGACAGACATCAAAAGATGTGAGCTGACAGACATCATCTTCTGAATCCTCTATTTCCTCTCTCCCCAGGAGCCTCAGGCCCTTAAGTCCTGCAGTAGATTTCCCTGTCTTCCCCTCTTCACTCTCTTACTGCTCCCTGGAGTACCTGCTAGAGCACAGGCACACACCACCCTCCTCCACTCAGCCATCACCCCTATTATCCTCCTCTTCCCAGCTCTGCTGCTGCCTCAAACTTGCTGCTCCGCAACCCATTTCAGTACACCCTCTCTTGTCTTCATATTTCTGGGTTATATTGTTCAGGATGCTGCCAAGCCACATACACCCCTCAACAGGCATAAAAAGGGAACCTCAAAAAACCTCATTTTCTTCTGTTCTTTATTCTTCTATTTTGTCCCGAAAGGGGGAACTTAATTAAATACAGATTAGTCCTTCCACTAGTTAACACCTTCATTTTTAAAGCCTTGTTTTCAATCATGTTTATTAACAGCTCCTTCTTGTTGCCAAATCCAGACAGTCTCCTGCAGGAGTCTTCTTTGACAGAGTTAACTACAAATAAATCTGAATGGCTTCAAGTATACCTAGTATTTCATCTTTAGTGCTGTCTGAATTTCTAGTATAGGTCCAAAAGTACAGTGAAAGGTCTGCAAATGGCAAGTAATATCGTCTGAGGAGAGCAAGCCTCTGCTTTGAGTTGTTTTACCCAGACCAAGCATTCCTGAAATATTAAAGTAACTACATCTAAGTCTGTAGTCACTTTCATCTCTCTCTGCACCAGTACATAATGAAAGAGCCCATTTCCTATCAATCTGCCACAATGAATCCAAAGCCTCTGCTTCCAACAAAGCAGAGAAATAAGGCAGCTCTCTTCCCCACAGCCTCCCAGACAAAGCCTCTGATGTCCTCTCGTGCCAAGGACCTCCCTTACAAGTAATGAAAAGCAGAATTTCTTTTAGTGACCAGTCTTGATTTGCTGCTCCCAGTCGTGAAAGGTAACACCTGTATGTAACCAATAATTTCAGGTGCTCAAAGCCCATATTTTATTGCAACTGCCAGATGTATTCTGTCTCCAGTAAAAGGAGCAAGAAAAGAAAATTTGGAAAACAACCAATTCAGAAGGTCTTGTGTGTTAAATAAAAGATGAGGGAGTTACAAACTGAGAAATCAGAGGAAGAAAAAAACCTCACAAGTAGACTTCCTTCATAGCAGTTTGGAAAGCAGCACAAGTATTACAGCACTGAAAACTAGCAGGTGTTTTGCCACTTCAAAGAAGAGAAACTGGAAGGAGGAGGGGGAATAGTTCAAAGAGAACGAAGAGTTAGATAAGGCACTTTCAGAAAGAGACTCAGTTGTGGAAAACAATTATTCCTGACACAGGTAAACTGTGAGAGCACTGTGCAGGCCAACTCTCCCCGAAGGCACGATTTACGGCACAGCAGCCGAATCGTCTCCCGCTGATCCGAGGCAGCAGCCACTGGGAACAGCCACACACCACGCCAGGCCACACAGCACCGTGCCACTGCAGAGTCTCAAGGCACAGAGCCACAAGTGATTTAACCGAAAGAAAAATCATCCTCTTTGTGATGCATCAAACGAAGTCTTGGGCAATTTTGGCCATCTTGGCAGTGCTCAGATGAGAATAAAAAAGTAGACTGGTGTTTCAGTAATTACAAGAGAAAATACACTGAGGAACACCAGATAATGCTGCCATGGGACACAAGTTTTAAAGAGGATCAGCCTGTAAATTGCTTGTGGTACCTAACATCAACTTCCCTAGTTTAGGAGGCTTTCCTAGTTTAGGTCACACATTTATTCCTGTCTCATGGCTTCCCTGCTTCCTGAACTGAGCAACAACTCAAGTGCAACACAATCTTGCTTAGAAGAGGTGGAAAGCCTCTCACACAGCAGTCACCAGGAAACACAAAACGGCAGCTGTAAATCTTTAACATTAAGGAACAAGTAGCCAATGCAATGACAAGATAGCAGCAATACAAGGTCAAGGTCACAAAAGAAACTGAGCGACTCCAATGTGCTCTCCTCTTCCTGAAACCCCACTCTCACTGGAGTTACCCTTGCCAATGTAGGCAGGGACATGCAGGGAGCCTCTGGGATGGAGCAGGAACAATAGCCCTCCTCCTGACAACTGCACTGGTCCCTCTGCCTGCAGCACACAGTGCTTCTGTTCTAGCACAAATCTAGAAAGGACAACAGGTAACAAAATTATAGAAAGCAGCTGCTTAGAAGAACATTAAGCAAGAGTCATCATCACAAGAGAAAGAGACAAGTGATGGACAACCAGGGAAAAATTGAGGACAAACAGGCAGAAAAACACAAGGAGCTGAATGATAAAGGTGGTACAAGATGGTATTAGTGAAGCACAGGTGAAGCTTCTAGTCAGACTTGGACATCTCTCAGTGGAGAAGGGGGAAAGAGGTGACAGGACATGCTGGGCTACTTACATGGGGCATAGAACATCATCAATAGGGGCTTGTCTTCCTTCTTCAGAAGCCTTCTCAATTCCTAGTGAATGAACCAGAGAAAATAAAAAACACACTTATACTCAATGACACCTCTTATTATTCCTACTACAACTTAAAAAAATTAATATACGTATTCATAGAACACAGGCTGATTGATCTGAGGGAAAAGGGCTCATCTTTCCTAACAGACAGGACTAATTTTTTTTTCCTTGCTCCATTTTAACTTGAAAGAAGATGACAAAATTTATTATACATTCAGCTATCTGCCGAATATCCTAGACCAGTATCTTCACTGTTAATATGTGGAATTTCCATGGTTTAGTTCATTCTCACTGCAGAATCTCTACCTAGAAACTCTTTCTTCACTGACACATCCAAAATCCATATTGCAATTCAAAAAGTCAGACTCAATAATAAAACAAGTTCAGTTTTCACACTATGAAACCTTGCCAAACCTATAAGATGCCATGCAAAAAGGATTTTTCAGTACCAGCATGATAGAAAAAGTAGATGAAGTTTTCAAATTGAATGCAACCCTTGGAAGCCTTGTAATAGAGTACAGAGGGTGAACATTAAAAATTAATCTTCCTACAAAAACGGAATGTCAGAATAACCATTTCTAATATTAAAAATGAAAGCCAGAAAATTGAAAAAGCCCTTTACAAAATACCAGCTAGACTCCAATCAATTAAAGTTTAAAAAATCTATAGACTAGCAAACTAATATAAAAGACCAAGCTGATTATATTAGAAAGAACATAATGAGTAACTGTGGTGTCACTGGCTTTTTAAGGTAGTTTCATCAGATTTGCTGCTTTCCCACTTAACACTGAGGACAGTAACTGTACCAAGTTAAATCCCTCAAGATCTGGATCCCGTTTCCTCCTCCTTCACACTTCCTAACCTCAGGCACACAAGGGAACCCAAGGTTTAATGACAACGGGCAGTTTGAAGAGCAGCATTTTACCTCCTACTTGCATTCTCCAGTGACTGCATCTTGCAAGCTGCTCCACTTCCCTGAGACAAGGAGGGCTGTGCCCCCACACCATCCACAAGCTCTGACACTGGCTGTGTAGCTGGCAGACTGAGGTCAGGACCACAAGCAGGGCAGAGCAGGGCAGGAAGCACAGGACTTTACAGTTATCACAACCCTCAAAATTTGTCAAATCACTTCAAACAGGCTGGGTGCTTTAAACTTCCCTTCCAAAGAAACAAAATAATGGTGCTTCACTAAGAGGTAATACAAACATATACACTCCCTTCATCCCTTATATTTATAACACAACAGAACATCTATCCAGCTAATGTACCTTTTCACTGTCGACATGCACAATATCTTTGGCTTCAGGATCTTCCTCCCACAGTGGAGCACCTTCTGGATCTTTGAGAAAGGCCACCATAGACTGTAATAAACAGGGGAAAAAAGCTTTTAAAGAAACACGAATGGAAATCATGAGACATCCAATCTCAAATCCATGCTGTGATGTAAACCCCATCCAATTAGTGCCTTTGCTGTTCTGCCTATATATTCATCTGCTCTAATGCAAATTAGGACAAATCTCCTGTTGCAGAACCAAGTGGTATGTGGGTGTGTACCTTCATCATAACTGGTATTCCAACTTATCAGTTCCCACTCCCACTAGAAGACTAGGGAAAACAGAGTAGAAGTGGATCAGTACACAGAGAATAGCTTCAAGGATCCTTCAGAGAGCTCTTTCAATGGTACAAGACCTTCCCCAGCGAGTCCCTGGGTTAGCAGGAAAGACTTCTCTTTATGTAGAGGTCAGGCTCCCATGTCCTTCACCATATCTGAGTAACAGGACTAGCTGGAGGGCACACTGATACTTGCTGTGAGCAAAAGCAAATGAACACACTTACAGATCAAACTTCTCATTTGGTCAAAGGAAGAATAATCCACCAACAGTTCCCTGTGTGACCCACCTACCTAAAAATCAATTGAATGCAATTTCACGTATGAGAATAAGAAGCAAATGTGACAGGAGATGTGGGAAATACAAAAACCTAGGATTCTGCAGCTCCCACATTCAACAAACCGAGTACACCTGCACACACACTTTGTAACCACTTTTCCTGACTGACATGAAACCAAAAATCCCTTTCAGCAGACCCCAGATATGCTCTTTTCACCATAAGGAAATATATTCTGATAGCTCTGATTTTAACCTGAGCCTGAAGGAAACTCCAGCCCCCTAAATCAATGAGATACTTCCCATGGATTCTGGCAGTCACACTACTCCCCGTTTCCAGCTGTACATGCAAACACAGGCTTGATCACTTTTATTCTCAGATGTCTGTGCTCTAGGAAACATATCTGGTATTCCATGTTCATTCACCACGCAGAATGACCCTACTGCTTTCTCTATGGCATTGCTTGTAGGTTTGTGTCCATTCCCATAGAGGATCTCTGCCACACCAGTAACATAGTGAGGTCCCTGAGGAGCTTCCTTCAGTGTGAGTGTGAGTGGTAGTGGATGAAGCTGCCACAGCACTGAGCTATACTAACACACACCAAGACTACTTATCTAAAAGCCTGGGTGTGTACTCCACTTTCTCAGGAGCAGGCTGGCAGCACACCTGGTGACACGTGCCATCACCGGAATGGTCTCAGATGTTTTTGCTGCCTGCCTGCCTTTGGTGGGGCTGCTGTGGTGCAACATCCCAACAGCTTATCAACAGAAAGGGGAGTTTAGCTCATTTTCCTGCCTCTCAGTTGGTACTGCAAGGATCGGGAGGATTCAGAGCTTACAGCAGGATCCATTTATTGCATTTATGTTTCTGTCTGCTTTCACAGCTAATATTGAAAAGATTTGTCTTATCACAAGAGGCAGCATGTACCAGTCACAGACAGCAAGAAAAACACTTAATGCACACAGTAAAAAGGATCTATGGGGTGAAGATGACAAATGTTTCCAGAAGAAATTTGTTTTAAAGTAGCATTATCAGGGAAAGGAGCTAGTTAGGAAAAAAAACATATAAAATAAAGTAATTTACAATGGAGTTACAATGTAAAAAGCTGCAGACTTAGAGCCATTAACATCCCAAATGACATCCTAAGAAGACTAACAATACATTGGGAAGGAAAGATGAGGACAAAACAGCAGAGATGTTCTACCTTTAGGACAGCTGCATTAAGCTCTGCTCACTGTCAGCATGCACAGACCTCAACTATACACTGGAGAGGAGGAGAGAGGGGTCAACATTTTGAACTGCTAATGAGTGTAATTGACTCTGCTAGTTTCAAGAATTCCTGCATGCCAAATTCAGCCATGTAGAAATAGATGTGGTTAGAGGATGGGGGATTAAAGAGATTTAATTCATCCAGCCTCTCCCTCTCAGCCAAGACAGAAAAAAATTAGATGTGTAATGTCTTCTGGCAGGAGCAGGCAGTACGTTGCCTTGCCCTCAATTCTTCATGCAGCGAAGAGAACTTCCTCTCTTACTTTAAATGGGTAAGAACAACACCCAGACAAACCACAGCATTCTCTAATCACAGAAAAGCAGTGGTCCCCAGGCTGCTGTGTTAGAGGCTGTTGCCATGCTTTTCAGCCTTCTGATGTTTACCTTTGGGAAATTCTTTTCTCAGGCACATTTTCTGTAAACTGTGGATTGTTTACATTCTTCCATGGGGGGGTGGAGTTCTCTTGATTGACACCTGTCTTGACCAGTGTAGTTGGAGAGGTGTTAACCTTGCTTGCCAATCACTTGGTCTGCTTGCTATACTATATATACGGGTCTGTGATGTAATAAAGTTAGTCCTCTTGGTCGAACTCAGGTTAGAGTCCGTGTGGTCAATTTAATGTGACGCTGCGACATAAGGCCACAGCAAGGTCCAGGGCACAGCAACCCTGGTGTTGCAGAATCAGCTCCGTTCCAGTCCTGCCGTGGTATGGTCAGGATCTCTTTTGACCCCACAGCATGGACAGAAGCACCATGGGCTGTAACCAGCTGTGCCAGCTTTGAATCTTAAATCTCGATTCAGCAGAGTACAGGACATGCTTCATCCAGCACATGCTGCTAAAAACAGGCAAGTTTTAACAGGAGAGCTGATCCATAATCATATACATGGACCTACGTTTTAACCTGAAAGAAAATATAAACAAACACAACCTTGTGCTTTTCACTCCTTTGAAGTATCCTGCAATAAGGATGCTAATAACAAGACCTGCCTCAATTTCACACATACACTCCTAACAACAGCCAACTTGAAAAGGATTCAGGGTTTAGAGCAGGACCAATTTATTGAGTTAGTCTATTCCCTTTGCTAGTACTAAGCAGATTTGTACTTAAGTGAGTTCTCTCCATTTTAGAAGAAGGATAAAACTCTCTCTGTACTTTATACTCCAGAAAAGGCTAATAAACACAGTCTGGATACTGGCAATGTGGCTCTCTTGAGAATTAGACATCATGTGGCTGAAGCAACATGTGACCAGACATTCCAGGTAAGATCAAAGACTCATCTAAGCTTAGGTCTTCAACAGCAGATGACTATAGCTACTTGAGGAGAAGACAGACTAGTACCTAAAGTTTTTATATAGCTTACACCGGCACAGGCTCTTAATTTCTGGCAAAAAGAAATTAAGTTTATGGACTCTGCACCAGCTGTTGTATATGGACCTCTGTGCTTTCTAACTATCAATGGATCTATCTATTATGACTATCTAAAACTGTTTTTCAGACTCCTAAATTCCTGGCTTTCACAATATGTAGATACTAGTTCCAAATTTTTTTTTAACATTGCAGTTATTTGTTTCAAATCAGCCATCTCAAAATGCCACTGTTTGCCCTCAAATTTGGAGAAAAAAGTAGTCACTGCCTTTTTTAAGCTACTCACAGTTACAGAAATATCTATTGGAACTTCCTCCAGCTGTCCTTTTTAGTAGTATGAGAACCTGAGCTCTTCTGCAAAGAATTAAAAATGTATTTTTAAACTATTCCTAATAATTTTGCATCACTGAATTTTGTTCTCTTGCCTTCCATCTCTCTTTCCTAGATACCCCAAACTGCTCAGATCTTAACACAGGTCTCAGCAGCAGGAGGTTTTGACTGCCAAGTAACTTCCCCCTACTGTGAACACTCAGCTATCCTTTATTCCTCATTTTTCTAACAGTGAAACCACAAGGGCATCTCTGCTAATTACATAAGGATTTAGTTACTTTAAGAAATGAAAAGCTTTTCTAAAAACCTGAGTACACTATCAGCTGGATCAGCCACATCTATGAAATTCTCTGATTAGTCCAGAAGAATCATTTTTCAGTTCTTCAGAGCTGTGTCCATCATTCTCCAAAATGTCATACATATATTAGTATGTCTACTGGATGTCTGGAAAGAAGATCCGAGTTTTATTACCACAAGTTTGCTGAATGATGTGAAACAAATCCTTTAATCTCCCTGTTCTTCAGTGTGTCCACCTGTCCATAAAATGAGTACGATACCCTATGTAATTGTGTTGCTCTGCTGCTTTGTACATACTGGGAGACTCCTGACAAACACAGCTGAGAGAGAGAAACAAAGGTCACTGGCTCAACAGAAGAAAACAGGGAGAAGTGGAACAGAGGGAGAAATACAGAAAATATCCAGGCAGCTGTGAGCAGCAGAACAAGCAAACAGCTGAATTATTTGATCACTGCCCAGATCTGATCCACCACCCAACCTGTAAATCATTAGGAGCTGGTTTCACAGGGGCAGTTTAATTGAGAAAGACTCCAGCCCCTAGAGTGAGGGAGCTTCAAAATTCCTCTTCCATCCCCAGTGGAATCTCACATCCCTGTCCATGGGATGCTGCTTTCTTCCCAGCAGGCAGGGCAAAAGGGTGAAATGCTCATCACAAAACAGCTGAAGGAATAAATGATCTGGTTCCTGTTGTGCAATGATTGCCTCTCAGCCCAATGCTCCCTGGAGCACTGCAGGTGCTTTCCACTTGATCTGATCTGTAAGGAAGACTCACAGCACTAATTCCCGGTTGCAGCACTTTATGGAGGGCAGGAGAGATGCATCATGTGTTGTTCAAACCACCCAAATGTAGGCAACTAGCAAGGCTCCCTTTACCCGTTATCCACCGCGAAGGAAAACAACAATCACCAGCTGCAATTCCTCACTAAGTACAGAAGCTGGTTTAGGCAGCTGCTGACTGCACTGGGTATTTAAGATTGCCCTTCCTAATGCCAGGTAAGATTTCTGCTGCAGGACATGGGGAAGATACATGGCCCTACTCTCCCCATCTCAGACAAATCTACATCACAGCCTCAAGTGAAGACTGAATTAATTCAAGTCAGGGCACACTTCTAAGACAGCCTCCCATCAGATATTCTCCAACTCTGGCTGGAAAAGCAAGGTCCAGAGCAAGTGCACTTAGGAACAGCCACTCTGGCAGACTCAGGTTCACAGAGCATCTCACACAGGCTTTCCTCCATCCCAGGCAATGCCCGCAACAAGCCAGAAAGGGGATGTACATGGAATTATGTCAGCCTGGGGTGATGTCATCAAGCCTTCAAAAGACCAATGACTGTGCAGAGCTCGGGTCTGCTGGAGGAGGAAGAGAAACAGGAACTGGACAGAAGTGATTTCTGGAAGCCAAGTCATTGCAGGGCTCATCAGGTCAGGATACTCCCAGCGCTTCACCAGGGCTTTGCAAAGGAAAGCTGCACACTTCTGGCATTTTAGTCCACCAGTTCCACAATCATCTGGATCTACACATTTGTATCATGCCTCACACCTTCTCTCTTCCCTTGCTCACAGAACATTGCCTTCTGTTGCTTTATGTCAAGATTTGCCGGAAAAGAAGAAAGGTCATTTTATACCTGATGCACTCCAAGCACTTTCATAGGAACTGTGGTTCCACAGTCTGATAAAAAATAAGGCCACTCAGCTCTCTTTAAAGTTTATAAACACACAATCTAAGAACCTCAGAGAACTCCTTATCACAATGCAGTATCAGCTAATACTTTCAGTTATACTACACAAAGAGCACCTTGTAATGAAAACAAGAAAATCCTTATTTGTTACCAGTGTGTAAATTAGCTTACAATTTACCTTCCAGTTCAACATGGGGTCAATCTTTTAAATAATAAACAATTTTCCTGCATCTGTGGTTGACAGGCATGTATGCACACAAAAACCTTTAGGCCATTCTGACAGCTGTTTATGAAGATTAATCCCCTTCCTTTCATGCCTTCAGCATGAAAAAAAAATCAAAACCAGTTTTTAATCCACAAATGTCTCACCCACATCTAGCAAAACCAAAAGAACGATAATGGAATTTTGAATTTACCTTCAATGTGACCGCTCTGTTATATGCAGTGTGAAATGCACCGTCCCTGTTAAACGAGGAATGGGGAATAGAGTTAACTTACAGTAACATTACTAGAATTCATACAGCTGCTCTTCCTGACTTCTCACTAACTAGAATAACATTATCCTGCTGAAGCCACAGAACTAAGTAGAATTTACAGTACAGTAATTTAATGGAGGGTGGGGTGGGGAGGAACAAGAGGAAGGAAAAAGGGAGGGTGCAAACCAGTGTAAAGAAAACAGTTTCCCAGTAAACAGTTTCCTCCCTGACACTTTAACAAGATTATTTACTAAGGCATGATCTTTGGAGATTGAGATGCAGCTGCTTGGTGTACCTAACAGTACTCCCACTCCTATTATTTTCAGGAAGAAAAATCTTTTGCTGTCTCATGACACTTGCCTTTCTCCACTCACATTATGAAGGACTATCTCAAGTCAGAAAGGTGAGAGGTGAAGCAGCTTGTACGAGGCACATGCCAGCAGGCAAGTGACAGAAGGCAAGGGAACTCAAATCTCAGGCATCAGCCCCACGCACTGGGCAGTTTTAGCCCATTGGACATCTCTCCCTGGCCCTGCTCATGCTTTTAGTGTTCTCTGTTCTCCAGCAGAATAAATTTAACTCAACTTCTGTCATAACACATCCTTGCAAACTGAAGAAACAGCACTTAATTTCATAGGATAAAAAATGTCATCTTAATGCTGCAGCAGCATAGGGCTGAAAGAAGAACACTCTTAATGGGAGTATCAACAATTATGAACTACAAACCCCAGCCCAGCACTCACTTATAATGGAGTAAATCCACTCCCTTCTCCTTTGAATTAGGATCTACCTTCATCTTCTTGCATAATTTTCGGCTTTCAGTATCACTGCAAAAAACACATATTGGAAGAAAGGTTACCAAAAAAGAAAATCAAATGCATTCAGTTCTGCAAACTCACTGCTGTGCTTCCTCATCAGCAATTAATTCAAACTAACAGTAATTTGGAAGCTGTTTAGCTAAGTTTGTGGGACAAGCATTATGAAAAGCCCCATTAGTCAATTTAATTTCTCTGTTTGCTTGGCCAGGACACAGTGAACTGTGTTAAATTTACATTCCAAAGCCAAGCCCTAACCAGTAGAGAAGCAGCTCATTCCAGCATGTCCAAGGACCTCAGCAGATCTTCTGTCCGTGAGATTAACATAAAATTTAGGAAGTCAAATTTCTGTAAGAACACGCTACTGTTAGGGTGGTGGTCAAAGAGCACTGTTTGTGAAAAGATTCAAAAGGAAAGAGCAGATGAGCTTTTACATTTGGCAGAAGATAATAAAAAGCCAAAAAAACCCCCATGTTCATGGTATGTCCAAGTCCAAATCACAAGTGGTTAGCCTTAAAAAGGTCCAGCAGAAAACAAAAACCAATCCAAATTCTGGAGTCCCAAGCCCAGAAACCCCATTCATTTTAAGTATGTAAGATGTGTCCTGGAGCCACACCTGGAAAGTAGAGGCAAAAACAGCTCTTAAAGAAGGAGGAAGGTATCAGCAGACAGACCTGCTGGAGGTCATCTTCAAATTAAATGAGACTGAATTGCCTCCAGCACCAGATTAGGCTGACTTGAAGAAGAGAGAAGTGTCATGGGAGAGAACTGCAAATTCATTTGTTTCAGTGGGCAGGTAAAGGGTCCTCACGGCCTAACTGCTCTCCTAAACAGTGCAGGAGTGAAGCCATAAGGAGACTTCAAGCTGAAGTGAATAAGAAGTTAGTCAAAGATCTAGGGAGATGAGTAAAACAGAAAAGAGGATGATTCACGTTGACAAGGCTGTTCTCTGCATTGACAAACAGCAAGATTAAACAGCTCAGAAACTTGTTCCCAGCAGAGGACAACTTGTACCTTTTACGCAGATAAATCAATTAAGAAAATGAAAACACTGAAAACCCATCAAGTTTAAACTGATTAGAGACAACAAGATGCAAGGCTTGCAAGAGCCCCACCAAATTAAGTGCTGCTGCCAGCACTGCTGCAAATTCTCCCAATATTCTCCAGCTGCCTTTCTACAAATGTGAAGAACAACAAACTCCAAGTTCACAGTGAGCTGCAAGTGAGAATGCACCTTAGTGGAAACTTCCCAAATGCTTATGGTACATAGAAATAAGGAGGGATGTGCCATGGACACATGCAGCAAAATCAGATTATTATGCTGAAAATAGAAGTGAGCATTTTAAGGAACTAACAAAGCACACAACTACCACACCAGGAAGGAGCACTTGTAATCTCAATTGAACAGAAGTGTATTTATGTGAAGAGTCTTACTGAATTCATATGAGTTTTGCATTTTCCCATCACTGTAACTCATAAACACTTTCTTTGCTTCTCTAGAAGGCTGGAGATCTGAGCTTGAGAACTGAATAATGTGGACACATCTCCTTGTAACAAAACTAGACTATAGAACAAATGCCCTGGATTTGTAGTTATGCCAAAAAACTGTGTTTGCCACACAGAGTTCATACAAAAAGCCTGCAGCACCATCAAACCCAGGGGTCAGAAACATTCTGTCTTCTCTCCCCTGCAGTTCTCCAATGGTGCCATGGGCTAAACCTAAATGACTTGAAGGTCAAGGAATCTCCAGAGAAGACACCAGTTTCAGATCATCCTTTTGTCTTACCCCAGACAGATTCAGAGGCACAGAGAAGGTCTTGTGGCCCTGCTGCAGCTGACTGCCAGGCAGTTAACTACAGTCAGCCCACAGGACAGTCAACATTCATAAATGCTCTTCTAGACACTCCCAAACGTTTCCATCCTGCAGGTGTATCTGTGGCTATCTCATCTTAGCCAAGACAAATGTTAGGTGCTTGATGTGAACATGTATAATGCTGAAACCTCAGCAACAGGCTCTGTGAAACCCCAAGACGTGCAGACAATTGTTCTGGCATAAGCAGGGGAATAAACTGGATATCAGGAGAATCCTGTGCCTGTTCTACCACCTATTTGGTGCGACTTCTAACCATGTGGGGAAGAAAGTGTCATTTTCCCTTATGTATGGATACTAATATTCTGACAGGTTTATAGGGGAAAAAAAGCTACAAAGCATTATTACTGAGCTATACCTGTGAGTAAGCAGCTAGCAACTCCTACCACTTCAACTCCTAGCAATTCATTTTCTGTTTGCATGAGTTTCTATTAAAAAAAAAAAAAGGAAGACAAGAATAGCTATTTCACTGGATCTAAGTGTGCCCTGCTTTCAGGATTTCTCCATTTGCAGAGATTCACACAGTTGCCTGAATGCACAGACATTATCACAGGAAAGAAAGCAGCAGTTTCCTACCATTTAGTGGGCAGATTCTCTGCACCACTGCATTGAGAGTTAAGCCTGTTTATGCAAGCTATGTGCACTGATGCACAGGATAGAAGAGGAGCAAATTCCAAGAATAGGAAATGTCTAAATATGTATCAGTAATTTCTTCATGCATCAGTGTAGATTTTTTGCACTTGCCAGACCCACCAGCTCAGATGCTATGCTAACAATTATTGGGAAAAAGCAGGAGATGTACAGAAATGGCAGAGATGGACCCTTCTGCTTTTCCTTCTGCCTTCACTTACAGACAGACAAAAATAACCTGCAAAGAGCAACTTGCTCTGATATCACTTGGTAATGACCATTATTCTTAATAAGAGTAAATATCAACACAGATGCAGCCTGCTCTGAGATTTGTCTCTTTTGAATCTCAGCCAACAGCCTCTCTCTGAAGATGAGCTCCTCAAGTCTCACATGGGAGAGGGTAATTAGGACTCCAGTTCTTGCAATTTAATTATATCACTTGAGGAGGCAGTGTAAGAGTTTTTTATAATGACTGAAAGTAAAAAAAAAAACAAAAAAACAAAAAAACAAACAACCAAAAACCAAAACCAAACCACCCAAAACAGGAAATAAAAGGAAAAGGAAACAAAAACAAACAAAATTACAACAAACCACAACCTAAGAAGCCAGAAGCTACCCCCCAATTCAGCGCTCTACCAACACAGGCCAAGCTACTCCAGACAAGGCACCAGGCTCAGGAAATACTGGCTTGAGGATGAGGTCACTAACGTGTCCTCAGCAGCCGTCCTTGGCTGCCTCTTGCCATTTCTGTCCAGAGCAATTTGAACCCTGGCAGGTCCCTGCTGTACTACTGCTGAAAAAACCCTTGCAGGCAGGGTCACCCGACAATAATCCAGCATTATCTGCCTGGAAAATCATCCAAAACATCAACCTATTTTCAATACCACAAGGACCTAACTAGCAGCTGTCTATGTGGTAATAAGGTCAAACCTTAAGTGGCACAATGGCACAGGTTCCTTCCACTCCCACAGGAATGTTCTCTACTCTTCCCCTTCCACAAAACCAAACCAGGGCTCCAAAACGTGCCTTTGCTGGAGAAGTGCAGTCATATGACAGCTTGGTAAAAAGAAGAATGAAATAAATGATCCAAGCTGATCTAAGCAAGAAGTCTAACAACAAAGGTAGCGTGCATTGCAGAGATCGCGTGCACACCTCACCCCTTTCCGCTCACGTCCCCATCTCCTCTACTGGGACATATTTCTGTCATTGGGGTTACGATGGAGCTGGCAGGAAGCCCAGCTGGAGCACTCCCTGTAAACCTCTGGGGTCCCTTGTCAGCGTTAGCATGCATGAATAATCCCTTAGCACAGGCAGCCAGCTGCTACCAGGGCAGGAGGGTGGTGAGGGACTCATGAAGGAGATCTGGCTTCCTTTGTCTCACCACCAGTGCAGCCAGCTCCTGAAGGGGACGTGTCACAGCCATTCCTTAGGAGTGGCAGAAGATGCTCTGCCTGTCCAGGACAGCCCACTGGTCTGGACACTCATGGCCATAAGGATGGAGAAGCAGTGAGATACTGATGGCAGGCCCCAGTGACAGGAGGAGCAACACAGAAAAAGGCTTTTACAGCAATGTGTCAGGATAATTTGGAGAGAGGAAGAACAGAAGATAAAGCTAGACAGAAGGAACACAAAATAAGACCTAGGAGTTTTGCTGCAGTTAAGTCCACATAGTTTCTAAAACGAGTCCAAGCTGGATGGATCCCAAGGAAAAAATGGTGCATGAAGGTAGAAGTGCAAAACCCCCTCCTTGGGGCAAATTCAAATATTGCCCAGTCAGGTCCCAAAGGAACATGGGACCAAACATCCTCAGTACCATTCTCTTTCATGGGCACAAATAACATCTTTTGCAGCTTTCTAATTATTTCCCTTATTATGTAATGCTGCCCATTGGCCTCTCATGTGGATGGGAAAACAGCCTCACAACCACATCTCTGGGGAAGAAGGATCTGGAATGACTGTCAAATCCCCTCTTCAGCAGCAATAAAAATACCGTCCCAAAATGTTCATGTCTCCAGTGGCCAATGTAATAGCAGAGCGTGTGTTGCACTGTGTCTTTTAGGAGTGGAGCTTCTGCCTAAACCCCAGTCAACCTCTCCAGTGGAAAGGCCACTTGGGAAGAATTCAGGCAAAGCAATCAAGCTCACACAACTACACACACTACAGGCTAGCTCTGCAAGGAGAGGCAAGAAGGCCTTCGCACTAGATCAATTGCAGCAGAGTTTATTCCAGGTGCTGAAGGGGAATCCAGAGCAGAAGGGCTGAACGTGTGCCTAGCTCAGGCTTAAGTACATTTTTTAACATCCAGTGGCCTTGAGGCACGGGACGGTGCAAAGGGCAGATAAGGTCAGTGACCTACAGGGAGGATGGGGCTGGTCACCCACTGCAACCCATAGGGAAGTGGGGGAGGGGGAACTCAGGACCACCAAGGGCATGGGGAGAGCACCCTGTGCAAGGTACCATGGGAGGGTCCTCTCTTTCAGCCTGGACAGGGGGCTCTAGGATCCATCTTGCCAAGGTAGAACCCTGGGAAATTCCCTGAGGGGGTGGAGGCATTCCACAGGTGTGCACTGTGTGGCCACATCACTTCCATGCCATTGTCTTGGCATCCCCTAACACTCTGCAATGCAGAGTGCACCCAGCTTTCTTTTTCACCCATACCTACATGGTTTCCAGGCACAAGAAAAGTAATTAATAAAAACCTTGACAGAATCAATTTAAGTAACCAGGTGAGTAAATGTGCCTGCACAAAAACTCTCTCATTCCTCTATCAGCATATGATGTAACCACATGCTAACCACAGACCTCACAATTTCTAAACAGATTTTCTCTTTTATCTGTACATCTTGCCATCTGAAACAGGGCTCAACAATCCATGTAAATTATGCTTCAGCAGTCCCTTAAATCACAGTTGTGCCCGTAGACTGTAATGCAATGGAGGCTCTGTTGTATCAGTGACTGTACAAACACTGTCACTGTCGCAACAGCTGGAAGAGACAAAACTGAGCAGGTGAGGAGAAAGAGCAGGCTCCAAGAGTAAGGGAATACAGCAAAGCAGAAGCAAGACTGACTATCAAGCAAGCCTCCCAACACTGGAAGGTGCCAGTCAAAGCTATCATTTTGTTAGCAGCCTGCTCACTCATTCCTGTCTCTGTTGTTCAGGTGCCTTCATTCTTTTATGTTACAGTGAAAACCATCATAGAGAACTCCAGTTACAACTTCAGGGAAGTTCAACTGCAATTTCAGTCCAGCTGTCAGAAGTGAATTATCAAACAGGGTTTCCCAGCCCAATGCACAGCCTCTGCAAAACCCTCTGGCTACCTTCCATAGAATACACTCTCCAGACAACAGACTGATGAACATCCTGGGAAAGCATGGAGTTGAGATCCTGCCAAACAACTAATTGAGCTT
Source organism: Nicator chloris (assembly GCA_013400495.1). NCBI lineage: Eukaryota > Metazoa > Chordata > Aves > Passeriformes > Pycnonotidae > Nicator > Nicator chloris. The sequence goes on along the minus strand of WAAE01023656.1, from coordinate 241,460 downwards.
GTGACCCCAAAAAAGCAGCAAAAGAAGTGTTAGCAGTAAAAATTTCCTCAAGCCTCCTAAAAGTATGAAACACATTTGCACTTGCAAACCTACTCTGAAAGAGGAAGTCATTAGCAGTCAGTTGTAGTTAGCTATGCTCCTACAAGGTTTTGAAATAAAAAAGGGAATTCATTAGCCATTGTTGGGGACAATATGGGATTTTGACTTACGCTCCTTGTAGTCATCGATTCCACCCTCCAAAAAAGGCTTTGTGATCCATCTACAATACAGCAATTTGTGTACTTTGCTGATCAAACAAAAACAGGTTGATTATATCAAAACTCTCCTCTTAGACTGCAGGCATTGCCTGCCTCCCCATCATCTTCACTTCTCCCTCCCATCCCAGGCCAGCAGCTGCCATAACTACTGCTGCTAACAGTATGTTCCATTTGTAAGGCTCCTCGTATCCTATAATGATCCCACACCTTCCCCTACCACTCTCTCAAGACCGATCTGAAATCAGAAACAAAAAAAAATCCTAGGGAAAAAATCACTTCTCAAACCATCAGGCTGGCTTGCACTTCTCCAAAGAGCTGGATGGTAACAGCTTACACCTACTTGATCAGAAAACCCATACTCAGCCATCAGTGCAGAAAGGCACTTAGATACTCTGCTCCTGACTGGAGTTTAAGGACCTGCAGGCACCAAAATAGGAACAGGACCCAGGAGAAACGGATGCAGAAGTAATGAGCACAGGAAGCTTAAACACGAGATTTGTCTTGAAAAACAAAGTAATGTTTTGCACCCATTCTGGGTTCCTGATGGAAATTATCTCCTAAAACAAGTAACAATAGCAACAGGTTTCCACAGCACAGACAAATGAACCAGTCAAAACAGTGCGGCACATGAAAAGCTTGAACCTTTTAAGGGATGGGGGAGCGTGAAAGCCAAAACCAGAAAATAAACTGCTGGAAAGAATTAAAGATAAGGATTAGCAGATGAACGGGACAGAGTCTCATGTGAATTTAGAGCCTGATTTTACCCTGTAGAATGCAGCAAAAATCCCCACTTCAAGGGGGGACTGCAATCACCTTACACATGATTGCAGCCTTCTGCTCCAAACGCTCCCCTGGAACATGCCAGGAATGCAAACAATATAATCCATGTGCTGTGGAGACCCAGCACCACTTGTCACCCAATACAAACGACTCCCTGTGCCCATTAGTCAATTAGAGAGGCCAGGGATCTAGAGGAATAAAATTAAAAAGAGGTATTTTCTCAAAATTTAAACCCATGAGATTAATTCTTACTGCAAGCAAGAGCAAGCCAAAAAGCAGAAAGAAAACCAAGACAAAGAGGTAACACGTATCATCATATCGTCAAGCGAAAACAATTAAGAGAAGAAATTATAAGCTCCAGCCCCTGCAGAAAGTCAAGAAGTTATAATGAACAGTACTTTCCATGGAAATATAAATTAGCAAGAGGCACTTGGCAGCCCACACACCTGCGTAGAAATAAGGTAAACACATTCACAAGAGCTACCAAAGGCTTTGCAGGAACTTCTAAAACCACCGAACACTCAAATTTTTCGCAAAGCAGCAGCTTCTCTCATCCCACAACACGGCACAGGGGAACACTGTCCTAACCTGGGGCACAAGATGATTACTACTCTGTCTTTGAGTTCACACGAATCTAAGAACCCCAAAATGCAGGTTTTGAACGCGTCACCCATGGGCACACAGATGCTGTAGGCCTTTGTACACCCATTTATGACTTTTAGGTGCACCATGGGCCTGGAGAGGATGGATGCTAGAGGATGCTTTAAATTAATTACTGGGTGCAGAAAAACAGAGGTGACTTCCTTTACATTAAATCTGAACTCGCTTACTTCTCATTTTGGTCTGAAAAGCAGCAATATTGAACATTTGGCTAATGAGCAACTCTAGGAAAAAACCCATGGAACACTCAAGTTTAGGGTGAAACAGACATGAGTTCAGGCTCACACACCGAACCATTACTGTGGATTTAGTTACTTGCTCTGTGTTTCTGAATTAATGCAATACACCAAATTGAATGGGTTTAAGTCAGGAGTGGAGAGCTTACTTAAAAAAGGATTTTTTTCAGATTGGCATAACACTTCCTGCATGGCAACTCTTACAGTAAAATAAAAAGGCTTTAATGTGAATGAACATTAACCACACAGACCGGTTATGACAGAGACAGGAGGAAGGCATCAAAAATCTATGCTGTAAATGCAGTTTGCCCTTATAAATGGCACTCACACAAGGACCACACTGGCAGTGTAACTCACTTGCAAAGCATTCCTGAGAGACACCTGCCTTACCACCCCTGGACCAGCTGCAAACAGAGCCCCTGCTACTTCCCCCAGGCTGGCACTATGAGCCATCCTCTCCTGAGCTGCCTTTCACCTTCAAGGCTACTGTAGAAAAATGCAGAAATCCCAGACACCACAAATCTGCTTGGATGGAAAGGGCTGTACCAGGGCAAGAGCAGCCTCCTTTCTTTTTTCTCTCTCTATTAGGTCTGGTCAGCTTTATTTGCAATTTCAAAGCTTTTCATCAGCTTCAAAATTCAGGTGCAAGTAAGAAAGATGACTAGACTTATTCTCTTAAATAAATCCTACTTCTGAGTGGCTTTATTGGATGAAGGTAAAAACTAGAGAGCAAAATTACTCTAACACCATCTGTACTGCCAGCCTCATTTCTGAAATTTCTCCCTGCTATGTCAAGGCATTAAACACATTCATTTATGACTGTGTGGATAGGTAAAGCCTTTCTGTATCTAAGCACAAGGAAATTAGAAATTTGGGAAGACCTCATCTAAAAGACAGAAAAACAGGGATATTGAGGAAAACCCCAGAAAAGACAAACACTCGTTAGATTTGACTCTCTTGTGAACCAGCATGTTTAGCTGTGTAGGTCTGAACATACTGCTTTGCCAGCCAAATTATGGTCTCATCTTTATGCTAAAGTGTCATGGGACTGCTATAATAACAAGCAGTTATTGAGAATGGGGTCTACAAGAATGATGCACATGACATACAAAAGGGACTAAAAGAATGACACACAAGAGCAGAAAAAGTGGGATTAAAACCAAACAAAAATTAGTCAGACATTTTAACCAGATGGCATTTCCTCTTCCTAGCAGTCTGATGTGCTAAAGCCAAGCACACGCGCTATGACAGCAGATGGAAATCACACAGCTTTGTTTATGTTTGGGACCTACAGTAAGGAAACCATGCAAGTGTGAGCAGAGAATAATTACCCAGAGCCAAAGAAATGAGTGGTTTTTTAAAAAATATCAATCCACAATTGGGCAGGAGTTACAGTCAATAAAAACTTGAGACAACTCAGTAAACTGGAAAACCCAGGAGTGTTCCCTAAATCATATTAATGATGGAGAGAGCTACTTTCAACCTCTTCAAAGCTGCACCTGACCACAATGCGCTTTATAACCTGCCAAACACATTTTCTTCTCCTCAACAAAGCCATTTTACTTTCTTTCCACTTCATCCAAACTAGTTACTCTTCGAAGTAACACCAGTCCTTGGCCACACTGTGGTCTATCACAAAACCCACTTCAGAAGGTACAGAATAACTTTGTAATGACTATTCTTCAAAGCCACACCTCGGAACATCACAAACTCAGACTAGAGCTTTGTCTGCTTTAAATACAAGCAGCAACAATTTTGTCTTTCACTCAAAACGTAATTCCATCTTACTGTGTTACCAGGAACATCACTGTGTACCTTTTACTTGCCACCACAAGGATTTGACAGGAGTTTCTGTTTTTAACAAAACTCCTCTTTTACTTGACCACATCAGTGCTTACCTCCAGTTGTACCAGGCCTTAAAAAATAGGTTTTGGGAGATCGGGGAGATGCAGAGGCTCTGCAGCACAAACCCCAGCCTGCTGTCAGAGTCAGCAGCAGCCAGTCTCTGACATAGAAAATATCACATCCTTTTGTGCTTTTTTGCAGATATCCTAAGCTTTTAACTCCCTATGATGCCCTTCAATTTTCCAAACTTCTATCAGCCTACAACTAAAAAAATAATTCAATAAATAGCCCAACCTCTTGATTTCTTACATGCCCATTCCAATTTCATCTGAATGCCCTGAAGAGCGCCCATTCATGCTGCTGCAGCATTTTTCCTTTCAAAGTCTCCACATTCTTTATAAACAGTGACTAATGAATCAGGCAATATTTACCTAGTTGCTTGGAAAACAGATACACCTTTTGTAACTGCACAAAGTAACAAGAAGAGACTGATTAGCAGAGTCGGGAACAGAGGCTGTGACTCCCAGCTCCTATTAACGTGGCATCTCCCCAGACATGAGTCCCAGAACACTTGCTCCCAAGGTGCCTGGTCCATCTCTCTGGAAGATTTAGCAACCTGCAATGTTGTGCTCCATCCCCAATACCCATGCATCTCACCAGGCATAATTAGTTCAGTATTCTCATCTCTCACACCACCATTCATTCAACATCAAATGCCTCAGCAAGGATTTCTTCATTAAAACATGTAAAGGCTAAAATAAAACATGTTTTTGTCATTATCACTGCTGGGTCTTTTATTCACAACTGAAATAGCTCCATGTTTAACTGTGTAAGAGTCACATCTGGTACCTCAGCACACAGCAGCCAGCAGTGACCAATGCCATGAGCAATTCTTGAGCTGCCCCTTCATCTCTAGAAGGAGGCGTCAATGTGCTTGCAGGAACTGACTGAGCCCTCCCGAACGAGGACCTTATCCACAGTGCCACATGCAGGGAGGTCACACTCCAGCACAGCACTTGGCACAACTGAGCACAACTGTGCATGACAGGCAGGCACATGGCATTCCCAGCCCTACACCTCCCAAGCCGCAGCACTCTGGGGAACTCTGCTACCCCGCACAAAGTGACAAACTAAGTGGCAACCTCCTCTACTCAACATTGTCTCAGCAAGAAACCAAGTATTTCCCTACATAATACTAAAAAACTATTTTCCCTCTCTCCCTGAGACCACTCAACAAGGAACTGAAAGCTCATAGTTAATCTCTGTCTTATACCACAGATACAACAGAAGCCAAGGCCAAGGAGCACAGTTTCCATGAAAACCAGCATTCAGGAAGTCCTGAAGGCTGCACTTCCAGCCACAAACCTGCACACTCCCCTCACCCTCATGAAATCCAGAACATGCTGCTGAGACTTAGCAATCCACACTGATTTTGGTCTGTGCAGCAGAATGTTCTTGCCTTCTCCTGAAAACGAGGGGAAGGAGAATGACAAGAAACAAAAAAAGCACTGCCAAGTAAAGAAAAAGGAAAAGAAAAGGACTGCCATCATCACCACAGGGAAGCAGAGGCACAAACCACAACTCTGCATGTATGCCAGCCTTGCCAACGCTTGGATCTGAAGGCAAAGAAGCCCAGTACAGCAGGATGTGAAGAGCAAAGCCAAAATTTCCCACTAAATATTGCTGCCAAACAAGACATTTCTTGTCAGTATTTGTAAAACAAATTGAGCCTGTGCTGTAAATATCCCTGCATCTGTGTGCTGCTTGTTTCGGCACGAAGACTTGCTAATAAGCCTCCCAGCATACTTGCTGCAGGAGAGTGGCTTGAGCCACTCTGGTAGGATTCAGCTGCCCAGGCCCTACAACTGGTCCTCTGTGACCTGGGGCAGAGAGCACTACTGCAGCCTTCAGTATTGTCACTGCAGCCAGGTGGGCAGTGGTTTGCAGCCACCTCTACGCAAATTTTAAAAAGCAATAAGCAAAGGGAAAAATCCTTTCACACACACACAAAAAAAAAAAAGTTTAAAAGTTACCTCAACACTACTAGGCTCATTTGAGAATGCTTCAAAAGCTTAACAAGCAAATCAACCATAAAACTTGGTTTAGGCTCAAACTATTTAGGGTTTCTTTTTGCATCCACCAAGACCTCCTTTACCACAAGCCAGTTTTCCAGCTCACCTTGCCCCATGAAGCCAGTTCTTGGTATCCCTTAGCAGGAGTGATAGAAGGGATAGAAGTCCATCTCTGAAAAATGCCCAGCTACTTTTCCAGGTTCTTCCCAAAAATGACATGAAAGACAGCTCTGCTTTACTCTCAAAGAGAAAATTACACCTATTGCCATGTTACAACATCCTGGTCACTGCCTGTCACTCAGCAAGTGGCAATCTGATTGTAGCATTACTGGTGTCGAAGAAAATGTTGGGAACCTACCAATCTATTCCCAGGTCTCCCAACCCCTTACAGTATGACTTTCACCATGCTGCTTCACTGTCTGAGATTAACTCACCTTTCAATATTTCCCCATCATGGTGAGAGGAAAGGCACTGTAAGTACCAAGCTTCCTATGAGAAGTATTAAAGCACTGCATAGGAGAGACTTGAAAATACATTTCTTGCAAGTAGCTTCCATACCAAAGTTTGGTCTAGATGTCAACATTTGGAAAATGAGATATATTAGGGTTTGATTAATTGAAGTTTATTTTACAGCAAAACCAAAACCATTTCCCTCCCCATCACCATTACTTACAAACTCAGGAGTGGACACTGATCTGTTGAACTAAGTGACAAAACTTGCCTGGATTTCAAACTGAAGTCTTAAACACTGAATTTGTCCTTCTCCAACCCAGAACTAAAATAAATCCTGAAGGGAGTTATTGTTTAGTTGTGTTACAGCGGCATTTTGAAGGGCCAGCTGGACAGCCTCATCATTCAGCATTTGTATATATCACATACACACACACAGAGTAAGCAGTAAGTCCCCCAGCACAGAGGTAGTCCAAAACAAAAGACACAAAATGGTCCACAACCAGAAACTGAAGGTGATTAGAAACTGAAGCCAAGAGGCTGGTTCAGTATCCTATTTGCTAGCCCTCACTGTTGACAACAAGAAATTACTTATCAGTGCTTTTGTTAGAAATGGAGACTGGTTTTCATAGATTTCAGAGGTATGCCAGATCTCCTCACAACCTTCACCTTGTCAGTCAGTATAATTTATCCACCGGCTCTTCAGCAGGTGGCAAGTGGTACAGGCTTCACTGACCTCTGAGGAAGAGCCCTGTTTTCTGCCAGCAGATGACTTGGAGCTCTGTCCCCACCAGTTGGGCAGAGATGAAAGTGTGTGTGCACTTGGACAAATCCAGCAGAATGCAAGCAGAAGGCAGAGGACTCCAAAGGAGAGATATCTGCCTGGTGGTGGGGGGGAGCAGGGCAGGTCAACAATAACAAACCCATGTTAACTTGCATTTACCAATGATTTATTCTGGGTCACTGTTTGAGGTATGAGGGTTAGTTTCAAAAGTGTAATTTTAAGGGAGCCACATGTTGTGCAGAGCTGACCTACATTTGTGCACAGTGTACAATCTGTTCATACCATGGCAATCCACCCAAACACACAGGTAGGCTGCAAGCTGCTCCTCTGCAGCGCAGGAAGGGGAACTTGCCACCTGCAGGCAAAGCCCTTAAAGCTGCAGAGGCACTATGATACACAAGCTAAAACCACAAGCAAACTGTTGTTGAGTTGAACCACAGTGGAGATTTTCACATCTGCAAACCAGAAAGTACACACCTGTTCACTCCTCCACACACATACAACCACTTACAAAAACAAGCTCCTCTGCCTTCACATTAAAAATTGCCAGGAACTAACACCAGCACAGAGGAAGGTCTTCAAAAGAAAGCACATTTTATTGAGAAACACAAATAGGTGGATGCTTCAAAACCAAACAGCCTTATTGTTCATACAACATTTGCTGTCAGAGCAGAATTGCACTGCCCTCCAGCCGAGGCGCACGTGAGATTCCTTCTCCCCTGGCTTGTGGAAAGAAAACTTGCACCCTGTGTGTCCCCTATGAAAGGCAATGTTAGCTGGGGTCTCAGCTTCAGGCTGAAAAACATGCTGTCAGAGAAGTAACAACAGCCATAAGAAAAAAAATTATTCCCCTCCACTCATTCAAAGGAAGAGAAGATGGTAAGATATAAGCTCCCTACAGAAGAAACTGCACAGAATTATGTGGGTCCAGTTAAAGGCAAAACGTTTCAGAGCCATCAAAAAAGCTAAGATAGCAATAAAAGCCAAAAGTGGAAAGGGAAAATAAGAAGGAAAAGAGCATGACACGTACCCACAGTCTATCCAGCTTATAGTAGCTCGTCCTTTCACCTCCTGGGCCACGCTGGACAGTAATCTGAGTGAGCTTTCAGCAGCAGCAGCTGGAAGACAAAATTAAATAATAAAACTAAATGAACAACAGCATTACTACTCCACACAAAACAACATAATGTTGCACTTCTATGTTATGAAGCACTTGAAAAACATTTTGTCTCATTTGAAGAAACCAGCATAGCAAGGATCAATAAAATCTTCTGAAAACTAGAAGGAAAGCCGGCTGCAGCTGAAGCTGGGTGGCTCTCTCCCTCTACCCCCTTAAACAAGACACTGAAATTGGTATTTCCAGACACACTCGCTGAGCTACATTTATGGAGCTATACTGTGTCCTCTCCTATAGCTTGCATCTCAACACTGCCTTTTTCCCTGTGGCTGGGCATGAACCAGTTTGTACCACAGCCTGCTAATTAGAGCAATTTTATTTAGGACTTTCATCAGCTGTAAGGGCAAGTCATTCAGCATCTCTGCCTCCCTAATTCTACCCCAGCCATACACAGAAAATAACAGACTTTATTCTCGTAATAACCCTGGGAGATACCCAAACCAACAGTCATGAGCAGTACCCAGAAAAGGTCCTTCTGAATACAGGCTGTATTATAAATATCCAACAGAGATTTTTATAATGCCATGCCACATGTGTAGATTTTGCAAAACACTACCACTCCAAAAGAGTCTTATAAATGGTATTAAAAATAAACAGAAGAGAGAAAAATATAGCAGTACAAATAAGTATCCACTCCCCCAAAAAATCTAACAGGAACTGTTTCCTTCCTCAATAAACAGAAAATAGAAACCAAGAGCCTCTTCCAAATCTCCACAACTACTTCAAGTAACTGAATGTAAAAATGCAATATTGGGAAAGACAGAATGCTTCTGTAGACCAATATCTTGTCTCCAGCATTTGAGGAAATGAGGGCCTGTAGATGTCAGAGTAGACCAGTAGAGCCAGTGTGGAGGGATAACCCATCAAATAATCTCTAAGCCTCCACAATTTTTACCTCAACAATCTCCTGAGCCAGAAACAACCTCCTTGTATTTGACAGACTTTGCTTGGGCCTGATGCCATCAAAGACACCAACCCACACGTATCAGCTCTAAAGAAACTCTCATACCCCCAATACCCAGAATATGCAATTGCCACCTCTCACCAACACAGCGACTTAAGACAGGTGGGGGAATACTTTGCATGTACATAAGAGTGGAACAGTTTGACAAATACACTTCTAAAAATAAGCATTCAGGGGCCCACTTGTCTCAGAAGACTCAGTAGCTGAGTACCCCTGGTAGGATACCCAGCTGGTAGGGGGAACTAAACATCTCCTACAAATTATGACACCTCCCAAAACAAATGAATTTTCTGATTGCAATAGAAAGTGACATCTAGTTCTGCTCAGCTGGGAAGTAAAGCCTTTGTTCCAGCAGTATGACCAGATGCCAGCCAACATCTCATCACAGCTGGGGGATGTATATTTGGGATTGAAATTGCACCTCCAAATTCCCATCTCTCTTTTCCCCTCTCCTCTTTCTGGGTGACTGTTGAGCAAGAGATTTCTAATTGTGCAAGGATCACTGTTCCAGGAAGAAACATTAATTCCACAGTCAGCTCTGCATGCAATGCTTTAGACTGCTAAAACCAACCAATTAAATAACAAAAACAGAAAAAAAAGAAATCTCCATAACATGGGTTTTGAACAATGCCCATAGGGCAACATTTATTAGATGAGTGTCACAGCTGAAGTGTTCTGGTTGTGCTGCTAAAAATGAAAGCAACCACCACTTAAAATATTAAGCGTAAAAAGAAAATTTTCCCTTTAAGAAGCTGAATAATACAGATGTCTTTTTATCTAAAGTGTTCCTTTCAAAAATCAAAAAGCATTAGAAACTCTTTTATGATTTTCACTTTGAACCTGTAACTACAAAACCATTTGGCCAAGTTCAAGCACTCAAAGTTCCCCACTATAGCAAAACACAAGCATTTTAACAAAAAAATAAGCCACATATATAATTTTAACTGTTTCAGAATAAGCATATCTTTAGAAAATAAAGTTAATTAGTCCAGGACTTGCACATCTTTGTCTGCAAAATTCTCTGGTGTTGGGGGGCAGGGGAAGGAGGATATTGGTCACCATATACTTCTCCAATTTGATACACTATGAACTCAGAGCAACTCTACCATCACTGTGTTTAATTGACACAAGACCTTTTCAACAGGTCAGAAAAGGAGGACCCAATACTCAAACAAGGGATTATCTTGTCCTATCTGCCTACAGGAAGAAGAAAGCAACAACAAAAACAATACAGCACTAAGGAAAATCATCTTAATTATGTATTTTACTTCTTGCTGTCCAATGACTTCCACATTCAGCATTCTGCACCTATGTATGGAGTTTAAAGATAGTTTCTTGATTTTACGGGGTGTTACACAAAACACCCCCCCAAAAAAAGCAAGGCAAAAAAGGACAAAAGGTACAGCAGGAACAGAACAGAGCAAAGGAAGAGCAAACAGGTAAGCAAACAGCCAGAAACGTGAGCCTGAATGACAGAGGAAACAACAAAAAGATTCAGGGGGACAGGTGGCATTATGTGAAATGAGTAATTTTCCATCTTACACAACCGTTCTTTTTTTACTTTTATATTTTGTTAATTAAAGCTGAAAGACAACCATGGGACACTCAAAACTGTCAAAAGCAAAGATGGATTGATTTCAGTACTGCAACTATTCATTATGCCTTTCAGTGTCACCAGGAAATCGAAACTTGCAAACTACTGTGATAAACACACCAGAAAGCTCTTATTACAGGGAGCCAGTTCTGGAGACAAAGCCAGAATAAAGCAGATTTTTGCCAATGTGACAGAGGAATTAGAAGGCTGAAGTAAGAGGACTCCAATCTTGGAACATCAGGAGCCTCTAAAATAAAACAAAGAACACCAGTCCTGAAGAAGCCCTTGCAGTTACATAGAAGCCCCTTGGTACACACCTTGCTGGCCACAAAGAGCTGTGACATCAAAACAAAAAACAAAACCAAAACTTACCAGATTTGGAATAGAGCACTAGTACGTTATTCCGTGTCCTGAGAAGCTTCTTAAAATCCTTATGATCACTTATTTTTTCTATGAGTGGAGACACCTTCAATGAGTACACGAATGCTGGCAAGAATGCCTAGGGAAACAGAGCCAAAAACATCAGTCACAAATATAAAGACAACCTGCTTTTGCAAATTGACATGATTTTTTTTTATAATCTTGAGACATGCTGCCTTAAATAGGCTATCACATTGATTTGATCAGTAAAACCAAAAGAAAAAATGCCAGGCACGTGATTTATTGAAACTGGGCCAATACATTTCTAACAAGTACCCTTAAATGGAAAGACGAACACAACATCAAGAAATACATTTTACTTAATATGCCACCCCTTTCAAAAGTTTGCTCCCAAGTCAGATAACCAGATAACAATTCTTATGTAAATTTAATATGCCAAGAGAAGCAGCAAATTGCCACTTTGAGAGCACTCTTGTCCCTATATCTCTGAATACACTGCAAACTCAATCCAGTACTTTGATACTCTACAGAAGACAGCGAGAGCCATGAAGTTAAAATAACCCACACTGACAGGGAGCAGATGTAGGAAATGAGAATAGCAAATGCAAGTAATCCAGCATGCACATTACAGCACTAAGCACAACTCTCTCCCACCCATCCTTCCAAAGTGGAGCAGGGCTCATGTTTCCCAGTGCCCACACCGTGTCAAACACACACAGCAGTGCCTTCTTTGGCTTCCCCTGGCCACACAGAAGACAGAGCATTTAATCTCTCTGCATCTCAGTTCTGGATCTATGCAAACAAGTTATTTTCCACTGCATCTTTTCATCATAACAGCTCCAGAGCAGAGTTTGACTGTCATAAAGTAAAACTCCTATCAAATTATGACCATATCCTCAGCTGCAGCCTTTACTGCTTATTCTTACTGCAATAATCTTCAATAATAATAATATAATAATAATAATCTTATCCATCAGGCTATGCTGCTTCCTTTCTGCACTGTATTGAATTCATGCTAATGGAATGATTAAGGGAAGCTTAGCTGGAGAAATTATCTAGTTTCCATTCACCTTACAGTAAAACCTTAACACTTAATTGCTTGGCTAAAAGCTTTAGCTCATTTGCCTAACACACACAAGAGGTTCAACATTTCCTTAATTACAGAACTGATTTTGATCGTGCTTTACTCCAACTCGGCTGGAAAATATGCCCACCATGGATGTGAAGAAGTAAAAGGCTGTTCTTGCATCCCATGTGTTACATCATGCAGCACTTTAAAGGAGGGACTAAGCCAATGAAGTCAGAACACACAGCCCCAGGCACGCACTTCATTCAAATTCAGCTATATCCAAGCACCAAAGTAACTGAGGCTCAGAAACAAAACCTGCACTTACGAAGCAGACTGTATAAATGCCAGAAGTCTTTACATGTGGGAAAGAGAGGGGCATGAGGAGAATCCTGGGACATAGGAGGTAATGGAGAGAAGCTGAGCCTGATAGAGATCATCCTCAAAACAACCAGGATGTTTGAGAACTTAGAAGTCACTAGAAAATACACCTATAACATAAAATCTAAGAGTGACCAAGTTACCCCTCTCTACAGGCAGGATTCCCAGCATCGGGCCCCGCTGACCAGATGGTCACATTGTGAGAAGGAAGTGAGCACAATTGCAAGTCAGCCTCTGCCTTCAGCATAAATGTCTTTGATGCTTTAATTGCACCAAAAGACTCACATTCTTCTAAACCCAGATGTCCAGAGCTCAACCTTCCTACTCCAGGCTGATGTATGCAAATCACTTGTGTATTTTCTGAGATGAATACATGGTGTTGCCAATCAAAGCAGGCAAATATAGTTGCCCTGAGTGAGGTGACACAGACATGCATAGTCCTGCCCAGAACCACCACAATCAGGAGCTGCATAGGAGAAATTAATCCAACATTATGGGCAGATCTCTTTAATGCTAAGTATTTTTTTAAAAAACTCTTCCCCTAACCTCAATTTTTGTAACTATTCAAGTGTTTATGCCTTGAGTTACAGAGACAAAAAATAAGTTTAACTTAAACTAAGGCTGAACACAGGGAAAAAGTAAAACTGTGGGTTGCTTGTTTGGTTTAAAAAACTGAATTCAATTAAGGATACTCTAGGCTGTGAACTCTATCAAAAAGAAGTAATTGGACTAAAAAACCCAACAAAAACCACTTTCAACATGACACCAAATGATACTGTAAACTTTGTGTAAAGTGTTTACCAATAGCTCAGAAGAGAGGTGTTAAAATGAGATGATCTTTGACCTCTCTTCCAACCTACACCATTTTATGGTTTTAAGTACAGGCATTCCATGTCTTTTCCAGCTAGAAAGGCTGTTTTGCCAATTTCAGGACTTTTCTCTTTTTTTTTTTTCTTTCTTTCCTTATAATGGCAGAGCTGTAAACCTTTTGAAAAATTGGATTCTGAAAACAATGACAGCTTTAACTACTGCCTTGTTGGTGTTGCCACTGGCAGAAAACTTGCTGTGCTGGTGGAACAGCAGGCACTAGGGGGGAGATGCATGTCACACTGCATATACCCACTGCTGCTTTGCCCAATTCCTCTCCAGGTATCAAATCAATACAGGTTACTCACTTTCCTGCAGTTTTACTATACTAGCTCACTCTGTTCCTATGGCTTAGCCCAAAATCCACTGGGAATGGCATTGTGCATACAAGCACACTAGTCAGCCCAGCTGAATAAATCATCATCTCCCTTTGATTAAGATTAATGTTACAGCCTTTCCTGGTTATAAAACCCAAAAGGTCCAAGCCAAAGGCATCCAGTTGGACAGAATTGCCCTGCCTGCACATCTAAGGCAGCCGCAGCAACACTGGGACATTATCAGCTGAATGGAGAAATTCACCAGCCCCAATTCATGTTTGCACTATATGATGTTTGCAAAGTGATAAGAATTAAGTAGTTCCGCACTCTCCAGCTTTCTCCTACTGAAATTAATCCAGACCCTACCCAGGAATAAATGAAAGGCTGTTTTATGGTTAATCCTCCAGAAGAACCTCTGCCTTCCCTACCAGCTCTGTTGAAGGCAAGGGATACCAAGGAGTCAATTTGGATACCAAGCCCCAAACATGGGGCTGCTTTGCCCTGCTCTAGCTTTTTAGCAGTGATGACTGTACCAGCAGCTACAGCCTCACCAGGGCTACAGCCACTAGTTCTGGCAACAATGTAAAATTAAGAGGATGGGAAAATTCTATAGAAGCAGTTACACTCTTCCACAGAAAACCAAACTCACACTCCTGCACAGCCCATAGGTAAAGCAGCAGCAAAGATGAAGCTAATTTGCATGTACTGTGCTATATGAATTTATTTGTAAGACATGACTCAGGTAGATTTACTCCAGACATTTTGCAGGAGAGCTCATCAGCCAGGCACTGCCCAATCAAGCACACTGCTTCTTGTTTAAATCCAGGGCACAAAAGGAGATGAATGCATATTAAAAAAAGAAGAGGTCAAGAAAGGTGACAGTCCCTCCTGGGCAGGAAGCCTCTTTTCATATGCGTCAGGAAGTGCTACATTCACACATATGGAAATCTATAAATAAGAAACAAGCTTAATTCTCTTGTCACTTGAGCATCCTAAAGCTTTAAAATCTGTTCACGACCACCACCCAAAAAGTTAAGAAATGCTCCAAGTATTTTTCTCAAGAAGCTGCCCACCTCAATACCTGCTAAAGTAAAAGGCATAATAGGACAAACATGTGCAACATCTCTGCCACCCCTGCCAGTTATGGCAATGAGAAACTGCAACAAAACTGAGGGAAGGTCTATTTTATTTCATGCTGTGTTTTCACAGTTGCCTATCATCCATGGCTGGCTCAGTGACACAACTGTCACCTGGTGTTCTCAGATGCAGGAAACTTTGGTGGAGACCTTCAAAAAAAGACAGACGACACGTAGCAGACTATGAAATGCAAATCTCATAGCAATTCTAGTCTGCAGATTTCCCCCAGCTCAGAATCGCAATCTGAATTTATTTTCACAGAATTTTTATGGGGTAGGTCACACATCAGTCATGTGACCGTAGTGTCTGAGATGCATGAAAGACTCTCAAGTAAAACCTAAGTGAACCCAAATCCTCAGGACAGTCAATTCAAAACTGCTGGAGACATGGCTACTCAAGTACAAGGTACAAAACCCCCATGTGTTCTAGATGTCTCTGTTCTTCAAAGTATGTATTTAAATATATGATCTTGCAAGCTTGGTGGCTGAAGTCTGATCAGTCAAAAAGGTTTAAATTTCTTTTTTTCCCCACTCTCTAGCAATTCCTTGCAGAGCTGCCAAACATATCTTTGTGTTAAAGAGCAGTAAACACTGCACAACCTCACTCCCTTAGAATTGGTACCCAAGGAAGATCTGAGCTTTCCGAAACCCGGAGGCAAAGAGTTACAGGCAAAAAAA
Organism: Nicator chloris; assembly: GCA_013400495.1. NCBI lineage: Eukaryota > Metazoa > Chordata > Aves > Passeriformes > Pycnonotidae > Nicator > Nicator chloris. The sequence continues at coordinate 225,815 of WAAE01023656.1, read as the reverse complement.
CTATTTGCTAATTATACTTCCAGGACTGACACTGTTGAAAAATGTGGTCATCCCTCAGGCCGTGTTTTCTCAAAATCATAAAGGATCTGAGAAAGCAGAGTTTATTTCTCAAGTTCTTACTCTTCTCTGTATCTCATTTTAAAATGAAAAAGGGAGTATCTTTCAAAGAGCCACAAGAATGTATTTTCATATTTTACATTTATTATTCAAATTAAATGTGATAAATGCTTAACTACTCGTCCCACAGAACCCAGTTCAATTTATGAGTTGCTCCCCACAAAAGCTTCGTGACAGCATGTTTGCTAAGGATAAGCAGCATAACTGGAGAATTACTTATGTTTTTATTTTACATCACGAGTAATGAAAACACAGTTTTAAAAACAAGAAAATAGATCTTTCTTATTTAATTTTGATTTCTATCAGAAGAGTAGCATTGTACACTGGACAGAAAAATTATTCCCTATTTCTCCTATTTCCAGCTCAAGAGCCTGAAATATATACTTCCCTGGACACAAATAATGCATAAAACGTATAAATGGATATGCAGCTGAAACAGTGTTTAGGTGCCTGAATCCATATGTCAACATGCAATTTTTATGCTCACACTAACACATGTATAATTAGGCAGCCAATTTGCACACTATTCATCAAGAATGCACTGGGGCTGTGACAACAGACTCCAGCACAACTGCTGCTTGGCAGGGACATAGCCTTATACTAGACCACAATTTCTAAACTCCACTTTTTCAGGAAGACATTGACTCAGATTTCTGCCTTAGCTTAGCCACCCACTGGTGTCATTCTCATTTTGGGACAACAGCACTCAACCCACTGTAAATATGATCAAGCAGCAACACTGTGCATAGGAAACAGATTGTGTCTGACAAGGCATTTTATAGGAGTCTAGTTGAAGAGGAAACCTGCCTCAAAATTCCAAGCAGTAATGGAGATGACAATTTAATTTCATTATTATCTTCTTTAGAAGGAGAGTAGTTCACATTCTGAACAAGGGTCTCATCTGTCACACTAAAACAGAGGGAGGGGGGGACCAGGCAAGAAATCCCAACAAGACAGAACCTCACCTTTCTTTTCCCATTCAATTCCCAAAATGAGCCCCGTGATGAACTGTGCACTTAACTTCAGAAGGCTGACTTGAAGGAGCACCTCTGTACTGTGGAGACAGAGGTTTGTAAATCTGCAGATCAGCTGGTGACACAGCCAGGTCCCACGGTGCACACACTGTGTACATACTGACAATAGCAGGTCTAAGTCATCTCCAGGCAAGCACAAGGGAGAAACTGACCCATTGTTTCCTTCCCCCCCAATTCCTTCCCACTGAAAAAATACAAGATGTTCAAATCCAAAGCCCTCTTGTTTACAAGAATCACAGTTTGACTGCAGATGTTTTATCTTCCTTGTTCATCATACAAACCACTCTTGACCTTGTGCAATAATTGCTTGCTTTTCACTCAGGAGCCCTCCCTCTGCTGCTATTTACATTCAGGGTTGTGCTGCTTTGATCACTGAGCCATTTGTAACAAATGCCTTCCAAGATGGATAGTGATAAGTAGGACAGTCCCCTTTTTCGTTCATGATTAATATCTAAAATAGCTGTAGAAACATTTTAATCAAATCAGATGGGAGGAGACAGGTTAGCTCTGTTACCCAAAGGTACTTCAAGGAAGCCTGGTAAAAAATCACTTCGTGGAGTGGGAAAGAGAAAGGGTAGTAGCTCTTGGGTCCCAGACTTCAGGCCCCTGCAGAAGTCTCGGAAATCCTACTGGAATCACAAAACCATCTTCTGCCAATTGCCCCTACAGGGGTTCACAAAATGCACCCTGCTGACGACTCCCAGCACAAAGGCTGCTCAGTGATGTCTGTGACCCATCCAAAAAGCCACCTCTGGTCTGAGTGGGGAGCAGCGACTCCCACATCTACGGCAGCATGGGATGGCCAAGTGAGGAGGGCTCCAGCAGACACACGGGAAAATCAACAACTTCTGCACTGCAAGACCAATAGTGTTTGAAAACCGTGGGTTTGCCCGACAGATTTACATTTGCAGACATGCCCACTGGACGTTTACTGGGTTTTGTTCATTCCCACAAGCTCTGTGGAAGAGTACATTCTTACTGCATACATAATCCAGATCAGTTAACTCTAACCACAAGCTGTTCCAGAAATTAAAAAACTGAAGCACTACTGACATTTTGTTGTGGGGGGACCTATCTGCAAAGAGGCAAGTGTCATATTTTCTTTTGTTTTCAGAGGAAGGCAAATTAAAATCCTGACACAGAGTGTCTTAGTACTCTTTAACTTAGGCTGAAGAATGCTACAAATAAGACATTCCACTTAACGTGGTGCTTGCTATGTTCACTTTCCAAATATAGAAGGTAGCAAAAAATACCATGGAGACGTCAAGATTTGACTAGACTCTACTGTTCATATTGTTCTTAAACAGTGGGGTTTAAGCTACAGGCATAATAGTCCATACTAAAGGATGTTCTTAAGGGGTCTGAGTAGCAAATTAATTGTATGGTTTATCACTGGATTTCGAATGCTCTGTGAAGGAAAACCTGTGCAACTATTTACTAATTAACACCTGACTGTAACAGGGTCAATTACTAACATTGACAAAGAACTTTCCCCTTATTATGAATGTGACGTTCTCTCTCGTCAAGCCAGGCACTGGCACCATACACATATTAAACAAGCTGCTGATGAAATAATATTTCATATATCACTTCTGAAGGAGCACATTTGACTACAGAAGTTAAGGGCATGAGCAAAGCATATGCCACATAATCCCCCACTAAAAATTGGGTTTTCGGGAAGTTTAAAGAAATACCACCTACTCAAGAAGCACGTAGGAGGTACTATAAAAAGAAGACAAAAACACTATTAATGGGATTGTAAGGAAGAGAGGGCAAAAAATGACAGGTGAAAATCTTTTTATATGGCACTTATTATCTTCAAAGCATTGGACAAATGTTAACTAATTAATCCTCACATTTTTCTGCCAGGTGATAGGAGGCAAAGTTTAATTTTAATAGCTGGAGCAAGATTCACACCGAAAGGAAGTGATCTGCAAGAGGCGAAAGGAAGGCAGCACCAGAACAAACCAGCACACAGCTGATCCTAGAGCAGCACAACCACACAGTCACGGTGTGCCATATCCAGGAAAAGTGAAGAGGCGGAGGCTAACAGCCACTCACAGCTAGCACAGTGTCAAAACTAAAGACTTGCTTTGTTATCACAATTTTTTTGCCATTCACAAGCTTGAAAAGGTGGCAGAAACAAGGTAAACAACAACTTCCAAAGTGACCCTGCCTGCACCAAGAAATTTAAGGGAATGCTAGTCAGTGCAATGCAATTTGCAACCAGAATCGGAGCTTTTCCATTCACAGACCTCCAGCCACAGTTCTGAAGAAATACTTCACTACCTCCATTTTACTGAAACAGAGGAATTCAAGAACTCCACCACCAAAAGGCAAAAGAAATCGTCAACAACAGAACAAGCACCTCTTCCATCACCAATTGCTCAGGACACCATGAACTCATCCCTGGGCAGAAACACCAGTTCTGATGACCACACTACGCTTGCATCAGCATGCCAGGGCCTCTGAGGTAAACAGGTGTTGTGGCACCAAGATCAATGGATTGAAAACATCCCTCTGAAAGGCATGGAGTGGAGTAACAAAGCCAAGGTTTGATTTTGGAAGGGCGTCTGAGGACACACAGCATGGCCCACATCAGAGTTTTACAAATCCATTATTTGAAGAGGGAATGGACAAAGTATGAATTCAGTGGGGGGTACAGCCAGTAAGGAATTTGTCTCTGCAGTGCCCTCCCTCTGACTGCCAAGAAACACTGTCCAAAGAGGCTCCTGTAGTACAAACAATAACTGGATGGGAAGAGGCACTCCTGAATTCAAGCCCAAATGCCACAATAGGAAACAGCCCCTGAGCACTGCAGTGGTGAAGCAGTGCTCACACCCTGCCTGGAAACTCACCAGAGGCAAGCCACTGCTGCCACGCTGCAGGGCCACCTGCAACAGAGAGGGAATCATGCCCAAGCCCTTCCTGCAGGCCTGGATTCATATGTCAGTGTCAGTGCTCACTAGTGCATTCCTGTGACCCTACTGGCAAGGATTAAGGAAGTACCTGAGGAGCTGGAAGCCTGAAATGTTCCTTTCAAACCCTTCTCTGAAGGCACGGGGTTCAAGTGGCACCAGGTGACAAAGTCTGCTTCCCAACGGTGCTCAGTCAGCTGGACTCTTGACTCAGTTTCTCTGTCATTAAGCCAACACTCGGAAGACAAACTGATCTTTGCCACACTGGTATGAGATAATATTCATCAGTGTTTGCAAAGCAAACGGACCCAGATGCATAATCTTGTTGGAAGCAGTGGCTGCCTTCTGCTAGGGAAAGCACAGTACCTGATGCATTAGAGGAAATGCTAATCCACCTTGGTGGGAAACTCCTTCCCTGTGCCTTGAACAGTCCTTTGAGCATGAAATACAGTCAACCACTTGATAAACCAAACAGGGAACCCACAACTTCCTCATGACTCTCCAGCTCATTCAAAAAATAAAACTTCACAGCAGGCAGAGATCACGCCACCATCTTCCTCGTGTGTGTGTCACACACTCGCAGTGATGCTGAAGGTAACAAATTAACAGCCTACATTAGAAGATATTGAAACGTTTTCCTCATCCAGCTTTGCAGGTTCACTTTTAGGTACGTAGGAAGCCTTACAGAAACAAGGATTTCAATTCTCAAAAGCCACCTCCAATTTTGGGTCAAAAAATGAGCCCTATTTTTGACAAGTGCTATGCACGCACAACTCTAGCTGCGTTTCCAGGTGCACTGCAAGTAGTCAGCACTTGCAGAAAAACTAACAAGCAAATAAACAAAACAAAATCCAAAAAACCAAAACACATTTGGGGACTAGCTGGAAGGAAAAAATGTTTCTCATTGACCTGCCAAGCAGCTGGTATTATCTTTAGTTTAACTTTACACATTGAGAACCACCTGATTTAACAGCCTCACATCGACTCAAAAAATATTAAAAGCAGGTTTTGCTATGTCACAGCTGTAGGATAGTTTTTTAGTCCTGGAGTACAGCGAGTTACATATTTCAAGATGAAAAATCACACCTTCAAGTGCAAGATAATGCAAATTGGAAGAAATAATTTAAACTACTTGTACACAGCAAAGGGGAAAAAATTAGCTGAATCAACAGCTCAATGAAGACATCTGCTCAGCATGAAGCATCACAAAGCAAATAAACTGCTGTGGCAAATTAAGAAAGGTAAGAAAGAATAATGTGGATAAATTAAAATGGTTTCATATAATTTCACTGACAACAGCAGGCCCCCTCTGCTCATCTCAAAGACATCAGCTCTGCAACACAAAAGGTCAAAGAGGGAAACCAGAACAATTAGGAACAACAGATACAGATGAAGAAAGACAGGGAAAATATCTTTTAATCTACAAAGAAAAATCACAGGAAAATATTTACATTAACATAAAATGAATGTTACAAGAAGATAAGGTCTGACAGTCACAGTGAATATAGTACGAAACAACAGAAATTACTCCATGTGCTTAGCTATTTTGAAGGGAGGGAAAATTCAGTCCACTGGTAACTCCACTTGGTCCACAGTATATGCTCAGTCTGAGGAATGCACTGCCACAAGCATCACTGAGAAAACTACTGTGTATATTAAAGATAAGCTACAGGGGAAAAAAATCCACACTAAGACCTCTCCAGCATTTAGGGAGAGTTCAGCCTGACTTCAGTTTCACTTGAAATTAATAAAGTACACATAGCAGAGGTCTGTGATTCTAGACCAAGCTTAAAACAAAGCAAAAATTGTTCAGAATGCATAGCATTTCTTCTCCCTCCTGAATGTGCCGAGAGCTATGGCCCTGCCAGGGGCAAAAGCCTACATCAGACAGGGCCGAATCTTTCTGTCCCACAAAGACAATTCTAATATTAGTACAGAGTAAGCATAGGGCAATTAGCAATTCCACACTTGATTTGTATGAATTAGATGAGCACTCCACGGTCATGCATTTCCAAATACATTTCAGATCACTCATGCATAAAAAAATTAATGTAATTTTTCATTAATTATTAGCTTCATTTGTCTGGGCAGAAGGATGAACTGTAGTTCATGACAATAAAGTGAATAGTGTTTTAAAGCATGCCTTTGTCAATCTTTTGAGCTATTTATGCTAAATTCTGTGGATAAAAAAAAATATATCAGACTTTAAAATATTTCTGGAAGTCTAGGAGCCTCCCTGAGGTAAGCAGCGCTCTACCCAGTGTAATGTCAATGAAGCACACCCCGGTACTCCGGAGCGCACCGGGATGGACGGCGCCACATGCGAGGGGCGCAGGGGCGGCGGTGCCCGGGCCGGGGGTGCCGCACACAGGTGCTCAAAGCCGAGCGCGGCAGCTCCGCTGCGGCACAGCCGCCGTCGGGGGAAACCCTCTGGAAATCCTCTACCACCGCGCCGCTTTTCACACGAAACTTGGGACCGAAGCGCCGCCGGTCGGAGCCGCCGGGGCAGCCGGGGGCCCCAGCCCGCAGCCGCTCGGGGAGCCGCCGCCGCACGCCGGGGTGCGCTTTCTCCAGGCGGTGCTTTGGGAGACCGAGGGAAAGGGAAAGCAGGAGAGCAACGCACGGGCTGAGCACTGGGAAGACACCCGGGAGAAGCGCTGCCGGAGCCCGGCCATGCCGGGCTGTACCAAGCCGAGCCCGCCCTCGGCGGCGGCGGGTGCGGGCGGCGGGGGA
>WAAE01023656.1:0-218915 GCA_013400495.1 Nicator chloris | reverse complement strand
CCCCGCGCCCTGCCCCGGCACTGCCATCTCGCCGCCGCGCCGGACCCGCTCCGGACCCGCCGCCGCTGCGGCTGCTGCCACGTCTGGCGGCGCAGGCGCGCTCGCCGCCACCGCCCGCCCGCGCTGCGGCATGACGGGGGCTGTAGTCCGGCCCGCGCCGAGGATGCTCATCCCTCCGAGGGACGGTGGAGCTCCCGCAGCCATCCCGCGCAGGGAAATAAACCCCTAACCCCCGCCGAAATGCTTCTGGCAATCATATAGCAATCCCCGTCTCGTTTGCTTCAACGGAGGTTAAAAAGTTCCAGCTCTTCTCTCATGTCCCACTGGCCTCCCGTCCGGGGTTCTTTGTGCCTCCACATTTCTTCTGGCGTGTGCCTTACTCCAAAGAGGCTTCTGGCACACAGCCTCTTCCGTGATGCCTGTTTGTCAGGGGCTTTAAAAGCTTTAGCTGATCTTAGGTCTGGAATAAGAGGTGAATAAGGGAACAAAAACTAATGAAAGGGGAGAGAGAGTTAAACGGTAGAGAGGATTAGAAACTGGGACCTTGTCCTTGTAAGATGTTCCCACTCATTAATTCCTAAAAGTGAACCCTGTTTATCATTACACATCAGCAATGATGCCAAAGTGCAAGCAAATAAATAAATACACCGGGTCTGACCAGGATCAATTTTTGCAGCCTCCACTATAATCACTGTATTGGAATGGTTGCTGCATCCAGACAAACAAATTGGTCTATGCCCTGAGTCTGGCACATCCAGTGAGGTAGCTCTGCCTCCCAAGGACATCCCGGATGTCCTGCCAGTAATCTTAAGGTCGAGGCAGGTCAGCCGCGTTATAATTGGCTTCCCACAAACAGAAGGGATCTTCACCTACCGCCCAGTGGCTGTGTGAAATTCTTCCTTGGCTCAGAAACATCAAAGGAAAATCAAAGGCATCTTCAAGTCTGATCCTTACAGCTGACTGTCACCCGAGCATTAGACTAAGAGGCTGGCTGCAAGGGAGCAATTTGTAGATCCACACAGCTGACTGATCACTTCAAGTGGTGATCATGAAAACTGAATGACGTTGACATTAACAAGTCCCCTGGTGGAGATATAATTTTGCAAAGCAGAAACACATTTAGAGAAAGTTATTACTATTAACATTTACACTTTTGAGGCATCTTTTGCAGCAGAATCAGAGCACACTTTCTCAGTCACAGCTGGATAACCTTTAGCAAATCATTTCACAGTGCTATGCCTTGCTTCTCATCTGCAAAAGGCTTCGGTTAGCCTGCCTTAAAACAAGGTTAGCAATCCTCAGCTCTTGCTAAAATGCCAGTGAAAGCACACGAGGCACAGCCCAGGAGCCATCAGAAGGAGTTTGGCATTAGAAGGGATGGATGGCTGAAGGGAGCCCTAGGGAAGTGAAAAGTGTGAATCTTTTCACTTCATAGTTAAAGGACTCAAAACAGGACATCTTTTATGTCAAATATCTGTACCCCTAACATATGTGCCATCCACACGGTCATTTCTCACCTGAAGTCCTTGCTGACTGCACATGGATGGATGGATGGATGGATGGATGGATGGATGGATGGATGGATGGATGGATGGATGGATGGATGGATGGATGGATGGATGTGCTATTTACACCCACTGCTGATGCCAACTTCCCAGTCTGTGATAACCAGCCTGCTAGTAAAAGGGTCTGGATCTCCAGATGAATCCCAGTCCAAATAAGCTATCAAAACTTCCAGGAATAGGTAACCTCTTCTAGATGCTGTTCATCTTCAAATCCCCAGCCTACAGCTGAAAAGCTTCTGCATGCAACTACCTTGACAAATCCAGACCTCTAATCTCAGCTGGATATCCAGATCCTCAAAGAGTGTTTGAGTCCTCCTGTGATTCTTTTGTGTAGAAAAATGTTATATCTTCTGATGCTTCACATCACAGTTACCATTATCAGGCAAGGTAAAAGTAACCTCAGTGTGGCAGAATTTTCTGTGCTGTGTCATAACCATACAGGATGTGCTGCCATTGTGATAGGAAAGGATAAAATCATGGGAACATGGTTGTTTTGTCACAGCAGTACATTTTTATCATGATGGCAAGAGGAAACGTTCTCAGGAAGAAAGAAAAAAAGACAAGCTATTTCAAACTGAGCTTCTGAAAGGTTATATAAAAAATCCAGTTTGGGAAGCTGCAGTTTTTATATACAGGAGAATATAAAAAAGGTATCCATGTGGCAACTACAGCTTCTTTCGTTCAGTTTGGCTCAATAATTTGTATTGACATGACAGGCACTGCCAAAACTTAAGAGACAAGATCATTGAGCATCTGTCGCAGGTCAAAATAATATATCAAGTATCAGCTCTAGACAAGGCTTTACACAGCGGCAACTACTTAATCAATGCAGTCATGCATTACTAATGAACTCATTACAGTTGTATCTCAGTGCACTGCTATCCAGTATCCCAAGTTTACCCTGTATCTGTTTGACATTAATATCATATATTGCTTGCTTCTCTGTAATTGTAATATTTGTATACGGCACTTCAAAACACTGTGAAAGCATTCATTTATTCACCACGGAGAAGAAAGCATTACTACCTTTGGATTATAGATCAGAAAACAGTGGCAGAGAGATTATATGATTTGCTCAAGGCTATAAAACCAGACAGTTTCAGATCATGTTCATTTCCAAAGCCTGCACTGGGTCTGCTAATCCTTACTTGACTATCTACATTCAAACACCTCTTTTACCAAGAATAAAATACAAAACTGGACTGACAGTAAGTATGTCTGTAAGGAATTACACCTTCCACATTTCCTGTATGTTTCTGCTTTTTTTGACAAGCTTTATTCTTTGTTCTCTTTTTAACCTGAACAAGTCTCTGTTGGCTTCTCACAAAGGGTAAAATGAGTCACCTTTACCACAAAAAGTGATAGCAGAGCAGACAGAAAAAGATACAAGTCAAATTTCAAGCCATATGGAATTCAGGGGCAACACAGGCTCTGCTGGGACCCAAAACTACATGTCATTTGCCCAGAATGGAAGCAGGATTTGCTCACTGCCTTAACTACACAAAGCAAGCAAGCTAGATAGATAGCTAGCTGGCTGGCTGGCTGGCTGGCTGGCTGGCTGACTTGCTTGCTTGCTTGCTTCCTTCCTTTTCCTTCTTCAGTTTAGGTTCAGCCAACTGATTTTGATCTGCAGGCTTATCTCCTGTAAGTTTTGTGACATCTGTGTCATGGCACTGATTGCATCAGCTGAAAAGGGACATACGAGCTGGTTGCCATCAACAGATTGGTGGTATCACAGCCCTGGGCTCCTCATGACCTTTCCTATGGCTCCTCAGCACATGATGAAAAGGAAAAGAGACAGGACCAGCCCCTGTAGGACTTTATGTGGGAGTGGTCTCAGAGAAGAGGCACAGCTGTACATTGTTTTCTTCAGCTGATGTCTGTCAGAGGGGAGAGCCTGAAGGCAGCTTTCCACTCCTGCAGCCTCCTCAGCACCTGACAGCAGGGCTGCAGATGCAGCATATCCATACACATCAACTAGCAAGGTCCAGGGAATACCATTAGCACACTATAATCACGGATACAAAGGTACAGCTGTTACATAAAGGATTTTTTCTGTGGCCACACATTCTAGTTTCATACTGTTACATGAACTCTTTTCAACACCATTTTAAAATACATCATGAGTCTCAAGAGACTGCTATTATTTAAGCTGTGACATATTTGTGCTTTTTCACCTAGTTCACTCACTAGGGTCAATGGGAATGGCATGGAGGCAAGTTGGCATGGAGTTTAGTTGGAATCCTTCAATAGCAATGCTCTGCAATGGTGTCCTATGCAGCATAGAACTCTGGGCCTCCATTTGCTACTTCATCTATCCTTTTATATTTTGGAGACCTAGAAGGCCTCTGGACTTTTTTACAGACTTTGAACAGCAGAAAGAAAAAATACATACATGCAGTGTGCTTTCATGGGAATCTTACTTTTGTACTTTACGGTTATTGTTTCCTTCATTCTAGAGTAAAAGTACTTTTGGACCACAGGTAGGCAGATGCTCTTTAGGAGAGGGAAAAAAAAACAGTTGGTACTGCAGGAGTCAGTTAAAAGTTAAGTAGAGATATTTTCCAAGTATTTCCTCCTAGATATTTTCCATTACAGTTTTTATTACTTTCTTTAAGTCTGAGGTCTGCATGCCCCTTTACATTTAAGAGGCCCTACTGTTAAGAACACTGTCATTTCTTTGACTGAGTCTCCAAAGCTGGATATAATGTGTTCCTGAGTAAACGAAAAAGCTTCTACAGTACAGGCACCTTGCTGGCAGGTAGTAGATAATTTATGTCTCACAGTTACCTGCTGAGACAATAGTTAAACAAGATTAAAACAACCATTGCAGTCTAGCTGTTGTGCACTGGCTGCCGCACTGCTGCATGTTCCCCAGGTACTGTGGTCAACAGTTTTCCAGTGATTTGCAGAAGCTTTCTAAAATATTTAGGCTGCTTTACCTTTACTGTATCATCAGGAAAGTGTTGAACAATGAGCTTGTGAAGAGGGCAGAGATCTGAATTCAATGCAGAGTCCAACCACAGGTTTTCTGCATGAGGATTTACACATCATGATCTATGGGGGCTGATGTCTCCACCCATAAATCAAAAATAGATGCATAAGTGGAGTTAACTAATACCCCCTGGATGGTGATGGCCTACATACTCTAGTAACAGGGGCCTGTCTGGTTATTTTTGAACAATATAGGTCGCTATTCTCTTGTTTGACTTCAATATGCCAGTTCATCTAACAGGACTGATTCTCTCATGTTCATTGAGATAGCCTCACATCAACAGCTGGAGGCAGAGAATTGGGGGGGTTTCTCCTGCAAGTAGAGTTATGATGCCTCTTCTCTGGGTGCACAAAATATGAATCCAGATGAAGGACCAAATATAAAGACAGGATTATAAATATAAAATCAAAATACTGTTTGGTGTAAAACAGTGTTTGCACTACCAGCCTCAGTATTTAGTGGAGCTGTATCCATTCACAGTAGCTGTGCATGTCTTCATATTATGTCCAAAAATGTATTAACATTCAACCATCAGCACATATTTACTGCAGACTATATTCTACTAAAATACTTTTTGTACATCCATGCTATGAGAATATAACCAATACATCCAATATATGCATATTCAGTATTTTCCCCTCTCCATACGTATATAGATAACTTTGTATCTACTTTTTTTACGCATATGTACACACGCACACGCACACATATACATGGTATGTATTAAGAGATGCCTTGTGTGGATTTATATGATTTTATATTAGTAATTATCCAGTCAACATTGGGGTTTTCCCTCAATTTTCAGGTTTCCTGGAATTAGTTTGTGTGATTAAATACTGCCTGTTTGAGCTTAAGATCAGCAGACTAAATTAAGTGTATGATTATGCAGTCAGCAGCTACAACATGTAGTATGGCAAAGTTTAATGGGGGATTTTCTTCCTGGAAGACCTTGTCTTTGCAGACCACTACTCAGAGCCATATGAAAGAATCTGTGCTGTGATGAAGCAAGCATGAAAAACTCCCTTAATCTTATGATCAAATCCCTTGGCTTTCTGCAGCTGTGCACTCAGAGTAGCAATTTAGCAGTCCTGTAAGGAATTTACTAGGTCCTTAGGATTTTCTCTATAAACCTTCTTCCTTCCCTGCATATTGCAGTAACTCATCTTTTAGAAGGAAAACACCACAGAGAATGCTGCATAGGAAAAGAGATTGTAGAAGAAGCAGAGAAGCAAGCGGGAATAAGACCTTGATCCTAAACTCTTTGAATGTAATGGATTGACTTCAGCAGGCTTTGGCTCAATCTCTAGCTGTCAGGGAGGAAAGTCAGTTAAAAAAGGAAGAAAAACAGCTGAGAATCAACAGGGAAACAAAAGAAGCAGAAAGAAAAAGTACTGAAGAGAAAAGGAAAAAAGCAGAAAGGGTAAAAGGTAGAGTGCCAAGGGAAAAAAGGCAGAGGAGAGTAATAGTGGACACCACTAAAACAGAAGCAGAGAGGAGCAAGGAAAAAAAAGTGAACAATCTGTGAAACGGACTGTGCAGGAAGATGATTTGCTCCTGGTTTTTAAGCTGGTTGCACATAGCACAATCTCATCACTATGACTGAAGCTGTCACTGTCTTTGCTTGTTGACGTGCTTCCTGTCATGCCCCGTGTCCCAAGCCCTCTGGGCACCAGGCCAGCACTTCATAGAGAGCACCAGGCCTCCCAAGTGTTCTCTGCCTCCAGGTTTCCTGTACATGGAGCAGCCTGGTGTGCACCTGGGTCTCCCCTTGGGTATTGGGGTAAGCACCTGCAGAAGTGAGTGGGAATGGAAGGAGCTCAGTGTCAAAGTAAGACACAGTCTTGGCTCTTGGTTCCACTGCAGCAATGAATAAATCATTTAGCATGGATCTTATAAAGCACAAGATTGTTTTGCCGGCCAAGAACAGAAGTTAGGAGACCAGTTTCAAAGAATGTTGACTGTTGACTGTTGCCTGTCACAAAGCTCTGGCAATTGTCAGTAAGTCTGTAATTTTTTTTTTCTCATTTTCTTCTCTTGAAATATGCATACACCTGATTTGACTTTGGTTTTGGCCTCTTGAGAGCTCACAGGCTGAAAAGTACCCTCAGAATCAGATCAGAACTCACATCAATCTGTTGGAGATCAGGATGAGCAAGGAAACATGATCAGGAACCAGTGTGAAGGGCAGCTCTAAGAGAGACTGTAGAGATGCAGGTAGGGATGGTGGGCAAAACTCATGGGTGGATGAGGAGTCTGTGATTGCATGAGGACATTTGGAACAGAGTCTAGGACTCTGATGGATTGAATGAGGAAAACACAACTGAATTTTCAAAATTGGTGGATGAAACTTAAGGTAGCAAGACAGGAGCTAGTAGGACAGCAGAAGCTGTAGGCACACCCTCCCCCAGAGCCATTAAATTCCCAGATTTCTGCTCTCAGTCAGTATGTGCCTCAAAACACTCTTATCTACAGATGGCAATTTGCTATTTCTATGAGTTAATTCTGGTGTCTCAACAAGCAGGATGGCAATGTGGAACTTTACTGATGTCAAAGATAGAACATCACCTTCAAAATGGAAATACTTTTTGTCTGGATTGCTTTTTTTTAAAAAAATATGAATTTTGCACACATGCACACAAAACTCTGTTCAGAGGAAACAAAGTCACTCACTCAAAAAGTCAGGAGATGCTCGATTAAGAATGCTTGAAAAATTGTAGTAGCCTCCCTTGAACACAGTTTGTGGAATGGGGTTTTTAATAACGCAATTATTTTTTCCTCACAGATTGCCTAAGCTGTTTGTTGCAATAGTTGGAGATGTATAATTAAAGGCAGGAGATAACTGAAAGGAAAAAGATGGTCTTATCGTTAATGCAATGTGACCTCTGTAACATTGGGCAAATTGCTTAAATGAAAATTTTCCCACATTATCTCTAAATGTTCCTATCTCTGTTTCTGAGTATCCGACTTGGTATCTGAAGAGATTTGTAGAAATGCTGAGCACTTGCAAGAGAAACTGAATTGAATAGGAGCAGTGCAGTGAGTACTTAACACTCTCTACAGCTGACTATTCTGAAATAGGAGATCTTTGACTGCTGAACTGTACACTCAAAATAGGAAACTCAACCATATATTCCTTGTCTTTCAAGTGGAAAGACATCCTGTTTTGTTCTACTATGCAATGGAAAGACAAGCTTATCACAGGCGTGAAGCACCCAAGCTCTTAAATGATAAACAGCATGCAGAGGTATATAACTCGCATCAAAGGGAAGTCTGAGAAGCATACAAGGAGGGAGGCAAGGGACACACATGGATCATGGAAGTTAAAATATGAAAAGCTATGCACCTACTGAGCACCCTCTACCCCGAACACTGAAAAGGGAAAGGGATTGTGGGAAAAAAGTATGGTCAAATATTAACAGATGCCTGTTCATCTAAGAAAACAGTTTTAGAGGAAACGAGCAGTGACAAGAATGTGTTCAAAAGCATCCTGTCAAGGCTATGCAAAAATGTGTTAAGGACCTATAAAACTGAGATAATGATACCTCTCCTTGCAAGCAAAATGCTTGGAGAACTGCTGGTGAAATCTGCTAGAAGACTTAATGCATTTTTTTTTTCATGGGAACTATAAGATCTAACCAAGTGACTCCAGGATAACTCAAAGGATGGATCTGAAGACAATTTTAGTCAGTTGGAAGTTAGTTAATTTCAGGGGTTTTGGAGCAAAATCCATGAGCCACCAAACCCGGTTCAATTTTATGAAGTGGCTTGATGTCATGAATTGTACACCCTAGAGACAAAATCACTGAGTTGAGGTTATTAGGGTGACATAAGCCAGGATCTGGGTTTGGTTTATTTTTTAAACAAGTCGTGTCTTGGCAGCAACCCAGAAAAAAGCAATATACATTTAAAAAATAAGAGAAAGGATAGCATGGTCATAAAACAGCCACTGGAGTCTGTGAAATATACGAGGAGGACAGCACTGAGCCTCCACAAAGGCATTGTCCAGTTGAACTAGTATAAAACAATAGAACAAGGCTTACTATGCTGCTGGGGTCACCTCAAGCTCATATCCCCACACATGCTGCAGAAGAAACTTAGCTGAAAGGGACAGGTTTTTTTCACTTTTGTCATTTATCCAGCAGGAAAAGTGAGCACCTGCTGAAGGCTCTTGTCAATGACAAGCAGCAAATGGTAGCTCTAAAAATGCAAGGCAATGCTGTGAATGTGACCTGAGAAATACAAGCCAACACTGAAAAATGCTGCAGATTTGAAGTGTGCCATAGTTCTCCAAGTTTATGAAAGCAGTACATCTGGGCAGCTCACACGGGAGACAATGACAGGGCACATGTCTGTGATGTTAGTGTGGAAAGACAGAAAGTGCAAGGTACTAAGCATCATTTAGAAAAGGAATTTTACCACTATAGTGAAGAAAAGAGAACCACACTACCCATTTTTGTCAAATTCCTGGGCCAATCCTGTTGCCAGATTTGCAGGCCCTGCTCTAAGTCAGCTGGACACCCTGTTCCCAGAACTGTCAAAATACTCCTTAAGAGGCCAAGTACCCAAAAGCTTTTGCCTGTCACTGGCAGAAGATTTATTCCTCTGTGAAGGTCCCTGTGTAAGCTTTTATCTAACTTTGCATATGGTTTCTCTGAGTCCCATGGAAAAGGCCTACATATACATTAGTGCTGTAAGTAACAGGGAGTTACTGTCACTGCAGCTGAGCTGCAGCTGCTCTCTGTAGGTGAGGATTTGATGCACTGGGTGTGCAGAGTCTCCAGAAGCAAAGGGACACCAAGTATTTTCCTTCAGTAGGTTATGCTTAAAGCCTGCTCTGAGGAGAACATGAGCAATGTGGGATTCAGTGAATTTGCCTGAATTAAGAATTACGAAACATTAATGTTCTTCTAGCAGATCTCAAGACGAGCTCTAAGGTATAACCACTTTTATTCTGCTGTCATCTTTTTGGAAGAAGAATCCCCTTTTCTCTAGATAACATCTTGCACCATAGTGTTCTGATCTGATTAGAAGACCTTCCCACTGGTGTGTTGCAAGTAATTACAGAAATACTTATTTTCCTTTTCCTCTTGATTCAGTCCTGAGCTGGTCAGAAAAAGATAGAAATGGAAATGTTCAACTATGTGTCATCTATGAATTCTTCCTTACCACCTTATGTTCCACCTTCCTTACCTTGAGTTTATGATTTTCCCTATCACATTAGGATCTGATTGGTTATGTATGCATAAATGCCAAACTTTTAAGTGAGAATGAACTTGTTTTTAATATTGTGTACTTACAGGAGAATTTTAAGGGCAAGGACCTTTTCTTTAATTGGCATATAGATATAATGTAATTCTATGATAAGGAACATGGATATATTTGGACGACATAAATCAAAATACTCAATGTTTGTACCACAAGAGGGATGATATGCCTTATGCAGTGGAAAATCATGACTCTCAAATCTTCTGGAATTAAAACCCACAGATTTAATAAAAATATTTTGGTTTTTTCTGTTAATACTTAAATATTGCAATACATGCAAGAAAGATTACATCTGGAGACAAGAAAATAATTTTTCAGCAATGTCAACTCATGTTCCTTTCTTAAGGCATGTTGTGTGGAAAAAGCACAGCTGACTTCTGATACAGTTTTGCTTTTGTAATTGGATTTACATATTGTACTAAGATGCCCTTTTAAATTTCCTTCTTTTCAAATCTGTTCATTGTTTTTCGCTTACAATGTTGACAATACTAACACAAGGCCTATTTGATTTATAACTGCATTTTGGCAGACAAATTTGTTAACATAAATATCACATTTATCTGCCCACATTGCTAGTAAAAAATATTTAAAATATTTTTTAAAATCCACATGACCTTTCACTTTTGATGTGTTGTAGAGTTCTGAGGAATTTCACCAAGTGTGTGAGTAAGACAGCTTCCTTTCTTTGGAATAATTTTATGTTTTATGTAATAAGAAATGCAGGGAAAATAAATGTTCTTTGTTTACAAACAACAGACTGCTATTCAAGTGTTGAACAACTGTTATTATTAATTATTTACATTGTGATAGTTGTGCAGAGACACCAGCATGGAGCATGGCTCTATTTTGTTAGCTGCTATACAAACAAAGATGAAAAAGATGATTGTGACTATTTCATATGCCCAATATGCTAAATTGCTTAAGGTAACAATGATTTGTCTATAAAAAGCAGGAAAAGGCTTGGATTAATGCAAACAAAGAAGACTAATTGTACTGCTAAAATCATTTGTGGTAAAGAAAAGGGAAACAGAACTGGAAAAGAATGTGCTGTGTTAACCTCACCTCTGTTTACTTTTAATAGAGGGATCGGCTATTCAAATCTTCAGAAGGGTGTTGGGGGTTAGATTTGTTTCTTTTTTACTTATAAAATTTTTTTCCCATAAGTTGCTAGGAAACTAACTACTGATTAGTTAACTACTGGTTAAGGACCTATAAGTACTACTGGTACTTATAGGTACTTAAGCAGAACAAAGAGACTAAGGAGAGGAGTGTAGCACCTGGCTACATTTCTTTTGTCTCTGGGAGTTTCTCTTGGAGGGGGAAGATATTGCGAGTTTTGGTGGCAGGTAAAGGACGGGTCTGGGGACACCTGCACTCTCTCTTGTTCTTGGCATCGGAAGGAGGACGGCCAAGCTGTTGCTTACTGCGGGGAGGATTCGCTGTCACCACCAAAGTCCAGTCCTACCTAGGGATCTACCACCATCTGCTCATGTGTCCAGGAATTCTGAGCTCGCCTTCTACTGCCCTGCTGGAGTGGGGCCGCGGCTGCCCCGTCCCCACCACTCCTTCGGCACTGCTCTGAGTCGTTTTGCTGCGCTGTAGCCTCGCACCCTCTGCCCACCTGGACATCCCACAGTTCCAGCTATCACCACGGAGCTTCTGATGCATCTCATCCACCATCCCAGAATTTCTGCTCATTCCTGCCCTTATAGCTTGGTGCTCCTCAGAGCCCTGTAGGGGCACCAAGATCAGATTGCCTCGGGGTTTTGAGAAGCAAAGCCTCTCCTCATCCCTTCTTGTCTCAGCCGAGAAGGCTGTAATGAGGTTCCTAGTTCTGTTTTCTTGTTAATGCTGTAGTTGTTGCTTTGTTTGCCTTGTTATACATACTAGTAAAGGACTGTTATTCCTATCCCCATACCTTTGCCTGAGAGCCTCTTAATTTCAAAATTACAGTAATTCGGAAGGAAGGGGTTTACATTCTCCATTCCAGGGGAGGCTATGGCTTCCCTGGCAGACACCTGTCTTTCAAACTAAGACAAAGGGCCATTAAAAAAACAAGAATGAAAAAGATTTAAGATGGTCATGAAAGGAAAGTGAGACATTTTTTAATGGCTACTTCCTGCATCACCTGTGTGCTGAATTACACCAGTGCACTGCTGGAGCAGATCAGGCTCTAGAGGAAGACCTTGGTGACTCATTACTTTTGCCAGCGTTGGCTTAAACCCAAACAAGTGCCGAGTTCCTGTTCATTGAATCACTGAATCACAGAATATCCTGAGTTGGAAGGGACCCACAAGGATCATCAAAGTCCAACTTCTGGCCCTACATAGGACGCCCCATGAGTCACACCATGTTCCTGAGAACATTGTCCAAACACTTCTTGAGCTCTGCCAGGACTGGTGCTGTCACCACTGCCCTGGGCAGCCTGTTCCAGTGCCCAAACACCCTCTAGGTGAAGAACTTTTTTCTAATATCCAACCTAAACCTTCCTAGACACAGTTGCATGCCATTCCCTCAGTTCGTGTCACCAATCACGAGAGTGGAGAGATCAGTGCCTGTCCTGTTGCTCTTTCTACTGGATCTTTTTTCTCTCTATTTCTTCTGTATCTTTCCCTTTTTAGCTTTTTTTTAAGTAAGGGTTTTGATTAGTTGGCCAGGATCTCAGGCCGTGCTGCTGGGACATTAAGTAGGCTGAGATCCCTGCATTCAAAATCCTGAATCGTATTTAAATTTTTAAAACTGGATGTAACACACTTTAGATTCACTCATCCTATCAAATTTAAAATAACAGTGATGCAGGAATCTACAATCTAGGAGCATTGCACTAATCTAAACTTATAAAAAGACTATTGTACATTCTAATTTTAGACCCAGAACTATTTGAAAGTGTTTCTGTTAAAAATTAAAAAATTAAAACCAGCATCGGAAGGTGTTAATCTCTTAGAAGTTACAGGTTTAAAAGATGGATGTAGGAAATCTGTGGCATATCAGGACACTGAAGTCTGTAAAACTACAGGCTAGCATTATCATTACTGGATTACATTTCTTTCTCTTAGCGCATTGCCTTTTCCAGTAGCTTTGATTCGTTATTGTTGCTTCATTTTCAGTATTATGCCTGTTTCTGGAACAGCCAACACAATATACTGGGTTCCTTTGAATTCCCCAGAAACAACAGCTCCCCACAAAGCCCCACTCCCTTCAGAATGCCTATTTAAGATGGGATTTGTGTGTCAGAAAACAGTCAGGCATGCCTTTTTCTGTATGCCTGCTAAATGATACTTAACCTACTGTGCCAGAATCTAGAGAAGGCTATCTTCTCCTACAGACTTTTCTGAGGAAAAAATTGCTTCCTTTCTCTCTAAGAAGGTTGTTTCCATCAAGCTTTTGGAGAAGCAATCTCTGCTAGAAGGTATGATCATGATCATAAAGGCATCTCAGCACTACAATTCATGTATGAGAATTGGAGGGAGCAGCCCCTGTCATTTAATCAGATTCACAGGGGGCTGAGAAAGAAGCAGGCAGAAGCAGTATCTGCTCAATTTGTCAACAGGAAATGTGACCAAAAAAAGTACAGTTCTGGTCTGGTTTAGGTGAAGAGCTGAGTTTTTTATAGAACTATTTTAATTTAAAATGGTCTGGTCAATGGTGCTTGTTCTCTGCAGAAAAAATGCAGCTGAAGCAGTGATAATAATCCTACTATTACAGTTTTGTAACATTACTGAGTCTTCCATATATTTATTTTGATTGCCTTATGCTGTTCTTTTCAGGCTGTGTTATCCCTTTAGTGTGTTGTGGACTGCTGTGATGCACCATTTCCCTGTACAAAAAAAGTGGAAGAGGAGGGCATGTTGAGCTACTTATTTATTACAGGGAACCCAACCTACAACGAAGAATATAATTTTGCAATACATGGACTACAGTTCCCAGGAGTCAGAGCAGCTATGATTAGGAATCAAAATAATTTTCTTTTTCCCTGCCATTTCAGGCTATTCTGTATAAAACAAGGTCTCCTTAACTGCCCATTATCCAGGCAGTGCTAACCAAGGATCCACAATGACACAATAGAGGAGACGTACTTAAGGGGAAAAAAAGAAACCTAGACTTTTTTCATATTTCATCATCTTCTAATGAGTTTATTTTCTTTTATGTGAAGTCCTTAGGCTGATTCTTCAGAAAAATTGGAAGCTAATAATGATCCATCTACATTTACTCTGCACATAACTGCAGAGGTTATGATGCATGGCATAATTGCAGTGTACTGAATGTTTCCCTTTTACAGCTGGCTGCAGAGACTGTAACAGCCTGTTACTCATTTCTAGATGAAGGAGTTCCTACCTCAGTTTAGAAATTTGTGCTTCTGCTGCTGAAATTTCTGAACTTGATCCTGACTGGTAGTTGTAGGCAGTTGTATTTAATTATCATACAAACAACTTTTGTTTATCATTCTCCATTCAAAACTACTCAAACACACCTGACAACAGTACTGTACCAAATAAGCCAAAGATGCTCTTGGAAAGGAAGTTTTTCTTAATGCTCTTCTTTACAGTTAGTAATTTATCACATGCTTAAAAGTTCCTGTTTCTTTGTTTCATTTCTCTTTCCCTCAATGACAATAAAGAAACAGAGAACACCCAAGGTTAGATCTGGCATAACTCCAACACCAGTTTGCTTCTTATTCACCAATTAATTATTTATCCATTCTCCTGAGAAAGACAAACAACATGCAAACAAAATCAGGATGTATTATGTGTATTTACAAGCAAGTGAAACACAAGGAAGATAAAAGAAAGAATTGAAAATTTAAATTATTCTTGAGGAAAAGACACCAGGGCTGAAGTGAAATTTCATGAATGCATTCAAGTACTTTGGCCCAAATCCATGCCAGCTATTAATCCATAGCTCACAGATGAATTTGTTTCACTGTTATTTAAAAAGAGAACAAAACCTGAACCAGAGCTGTTACAATAAGCTGACAACCTCGGCGCAGAGCACAATGTAGTGGATTAGGCTAGAGAAAACACATTTCATTAGGGAGCTGTCACCAAAGAGTAAGGATGAGCTTGTAGCTATGGCTTTAGTGCATGACTGGGAAGGGCTGGATTCACATCTAGTGACATGAAAATCTCCCCCTCTCTGTGGGTCTGTTCGTTGAGTAAAATAAATCCATTTTTACCATTCTGCACCACAAAAGCCTTCAGTGAAGACGTGATGTCCCGCCATTTGAGACCATACCTGGGCTTTGGAGGGCGAAAGCCATGCAACTCTTCTTCACGAAGGACAGTCCCACCATTCTCCCAGGTCCTCAGGCATCTCATCCAAAACACGGCTAAATTTTGAAGGGAAGGACGTAGAGTCGCTGTTGTCCGTGGTGGCCCACAGATGGGATGAGCAGGCCTGGCCGGAGATAGCTTTTTTTTAAGTAAGCCCCGCAGGAGGAGTCGGAGTCGCCCCTCAGGAGGAGGCGCCTGAGGGGCAGCGCTGTCCGGCCGGAGGCCCTGGCGGGCTCTCTGGGCAATGGCTGTTCCCCTGACAGCCGTGCCGACATTCCGTTCTCTCGGGGCTGGTGTGGCGCCCTGACGATGCCAGGAGTGCAGGGAGGCGGAGCCGGGTCCTGCTGCCATCTCAGGAGCTCTCCGGTGGCTGTTATCCCAGGGGGAGGTAAGGCTGGAGGCGCGGCGTCTTCGGGGTGATGGCAGATCATGGTGTTCAGAGCTCCACATTCTCATTTATAACTGATTTAGAGAACATATGAAAGGATTTCCTGGGTTTTTCCGGGGAAACTTTAGACTGTCCCTCCTGAGTGTGGCAGGAGGTCTCCGGGTGGCCATCGGGTCCCTGTCACTGCTTGCCTGACCCAGCGGTGATTTCATCCATTGTGAAGGGACAGAATGGTTTTGGGGAAGGTGCTGCTGGAAGGTCTGAAGGGAGGCCCTGGAGTCCAGAGGTCCTGAGGACACTGGCCCTGCTTGGCAGAGCAGCCACTGGGAATGTCCCACTGGGGGCAGCAGTCGGAGCTGGGGGAGCTGCCAGCTGGTGGGGACCGGGGGCTGTTACTCAAAGTACGTTTCTCTGTGAATTCATAGCAAATATTTGGGAAGGAGAGTGAGAAGACAAATTTTGTTGTGCTGCTTCACAGGGAACATGTGTCAGGGAGCCATAAGAACTGGCAACTCCCTGGGTTGTGGTGGTGGCAAGACATCCCTTTCCAGGGATCAAAGCAGTGGGGGATGCGGGGCAGCTCCAGGTCCAGGCACCGAGTAGCTCCCTGGGCACAGGGATCAGCTCGATAGGACCCATGGATAGAGCTGTGGGGAGACTGGTGCTGCTGCATCATCACGGGCAGGAACTGAAGGCTCTGGGGCTGATCAGGGTATTCAGGTCTAAAAGTGCACTCAGGGCCCTGGCAATGGGCTGGAAGCTACTGCACAACGGGGCGAGAAATTAAATTAAACAGCAGAGAATTCCGCAAAAGGAAGCATCTGATAAAAATGAGCACTTTTGCTGAGCATGGAACATACTGTCACAGGAAGCCACGGAGGCCAAGACCTTAAAAAGATTGAAGAGGGTTTGGTCAGTTGTGTTATAGCAAGATTGCCCAGCTTTGGCATTATTTATGTCAGATTTCAGAGAGGTTTTAAAGCATGTGCTCCAGAAAAGTATTGAGTCTCTCAAGAGATTAACTTGAGATTTAAAGCAGGAAAAAAAGTACCGGATTATGGCACTACCCTCTTAGACTACAATTAGAGACAATACTGATCTGAACAGATTGCCAAATTGATAACATGTGACAATTCCTATACTCTAAGCTGATTGCAGCCCTGGAAAACAACAGGGGATGGGAAAGGGATGTGATTTTGGATTTTGCAAGGGCTATGCAAACTTATCTGCTGAGAATTGAAAGCATATCTGACCTAAGCATCTTTCAATCAGTGAGGTTCCATCCTTCAGGAAGGAGGAATAACTGACAAAAATGTTATTGCTTCTACAAATTAATTCAGGTTTCCAGCTCTTTTATCTGGTACATAGTGCTTTGTTCTCCCTCTCCTGCCCTCCCTTTTTATTCTTGTGTGCATAGGAGACAGGAATCCTCCATCACTTAGGTAATCTCTTGTATTTACAAAACCAATCCGGTCTTGTAACGTTTCTGATGACACATGAAAAATCACCTCTGGATGTGCCAGTGTATCAGCATAGCAAACAATAAGTGGGACATGGAATCCTGTGGCAACTCACATATTAGTTTAGAAAAGTTATAATATGGGAACATGGCAAGGGTGCCATTTGTGCCAGCTGTCCTGCTGCCATTCCCAGTTCGGCAGTAATATGGGGTTCTTCAAAATACACAGACTACAAGTTGATCTTAAAGAATTCCTGAGTGAGTCTTAAAGTGAAATTTGCATTAGTTGTATCAAGTTTTCCCATAAAGCACACATCTGTGTAAAAGACAATAAATTAGAAACATACTTCTTTATATACTTTTAACTCTGCATAGTAAAATACCCTAGCACTTTGGGAGCTATTGGGATCCTTTGCCTGCCACTAAAGTGCAGTCATTCCTTGGCTGCAAAACAGCAGCTGCTGCAAGATCCACTAATGAACAGTTTGAACATTGTGTGGGAAGAATATTATCTCTTACTGAAACCACATGGCAAATATGAACAGTAATGCATGAATTTACTGATTTTCAAATACTGTATCATCACAATCTGCACCTCAGATCTTTCATGGATTCTCTTTTTCCTTCCAATGTCACAGCCTTTTTCTCAATACTTTCTAACATACACTGGAGTTATCATAAAAATAGTTAAGCAAAATTAGAGTGGCTGTTGGCAACAATATGAAACTGAGCTTCCTTCAACAGGAGGTTTGTATCTGCTTTGCTGCACTCTGTCATTCAGCATTCTCTTGGCAGAAGTGTTAGGAATTTACACTTGTTACTGGGGACTTTTTTTCTGTTGCATGCAGACATATAATTTTCTCTCCAGGTCACTCAGCGTGTTGGTTCTCTCTTCTTGTTTGTTGCCCTCTTGTTTTCAGCAGCAGCTGAAAGTTTGCTCATAGCTGGATTTTTGCCAGAGATACCTGATATGGAAACAGCTCAAAGAAATATGCTTATTTCACAGTCTAGCTGGTCAAAAACAAACCCCAAACCCCAAAGAAACAAAAACCCAAACCCCAAACAAAACCACCAAGCTCCAGAACAAAGGGAAAAAAAAAAACAAACCTGAAAAAGCTTTTGGAAATCTTAAATTAATCTTGACCTGAGCTCCAAGCAGCAGCAAAACATGCCCTGAGGGTGATAGATGCTTTACTGCTCTGGCAGCAGTGGTCTTAGTAGATTGGAGTTTGAGAACTTCTGCATTTGCTGATTGCCTGGAAACTGAACCGCTAAATACTTGAACACCTATGCAAAGATTTTGCCTTGCTTCCTCTTGCTGTTCAGAGGAAGAACTAGGGATGGAACACACGTAACAATCTGGATTAAATTGAATCTGAACTCTCATAAAATGTGTCTGGCTCTGTCAGAAGATGTGATTATTCAGACCTAGCTTTCAAACTTGGGAGCTGAGAGAACTTAATGTTATTCAGGCTCATCAACTGATCACTTCTGAGTAAGTACAAGTGGGTGTAAGGCAGGACATGCAGTGAGGTAGAGGATGGTGTTTCAGTGCCAACCACTGAACCTCATGAAACCTCAGCGCCATCATTTGTAGCAATGTGGCACCAATCTCAAAAGCTTGGTTCAAATCATGCAGTGAAAAATTATTGGTACTTAGGCTGGATAATCTTTTCCCTTGTTATGTCAGAGGCAAATGACAGTTTTAAGTGAGTACTGCTGCTTCAGCTCAGCATCTGATGTGTTTGCTTACCTGATGCAGTGTTCTTAGGCGGTGATTAATGACAGCTCTTGAGTCAGAGCCTATAACTGTGATGAGCATTAACAGGTAAGCCTACAAACAATAAAAGAAAAAGGTCCTGAGGGAGGCAAAGGTACTGACTGGCATCTCAGTCTAACTGTATATAATGGTCCGAATCAGACTGTTCAGAAGTTGTTACCTTTCAACCAAAGCATCTTAAGGGTCCAAATATATTTATTCATTAGAATAAATGTTTATGACCAAATCTGACCCCTACAGAAACTGGTGGGTAGCTTCTCTGATTTAATCAGACCCAGGCTGACAACTCATTGGAATGCTACTTTTCTTCTGTGGCAAAATCAAAAGTGCCAGCAGTATAGTTCTGTGTAGAAACAAGGAGATGCAGAAATGCCTGCAGGGTTAACAAAGATGGTGGAAGCCCCCTGTTTTATAGTCAGGGATATGCAAGTAAAAATACCCCAGATCATTATGCATTTAAGCACATGCCTATCTTTAAGCAAGTGCTTGAATATCACTGTCCTTCCCTGAACTTTAATGGGACTTTGGGCCTCTGTTCAAGGACAAATCTGTATTTGTGCTCCTTGTACACCTGAGATGGCCTTGCATATAACTTTTTTGCTTTGCTGGATCAGGGTTTATAACCCTGTAAGTTGATTTCTATCCTAGTCTGTTTAAATATTTCAAACACATACACAAAATAAACCTAATCTTCTGCCAATATTCCACCTCTCTGGTCTCATGACATCCAGGAAACAAACCACTGATCTTTCCAGTGATCTGACTTACAAATCTAGTTTTAGAAGGCACCGGCAGCTAATCACTCTGCAGCTGGAATACCTACATTACTGCATCTCTGTTGCATGTGACTAGCTTGGAAAATGAAGTTAAACTTGTACAATAGAAGTAATTTAATACATGATTTAGAACTTTAACCATCTTACTACAAATTAATTTGCATGCCTACAACCCTTTACGTGTGTGAGTAACCCTATGTGTTTTGATGAGGAAGGAATATTATGAGTCTGCTGACTGTAGAAATTATTGTATCACAGATCCATGATAATATTTACATGAAATGTAGCAGTTCCACTCATTGTTCAGGGCAGAGCCTTTTCTATCTTTTGTCTTTTCTTCCTTCATTATCACTGTTGAATCTCACATTTTTGAAGAAAAGGAGTGCAGAGTCAAGGTTCATCATGTTATAATAATCTGAATATAATATATAAGCAATCTAATAATTGATTGCACCCTGATTATATACCAAATCAAATCAGAAATGAGATTTAGATAGGTCACTGCTGTAAAAAGCCATTTCTGTTGACCCCTGACAAGATGAGCACCTTTTGTGGCTGGTGGAAAGGATATTTAGTATCTTATGGAACTGCATTTTGTGAGATACTTTCATAGAAAACTTTAGGTTGGAAGGCATATCTGGAGTTCTGTATCCCAAGCTTCTGTTCAAAGCAGGACTAGCTTCAAAATCAGACCAGATTACTCCAAGCCTTGAGATGTTTTAAGAATCTCCAAGGGTGATGACTGAACAGCCCCTTTGGGCCCCTGTTTCAGTGATACTCTAGTCCCACTGAGATTGTTTTTTCCCCTTCCCAATTAGTATTTCCCTTGTTGCAGCTTGTGACTGTTGCCTTATGTTCTTTTGCTGTGCACCCCTGAGAAATGTCTATGTCTGTCTTCTCCAGTGGATTAAGGTAGTGGAAGACTGTAGCTACATCCTATCTTGGGCTTCTTGTCTCCAGCCTAAGCAACGCAGTGGCCTCTGCCTCTCTTTGTACCTCAGGTGCTGTGGTTCCCTTATTGCCTCAGCAGCCCTTCCCTAGAGTCTCTCCAGGTTGTGAGCATCTGTTGTTGTGTGAGCCCCAAACTCCAGCTGTGGGACTGTTTGCTCAGCCCTCAGCCTGGCCTGGCACAGGGGACATTCTGACCCCAGTACACAACTTCATTTGCCTTTGTTGAACCTCCTGAGGTTCCTACTAGCTTACTCCTCTGGTTTGTTGAGGTCCTTTCAAATGGAAACCCTGCTCTCTCCAGTGTTACACTCCTCCAGTTTGGGTGTCACTTGATGAGGTTGTGTTGTGTCTCAGCATCCAGGGCCATATGGCATAGCAGCAGGGTAACATATTGACTTAGTCAGCGAGTGATAATTTTCAGCTTATCTGGCAGGAATAGAATTCTTGATAATTGTTGACCAGAATTCATGGAATATTTTTGGGCACTAGACTACACTACGTATACAATATACTTTGCAATATATATTATGCTAATTAAAATAGAGAGAGATTGTATTTTGATTATATGTATCCAAATGTGTTTTAATCTAGTTAAGGTATTTCTGATGAACAACTTTGCATGGAAAAGAAATGGAAAATAGATCATCAGTAATATATCATTACATACACATAAAGGAAATGGTTGGGATTATTTGAGTAGAATAACAGTTTACTGCTTGATACCTGGGACTCAATACCTGACTCAGTACCTCTTCCAACCACCCTGATCTGTGTGGCTGCACCACGTACCTTCAGAAGGCACTATGAAGCTGTTGCTTGCTATTGTGTTGTGCCTTATAATTGAGATGCCACCACTATATGTTCTGATGCCCAAGATGAAGGAAGGATGTGATGTTTTGGAGAAGAAGTTGCAGTGGTTTTAATTATTGAAAATACAAAGCAGAAAGCTTCTGTCGGTGCATTAAGCCACTGTGCTGCAATCATTTTCCTTTATTGACACTCCTGGTGAAGGGAAGCAGGCACTCTCCATTAGGAAGTGCAGCCTAATGTGACAGTGTGCTTGGCTTTCTGTTACTGCGAGGTTTGCAGTATGCCACAATCTCTTTGCTGAGGTACTGCAAGAAAAAAGGTGTCTCTTTCAACTTTTTTCTCTAACAAAAACAGGCTACACACTGTAGAAACATCCAGCCCAGCCTCTCGTTTTTTTTTATTTTGTTATAGGTTTACCAATAACAAAATAACAAGGAATATTCACGTTTAACGTATTAATGTTCATGTTTATCATATATTCTCAACTTAGGCCCAACACTTCCACCACACTTCTCTTTGTGTGGGCGAGAAGCCACCTTGCCTCACTGAATCAAACACAGTGAAAAGGGCAGAGAGGGCTTTCTGTGGGAGACCTCCAACTCTTCCCTAATGCAGAGCCTTCCATTGCATTGCCAAGTCACAAAGGGGGACACTGCAGTTCATGGGGAACATGGCCACAACATGCTACATTTCCCTAAAGTAGCAGGAAGAGCTTTTTGTGACATTTCAGCTTTGTTATTGTTTCAACCTGTGAAATTGTAGCTAACCTGTCTATGAATTTGGAACCACATTTTCCCAAAAATCATTAACTTGTCTGTATCAGTTCCAATGGGCCTCTTTCTTAAGAGAAAAAAGACTTGGTGACTTCATCACAACCACTGTAGGTGAAGGTACAATACAGTTTCTGCTCTAAGCCCTTATTTTCAATGCTGATCTGAAAACCTGCAAAATGGAGAGCTGAAATCTAAACCAGTTGGCCTCTGCCTAAGGATAAAAGTATGTGTTTGAAAGCACTTTATATTTTGATTAAGAAGACTAAAAAAGTTTTGTTTTAAAAATGTTTTTTCTCCTGATATTTTAGTTTAAACAGCCTTGTGGCCAAAGTGGGTGAGATTTGAAATTTGATTTGTTTTGATTTGAATTGTAAGCATCTGAATATCACAGACTGAGTAAGTACAGTATGTTTTTTAGTTAAGTTCATAAAAACATGCAAGTAGGGAAGGCCACTGTGTTAAGTGAGCGCTGTGAACTTCTTAAATCCTCAGAATGGCTTTCCAGGTCATGAGTTTCAAATACTACAACAGAACTACAATCTGCAGAACAGATACTCTGTTTTATCAGCATGTTCACATTCCCGCTACACTGAGAATTGCATTTTCCAAACCAGACACTGCAATTTGCATTATCAAGACATAGGTCATCATGTAAGCAAATGGAGGAAGGCATGTTAATACTTTCAAAACCTACTCATTTAGACTCAGACTTTTCAGCTTGTTGGACATAACAGTTCGTTGTATAAGAGAGTCCCTGTAAAGCTTTTTAATTTAGCTTTTTAAAGAAAAATTAAAATAGGACAAGATACTGCAAAAGCTGTAATGGGAACTTGCAGTGTTGAGCTCATCTTTCAGCTGAATTGCCTAAGGTGGGATATGAAGTCAGCAGATAAGCTGTCAACAGTCCTGAATTCACTTTCCATTAAAATGTGTTTTTTCTAGAGAGTGTTTAGTGAGATGTCTGATGTGCTAAACAACATGTCTTTAAATAAAGGTTAAGGCTAATTGTAAAGGTACCTCTACTTCCCAGGGAAAAAAAAAAATCCCACTTGTATTTACCAAGGAAGTTTTCAGTCCCTCAGATAATATGTGTCTATGAGCACCATAAAGATGTTCAGTGCTAGGTTTTACACTTCCAGTCTCAAGGCAAAAGTAATATACAATAAACACAGTCACTAGACTCAGAGCTTGAGTTAGAGAAGGGGGAAAACAAGTTTTGAGGTAGTGTTAAACCTCCTAATGGTGTTGTTGAAAACGAATTTTTCACTGCTCTTTTTATTTGCCAACAAATAGGTGACTGCTAGGTGCTGTATATCTTACCTCAGTGTGGATGCTTACTGGCAAACAAGAAGTGTCTCAGTTTAACATTCCTTCCTCCTAGTGTGTCATTGTGTTAACTTCTATGTTTCACAAGTCTTTGTCTGAAAAGAGGGAACTTCCTACTTTTGTGAAACTCAGTGGGAATACTCAGGCCTGCCTTTATGAAGTGTGATGACATTTGGTGACTTTGTCATGTCAAGTGACATATGAAGATTGGCCCCTGGCTTCAGGGGTGGAAACAACTGTATAGCACTTGTCTGTAGGCTTCAGATGCAATTCTCTGAAAATAAAGCAGTTGTTCCAATTTAAGGTCATTTCATTTCTTTCCGAAGAAGTTAAATACCGTCACTCTGGTGACAGTGTCAAGTCATCCCTATATATTATTCTATTTGTTTGATCACAATGTCTTTTCTCCAGAGAGCTCATTTGTATTCCCTTGCATTAAGGTAATCTTTTAGTTAGTGTCATGGATTTAAATTCAACTTATCTTTAGCAAAAATTAAAATGTTACTGTCACCACCAGACTGAGCTCAGAAACCACAACTGTGGCTATTTAGCAGTCTGTTTTAAATTCAGGAAAAAAGCCATATACCTAAATATTTTATGGCTAATTGCCATTTGGCTTCAGATCTAGCTCTCAGTATTCAAGATAATGCTTACTATTGCTATTGCTGCATGCCATTGCTTTGAGTATTTGCTGATACTGCGTTAGAATGTATTTTTTCTCTTTTGAGGAAACTGTACTAGAAGGGCATTTGGGCTCCACCCTGGGTCAGGCATTTAAATCAGCATAGAGATAGTTTGCTGCATATATTTTGACTGTTTTTTCTCATGGCAACTCTGTTTCTTCCCCTGCAGTGCTATGGGGAAATAAAAACTTGTAGTAGGCCGGTGTAGTGATTGTCTGAACATATCTGTCCAGCTCTAAATTCCAGCATAGTTTAAAATTTTTGCCACTGGTATATGCACTGTCAGTCTGTGTGAAATGGTCTGGATATCTATAGCAGAAATAATTTTCTAATGAGACTGCTACTAGTGTGGAGTCATGGTCCAGACATCAAGTGGAGGTCAATGCTGTTGCCTAGCCTCCAGACAACGAAGCCAGGGTTTATAGTCCTCTAGATCACCCTCTAAAAGATCTACCAGGAAAGCTTAACTGAATGCCCAAAACAGCTTAAGCTCAAGCAGGTCTGTGCAGTCAGTTCAGTCATAAACACACTGGCCTGTGTGCAAATGCAGGCTAACAGACTGCTATGGTTAGGCTGCAAAATTACCATTCTGTCTGCAATTTGGGGGACTGGCTTTGGATGACCCGACTCACAAAAAGCCTGGGTTTGTCTCTTCTTTCCCCAGAGAGCTCTGTTCTATGCTTGCAGGTCCTCGTCCCCACCAGAGCCCAGCTATACCTGTCATCCTGCCTCCTTCTGCCCTGTAGCCCAAAGCACTCTCATCCGAGTCCTGTTCCTCTTCCCTGCAGCGTGTTTCCGCCCTCTTGAACTCTCCCCTGTTCGTCTCCATGCTCTGTACCGCTGAGTTTGAAGGCAGCAAAGGCTGCCACTCTGCCCTGCAAGCAGTGGGAGCCTCTTCTTCCTACAGTGTTCCCGGAACGCCTGTGCCAGACGCGCCGCTGCCCTGGCTGGCCAGGCAGGCTGCTCACACGAGGGCTACAGAACCCACACGGGGTGCAGGCGACCATCTCACGGCGTGCGGGCCCCCCGGCTCACGGGGTGCGGGTCCCGGCTCACGGCGTGCGGGCCCCCCGGCTCACGGCGTGCAGGCCCCCCGGCTCACGGCGTGCGGGTCCCGGCTTACGGTGTGCCCCGCGGTCCAGAGGCTCCGCGTCGGGAGCGGCGTGCGCGGGGCCGGCGCTCCGGGAGGCACCAGCAGCCCCTAGCGGTGACAGCCGCGCCGAGCGCCCGCTCCTCCGAGCGCCAGCTCTGCCTCAGCCACATCGGCCGCGTCTCTTCCCCCTGCGGAAAGGGCGTTTCTCCAGCGGGGGTGTCTCTGGACAGGGTTACAGTTCAACACCTCTGCGAGCAACTGTGATGAGTCTTGCCATGACCTCGGCCTCCGCCAAGCCGAGAATAGGAACCTGGTACATCCTCTCTTTTGGAGACTGGAAACAAATTGTTTGATACAGATCACTTCACATGCAATACCTTGACTTTTCCCATGACATTTCTCTCTTTTTCATGGAATTGTAATTGTACTGCTTTGCGTCACAAGCCCTTTACTAAAAGGATTTGAGTAGTTTCCCTGTCTGGCTAGTGATTTCCCAGATACCACGCTGTGTAAAGGCATTAAGGTGTCAGGACCTGACTGGCCACGGAAACCTTACAAAACTATTATTTATGTGCACGTTTTATTAGTAAGTCTTTGAGAAATGCATACACACAAATGATGAACAGGACTACTCACAGCCTTGTGGCGGAAACAGCAAAATAGTGGTAGGGAAATGCTAGAAGATTTTAGGACACAATCTTTTCTTTAATAGAAAAGTACTATCCATTATATTTTTAAATCTTGACAGACATTTAGGTGGTCTTAAGATATGTATTGTTCAATGCTCAGTACTGCATCTGGAGGTCTTAGGATGAGGAAAGGTTGAGCTGTCTTCTGGAATTTACATGTGTAGTTGTGTCATTTGGTGAGGTAATCTATCCCTGAATCTTAGATAACCAAATGACTCGGTCCAAGGTAAAACTGAAAAAAAAAAGACAAATAGTGTCCCATCATAGAGCTGAACTTTCACTGTATTCTCTGTCCACCCAGGCTGTTGTACATCATTATTTGAAATTCAATTCACTAAATTGAAAGATATCATCCTGTATATTAAAGAAATGGAGGGACCGTTCCTTACTATTCACACGTAAATTAAGACAATATTCTAAGCAGATACTATTACAAAAAAATTCAGCTAGAGAGGTAGGTTTTTTTCAGTTTTAGGAAAGATGGGGAAGAAAAAAGAGGCACAAATGTGATGCCACTGTGAATGAGGCGGTTTGCTCAGCACCTTCCAGACTATGCCTGACTCAAGTCTTCTTCCAGAGTTTGAGTTTTGAGCAGAATACATAGCTAAATTGCAATTGTTTTGTATCCTTTACCTGTCCTATGCTTTCCAGTGTGAGTTTTAAAATGCAAACCAGATTTAAAAAGTTATACATATAAATAATACATTGACTGCTTCACTCAAGGTATCAAAAAATGCATTACTGCATGAGCAGATGTAGTGATATAGTTCCTTGATTAAGGAAAAACTGGGAAATTACAAATAGGCAAACAATTACATGTTGTATAATGATCATCTCAGTGGATCTATACATTTACTTATCCGAGAACTGTGGGAGCACACCCACTGCCACCACAATTGGCTGTCATAGCACTGATGAGCCATCATACAATTACACTGTTTTTATATAGCTATAACATACTGTCAACATGAATGACAGGATCAGTTTACAGAAGGAAAAAACCCAGCCTCATTAGGTATGCACACATACATATGCAATAGCATCAGTGCAGGCCATTCTGTCTGGGGATTCAGCTGATAAATAACTGAGGCTCTTCTCTGGTGATTTTTAAATGTCACTAGACCAGCCCAGATGTGATTTTATCCTTTGACTGCTGGGCTGCTTGTCCATCAGCAGGGTCCATGCTAGGGCTTTATGCGGTTGCTGCTAACGACGTTCAGGCTCTGTGCATCACCGCAGGGACAGCGCGGCACAACAGCCTTCCCCAAACCACGTTCGATGCAGCCGCCCCCGGCCTCGCAGCCGTTCCCCGCGGGCGGCCCCCGGGCAGCGGTGGGGCCGCGGAGGAACAGCGCTGCTTCTGCCGTGCGCTCTACGCCGCGTACGCTCCTCGACGCGGATTTTCCGCCGCTGTCTGCGCTTTGGCGTGAGAAAACTGCCGCTTCCCTCCCCGGGTTCGTTTCCACCCCGTTAGCCTCCGGGAAACAAGGGAACATCGCGACGGGGGCACTCGGCCACAGCCCCGGGCCCGAGTGAGGGGCTCAGTCACGGGCAGGGGACCGCGCTTCGCTCCAGGCTCGGTGCAAGCCCCGGCCGGGCGGCGTGTCCGGGCGGCCGCTGCCGCGGGGGCTACAAGGGAGCCCGGAGCCCCGCGGCGCCACTCCGAGCCCCAGCGCAGCCGCTTCCCCGCGCCCCTCTCCCATCACAGCCACAGCAACGCAGCCGGCTCTGCCCCTTCCAACAGGGAGGGAAGAGGCTGGATTTAAACACAAACATCGCTCCGCCGCTTGGTGGATTATTTTGGCTCTTGCCTGATGCCTCACCTCCACCCTCAGCCCTCCCCACACCAGCGGTACTTGAACCTGCCCGCCTGAAAAGTGTGCCATCCCCCATCCTCGACCACCTCCTCTCCGGGCCAGCCCCACCGCCCCCCCTACGCAGGGTCCGGCCGGGGAGCGCCGCTGTGCTCCGCGGGACCCCCCACCGGCCCGGGGAGACCGGCTGCGACCAGCGAGGGGGGTGGCGAGTGCGATTCGTTTGCTAGAGAAATGCCCTGTTGAACTTTGAATATATTAGTTGACATCAGTGTGAGTTGGGGCTGCCAGCCCCTAGCTCCCTCCTCCTTCTTCCCTACCTCCTCCTCCTCCTCCGCCTCCTTCTCCTCCTCCCCTCGGTCTCCGATGGAAAGAGTTGAAGCCGTGCTGATAGGAGCTGCCTGGAAGAGATAGCGGAGCGCCCGGGAGGACTTCGGTCCCAACTCCGGCCGTACCGCGGGGACGCTGCCCGCCGCCGCTCCATGGCCCGAGGCGGCACTCCCTGAGCGTCAGGCTGGGCAGAGCCGCCGCTCCGCTCCCCTCCTCGCCCCAGCCGAGCCCAGCCGTGCCGAGCCCAGCCGAGCCCAGCCGCGCCGCGGCTGCCCCCGCTCCTGCGGCAGCCGGAGCGCGATGTGCCGGTGAGCCTCGCACCGGGAGCCCGGCGACCACCCCGTAAGAGCAGCGGCGGCCCGGGGGGCGGGCGGCGGGACGGGCTGGGGGGCGCGCAAACTTCCCAACTTGGCGGGGTCGCGGCGAGCGGGCGGCGCTGGGAAAGAGGATCCGGGGAGGTGGGAACCCCCGGGCTGCTGCGCGTCTCCGCCGCCCCCGGCGCAGCGCCCGGTGATGGGGGGCCGGGGGAAACCTGCGGGGAGTGGGGGTGTATTTGTGCCCGGCGCTCGGCGCGCCGTCCCCCTGCCCGCCGGGGAGCCGAAGGGGCTTTTTTTTTTTTTGTCGCTGTGTTCGCAGTCCGGCAGCGCTGGAGAGTACGCTAGCTCCGAGGTGGCAGTGGAGGTGTTTTTTCTTCCTCCTCTCCCCGCCACCTTCCCAGCTCTTCCTAGACACGCTGAGGGGGCTGTGGCGGGAGCGAAGGGGTGCAGTCGTGGGAAGCCGGACAGCCTAGACGAAAGGATATTAATGTATTTTGGTTTTCAGATGTTAATTTGTCTTTGTGGTAGGGGTGGCCCATTAAATTTCAGCTCACGTCCTGATGGAGATCAAAAGCGAAGGGGAGAGGGAGAGGGAAGCAGAGAGCCTTGTGCTGCTCCTTAGCTCCGCGCATTGTTATAAACTTATGGGGAGTGTATGAGGGGGTAGGATTTCCAGAGACAACCTTTGTCGATCCAGCTCCAGTATCCACGAAAGTTGGAGAGCTGTATTTTCCAGTACTACCATCTGCTCCTGGTGCTGCCCAGGAGCACGCTTACTGTTACGCCTCAGAGGAAACAAACAAAAGGTGTGCTTGCCAAGTCGGTCCTGAACCTGTGTCTTCATGGGCTTTTAGATGGAGCATGGACTTGTCCTTAAAAAAGGTCTCCAAACATGGTAGATGCCAGGTCCTGTTTTGTGGGGGTTTTTCCCCCCTAATTTATTTATCTGATTTTGGTTGGGATTTACATTTATTTTGTTTCCCCATTTCTTTTTTCTTCAAACTATTTATGTATGGATGTATCGGTTAGGAAACATAGTAAAGTTCCTTTTTTTTGTTGTGCAAGTGTTCCCTCTCATTACAGAAAATACTTCTTTTGCTAAATTATAGTCTGAGCTGCAAGAGGTTTGATGTCTTTGCCTTTGGATGGGTTCAGTGGTAGGCTAAGACCCCAGACTGACTGCACTGCGAACAAAACAGAAACCAACCAGGCTAGAAGTTATAATGGGCTTTGATTCTTGCTGCTGGTTAAGATCAGTAGAGATCCCAGGTGAGTGAAGGCAAGGAGGAGGAGTGAGGGTAGCTGGAACAACTACTCATACTCTCATTATTATACATCTGATAAAAGTACTCTCATGATTATACATCTGATTTATAAGCACCCAAGGTAGAAAACTGATCGTAACTGCAGACAAAGTGGCAGTGGATAAGAAAAATCCTGCTGATATTTAACCAGATTTTTAATAGAGATTTAATTTTTAAACAGACACTTGAATTATCCATATCTTTCAATTTTTCTCCTTGTGCATTAAAACTTTTCTGATTGGATTGGATGATAAGTAGATTCGGCACTAGGCAATAGCAGGGAATCTCTGTGTTTTATGTTATGCTTCTTGATTTTCAGTGAAGTCTCAGCAAGTTGTTCTATTTTTCTCTCTATCTTGTTTTCTTTCATTAAAGAGGCCAAGTTTTTGTCCTCCCCTGCCAGGGACACATTAATCCTGAAGTCATGGGGGAGAGAGAGATCCCACCCTTCAGAATATAGATACTTGCTTTGTTGATTCCCCCCAGCCTGATGGAATTGGCAGTGGCTGCCCTCCGTGACCTCCCTCCCTTCCTGCAAAAAGCTGGGGCAAATAGGGAGGGGAAAATGTGCAAACTCCAGCAAGTGAAAAAGCACAACCCCAGAGGACAAAAGGCTTGAACAGAGAGATGCAGGGGATGAGGTTCTGCATTGAAAATTACTTTTAGCGAACTGGCCTTGATCAGTTCACATTGGCTGGAAACGATGGCATGGGGATGGGTTCAGTAGGAATGTGGGTAGCCCAAGAGAAGCTCAATACAAGTGGTGCCATGGAATTTTAGTTGCTTTGCAGTAAGATGAAAAAAGTTCCCAGACAAAATGGCTTTGGTCGTCCACTGTGATTGCCCTTTATTCTCCAGGCCGACAGCTGACCTGGGGGAACATATCCCCAGACTATAAATTCTTCTTACCTTGTAGTCAGTAGTAAAAATGCTGTTTGACTTGGGCCCTCACATGATAGGGCCCTGTTAGAGGGAAAGTTCCTGGGGAACAGGCTCACTCTGTGATATTAAAGATGGCTCGAACAATAGATTTCTATTTTAGTCAGGACGAATAGTCATGCGAACAGGCATACTAGGGTTAAATAAGACCATCTGCATGAATATATCTTCCCGAAAACAAATAGATGCCGGGCAAAGTTTCAGTGTGCAGCCGGGGCTGTTGCCTTGCTGTTCGGCAAAAGGGGGCAGTATCCAACAGTGCCAGGGAGCGATCTGCCGCTGCCGCCTCCGTGTCTCGAGCGCTGGCTGGTGCATGCTCTATCAACTGGGATCTGGGAATTTAGGGTGTTATCCGGTAGCCCATATTCAGGTGATTCCTTGTAAAGACATCAGAGAGGCTAACTGTCTGTCTAAAAGATGCAAGATCAAAGCTGTAATTGTTTTACTTTGTGATTGCATCACTTCCATACACTGGTGAACGATTGGAAATTAAGGACAATGCTGTATGATTGCAAAGCTAGTTTTGTTCACATTTAGTAGGCTGACAGCAGTAACCTTACCCTGTTTTTACTGTACTGGTTTTAGGGAAAGCGTGGTGAAGCCCTAGCTTTTGAGAGCTGTTGGTATAAATGCCCTCCAACGAAATGTCATCACTATTTTCTGTAGTAAGAAAACGAAACAATTTCTTCTCTAAATTTAACTTTCTTTGAGAACTCGTTTGTTTCCAGCCTAGAGAAATATATTGATCCATCTCATAAAACATTGGTTTTAGAATGCATTTAAAAGCCTTTTTCACCTTTCATTTATCTACATGCCTGGATTATTTGATTAACATTTCTTAGTTCATTTTTACTGCAAGCCATGGGCAATTTTACTTAGGGTCTGTCATTGGAAAGCCATGCACTGGACTCCAGCTTTGTCAGGTCTCCTGAGTGTTGCTCACTGCCTTCATGACAAGAGCTACAACAAAGCTAATTGCTTTGGGGCAGACGGGCCCCAAGAGAGGGGATGTGAGGAGTAGGGAGTCAGTCACTGCAATGTGAAGATGTTCCACTGCTGGGATAGTGCCGAGATTCAGAGTTTAGGTGCAGTCCAGTGTGAAGTTTAATTACCTGCAGAGAGTGCTGGAAACAATTCAGAATGGTTCTCTAGGGGTAAAATTCATCGATGTTCATTGTGTAGCAGCTGTGTAAGTACCAAATCACATTGAAATCACCAAGTCAGTCTTAAGTGATAGACTTATATTTTACAGACTGAATGCTGTAAAGGTGAACTGCCACCGTTTTGGGTTGGATCCTTGTGATTTAGTCCAGGAGACAAACCGTGGCGTATCGCACTATCCCTGCAGTGCCTTGAAATGGGCTGTGTCCGAGTGTCGTTGCTTCTGAGGATCAAGTCAACAGCTCTTTGTTATTGTTCTGTTACTTAAGGAAACAAAAACCAACTCACTGAAGGCACTGTGTCAGATAATTTTATTATAGGGATTGTTTCTCTTGCTTTTAGTCTGCTGACTTGTCCAGTGTGCCCCGTATCAGGACTCATCCCATCTCTGTCCATGGTGGCAATTTTCATTAGTTTCAGTGGGAACTGAGTGTGAGACTTTGACAGCTCTTTGAGCCTGCAACTTGTGTGGACAGTGCTTTGCTTGCTGGAGATTATTCTTCAAACACAGTTAACCTCAGTATTTATTTCCTCGCTGTTCTCATTGTTGTAAAAAAAAAAAAAATTACTGCATGACAGCCGTTATTTCTTACCCCAGGCTCAAACCATGTGAGTAAAGTGCAGCAGAGCTCTGACAGCACAACTGTGACTTTCAGCACGCAGGGTCTCCTTGACTACAGCGCCACGACTCCTAAAGTTACCTCTGCTTCAGAAGTCATATAAAGCACAATTTTATAAAGTCCACAAAAAAAATCACTCAAGGTGATTTTCTGAAGATCAGTATATCAGTAGTATTGGCCAGAAGTATTACTGTTATCACACAAATGTATCTACAAACCAAGTGGGTTTGTTTTGTTTCCGAATGTAGTAACTCGAGGAGGTAATTTGCATGTGAAGGATGTTACCAAGTTACAAAGTATGACTCTGAATTGATGGCAGGTCTATTCATGTGCTTATAATTAAACATGTACCAAAGCACTGTGCTGGTTAAGAAGCGCTGTGTCTTTATTTACTTTTGAGCTCTAAATGAGACAATAAGTAAACATGCTGATTACTAGTTTTAATCCCCAAATCATTTGTGAACACCTTGAGTGTTTATAAATCATATGTGTAATTTCATTGGTGTTCAGAAAGGGGTCATTTGTGGAGAGAGCACAGAATATTTTCTTCCCAGAAGCTGCTGTGAAGGAGCTTGATCTTACAAGGTGCTGCATGTTCTTCATTGTTGTTAACGTGTCTCTGGGAAACAGCACCCGGCACAACCAGACCCTGATAAACACAAACTGTAGCAGTGTCTGACCTCTGTGGCTTTGTTGAGCAGGTGAAATGCTTATGGGCTTGTTAGTCTAGATAACATGCTCCCTAATAGCTGTTGCTGCAAGTTAAATAAATTGCAGAGTGCCAGTTTCAAAGGTTTGACTTTATCCATAATGCAGCAACTTGTGACCAGCCAGGACGTAGCCACCTGCAGAGAAGAACCACAGTCATCAGTTTCATTTCTGCCAAATATTGTGCTGCACTCAAAAGCTTCATCATAACTTCAGACCCATGAGGCAAACCCATTCTGTAACTAGGAATATCACGTGAGGATCTGGTGATGCCAAATGGATCCTCCAGTAGCCTTGAACCCTCTGTGCTATGGAGGATGTACCCTGATGCCAGATAGTCTCAGATGTGAGGCAGAGATGCCATCTGCAGTCCTGCAGAACAGCCCATCTAAGTCCTGCATAGATGATCTATTTAAACAGCCCTTTGCAGTTTAAGGATTTGTGACTTCAGAAGTTTGTGTATTTTGCAGATTGTTTGTGCCATAGTCTTCAAAAACTGTTAGCTCTTAAGACAACCAGATGGCTTTAACAAAATATATTTGCTGGCACCTGGAACAGGTGGATCTGGAATCAATTTATGCAGTGTAATTTTTTTTCCACACCCCTTTTGGAATAATTTTATACCCTGGAGCCACCTAAGGTGCTTATTTTGTAGCCAACAGGGAACAGCTTCTGTCTGACTACCTAAGATTTTACACATCTTTTATAGCTAATGCCTAGATTGAAATGCAAAATTTAGTGCTGGGAGTGCATGTGAATTTGTGAAACTCCCTGAAGAAAATGTGGGTGCATGTATCAGTGAATGAATTATGCTTCTCCATAGACAGAGCGAGCTTTTTTTTGGTGGTAACAAATGTCCTGTGTTCAGTGTTTGTCATTTTAAAAGCAATATTTTTCATTTCAAGTACAAACCTTGTGCAAACCCTGTGCAGGTCACTGATGTAGAGTGAAAATGAAAAAATAGCTTCAATTTTATTTGAAAGGATAACAGAATGAAAATTTCTTATGTCATATGAAAGTGTCCTGACTCAGAGATCAAATTGGTGGTTCCAAAATATGGCTGTGACAGTTATGACTAGTTTTGTGGGAAAGAAGCAGATCCTGCCTGTCTTCTTGAAGGGCAGGAAACAAACTTCCATGGGACCTTGGCCACATCCTCATTCTTGCAACAGAATCAGGGACAACAAGCTTATCCAGATGTGTGGATTCATAGCAACTTCAAAGAGGTTTTGAGTGGGTGCTGTGGAACCATCTGCACAGCTCAGAGGTAGGATTAGGAGTTAAATCTGGGAGTACTTTGGGGCCAGCCTCTTAAGGGAAGCGGAGTTTGACTATGGATGGCCTGTTGGGCAGATTTAATTGCTTTGCTGTGTTGCGTGGCCACGTGGAAGTTGTTTAGCCTGCTCTTTCAGCTAAAGGTTGCTTATTTATCTCCTATGGTTCTGATTTACAGCGCATCAAAGATAGGGAGAAAAATAAGGCAAGAAAGGAAAGGGCAGGAGGTTCACTCTGGATAACTCAGCTCAACAGGATAATATAGTAAATTCAAGAATGCAGAAGTAGATGCATTTGGAGCCTGTATATATATAACACATGGAAGGAAAAATTGGCTAGGTCTCAGAAGTTTGTTAGAGTAATTACAGATCCCCCTGCCCTGCCTCATGTTCCTTTCTCTGCTCTCCCTGATTGAAGATGATTTTCTGCCAGGAGGAGATTTTAAAACACATGGTTTGGACAGGGCAATCAGTCTATATTTATAAAACACTTAAGATTTCACTCTCTGACCTTTTTGGGGTCCATTCCACATATGAAGGGCATTTTCATTAGAAACACAAAGCTGAGACTTCGTTTCTGCCTGTGTCCAATGTGCTTCTCCAGTCTCAAAGAGGTTTGCTTTTAGTTGTAATTGCAGCTTGTAACCACCTACTTAAAATAAAAGACAACAGGGGGAAGAATATCATTAGTGGCTTGTGGTAGGATAAAGATACATACTTGCTCAACATGAGCAGAATAGGAATATGCACTGTAACCGTGTGCTGTTCCAATACTGACAAAGGATGAGGTGAGGTAACACACAATATGAAAAATTTTACATTTTCTGCTTTGTGAGGTTAATCAAGTGATATAATAGTACAACTTAGCCTTATTTCCATTTTAACATCCATGCTCAGCAGTCAGAAGTAATAATCATCAGAGACAGAAAGTGAGACTGTGGCCTGGATAATTTTGTGCTCATCTGTTGAAGATATCAGGAATAATGATGCAGATGGGCGCCAGGTAGGGTTGCCAGTGACTGAAATCTGTACAAATTAAACTTTGAGGTCTGTGAAATGCTGGTCATGTGACTTGCTCAAGGTCACAGAGTGTGTTAGTGGCAGAGGCAAGGTTACAAGTGCTGAAAACACTTATTCAATTATTAAATTCTGTAAGTGTAGATAAACTGGATGAATGAAATTTTTCATCTCATTGCTTTCCTGCATCAAAGCCCTAAACTCATGCCTTACAAGACTATGCATTTATCTCCATGCACAACATTGCCAGGACATAACTTGATTGTGCACATCCTTTACTCATCTAAACAGTTCAGTGTAAATTAGTGTGGCTATGGGTCGAGAAAATAAGTATCCTGCTTGCATGTGCACTATGGGTCACAACATTTTCAAGATGAACTAGGGATTATTCCTGTATTTTGCATTTTCATATGCATACCAGACATATATCTATACAGGTTGAAATAAAACAAAAAGAAGTGATTAACACCTCTAAAATTTAACATTGTCCCCTGTTAACCAACAGAAATTTTCCCCAAGAGAGTAATTTACTAGATACATTCTGTGTTTGATTAGGACTGTACATCAGGAATACAAACCATGATTTTACTAATGCTGTGTGTTCCCTCTAATAAGTCTTTGAAATATTAAACCAGCTTATATTTGGAATGAATTTTGCACACCTCCTTGTGTATGGTAGCTTTGCAAATCTAGGCTTCACTGTTTTACCTCAGAGAATTATGAGTTTATTATACTCCTGGAATGCTAATAGCACTTCATTTTCCTCCTAAATTTCTTCTTCATATTTATGTATTGATTCTTCATTTGAGCACAGTTTCACAGATAATGATGGTACTACTGAGAATAGCCAGTGTGAGTTAATTTTAAGAAGGCCGAAGTTACAATGCCATCCTTTTTTGCCAAAAATTTCTCTGGTAAGTTCATAAGCTAAGGCATCCAAAATGCTAAATTAGTTAATATGCCTGGATAAGATTACTGCCAGTGCTATATTTCATTCCTGGTTTCATCAAAACAAAGTGCATCAAGGCTGACAAGTCTAAATTTAATTTTGAATTGAAAACTCATGGGCAGATTTGAGGATGATGTGCTTTGGGCAAGCAGTCTTTGACCATTTGGTCTTTATTCAAATGGAGTTCATTGACCTGTGAGAGAACACATGTGAACAGGGTTTTTAGCATTTTACCCTTTAGTTTGCGTTTTACTTTTGATTCCTGGGATTCTTCCCCATCTGGTCCCTCCTCCCACAGTGATGGACTCCAGGAAGGTGCTTCCAGTCATTTTTTCTGCCTTCCCTGAAGGCACAGAACTGCCCTGAGACAATTCATGTTCAAGCTGGTCAATTGCTCTAAACGAACATCCAATTTTGATTTAAATTTTTGTGAAAGGAGAGAACATCCTTCAATTCTTGGTTAAGTGTTTAAAATTTAGTAACTCTTGTGATTATGTTGCCCCTTAGTTGCTAGGTTCTTGGTCCTCTTATGCTCTTATCCAAAGAGGAGAGCATCACATTTTCTTCCTGTGGAAGTATTTTGATCTGCAGTCAAGTAATCTCTTAATTTTTCTGTGATATTTCAGTATGATACTGGATTTTCCAATGTTTTATAAATCCTTATTGCTTGATGGCTCTTCCCTAAACTTTCTAAGCATGCTACTGGCCAAAGAATAGAGTAGTACTGACAGCTACAAAGGTTTGGGAGAACTGAAACAGCAGAGGTCGTAGAGCAGAACTGAGCAGACAGACAGGAGGTGGTAAGGACTGTAAAGCTGGAACACGAGAATAAAGGATAGTGGTGTAGGAAGATCTTGGCATGAGGAGCCTGGTGTGTTACATGCCTAGTGAAGAACTGGAGTGGCTGCAGTGGTTAAAGGTAACAGCAGGTTTTTACTGGCAGAGGAGGATGGCTTGGAGCTGGGTGAGGATTGCAGCAGCAGCGCTGCTTGTAAATCAGAGCAGTGCTGTACCAGGGGAACTCTCTGCAGGAAATATCAAGTCTGCACTTTGCCTGGGTATGATCAGACACTCGTTCAGGAGCACTGCGATGCAGGCAAGGTGAAAAGAGACACTAAGCTGAGGGCAGAGTTCAGGCAGAATTTCTGGTGAGGAAGGCATTCCATTCTTGCAAGTGCAAGATCTGAGCCTGTTGAATCAAACTCACTTTTGCAATCTGTACAAATTCATGGTGGTACTAATTTTAGTAAAAT
The DNA here is from genome assembly GCA_013400495.1 of Nicator chloris. Taxonomy (NCBI): domain Eukaryota; kingdom Metazoa; phylum Chordata; class Aves; order Passeriformes; family Pycnonotidae; genus Nicator; species Nicator chloris. Next base: position 181,406 of record WAAE01023656.1, on the reverse strand, counting down.
GACCTGTGGATGAGAGTTTACTGGCCTGAGTTCTGGATTGCTAACACAAGGCAAACAGTTAAATTATTTGCAAAGGTTATAGTAGTATTGGGTTGGGTTGCACTAACCTTAACTGTGATACTTGTGGTTTGAGAGGACTAGAATCTTCCCTTAAGTAGTACAATTTCTGTTTTTAGTTTGGAAAGATGTTATCATTTAATGAAAAACCTTTGTTTTCTGGCAGCCTACTCTGCTATCCATTTACAAAGCTCTCAGAGGGCTTGGATGTCCATGAAAAGTTCAAGAGCCCAATTCTACTCACAGATAGATGAGTGCAGCCTCAGTGAAGAGCTGTGGTTGTACTTGGCTGAGCACTGTAATGCGAGCCCAAAATATCAAAGACAAGTTTGTACCTATGGAACCAGATTGCAGAGGGATTTTACTGCTCCGGAGGCACTCTCCAAAATGAGGTCTGCCAGATTACGTTGTTGCAAAACCCAGCACCAGGAGAAACATTTTTAGCTTTAATTAAAACAAAAACTTGAAACAACATGATCACTATTTCTGCTGAATTTTAGGCTTCTATATGTTTGAGCGTAAGATGCAGAAGTAATTGATTAGAAACAGAAGTAAAATAATGAGGCTTGCTTTTTTTTTTTCCATTCCCAAACTGATTCAACTGAGGAAGGAAAAAAAAAGTAAAACTTCTGAAGATTTAACTTGAGATGAGTAAGACTTTTCTTCACAAATAGGCCAAATGAACTACTGAAGTACTTCAGTGAAGTTATCACAACAGCCTTGAGCCAGCAGGATTATTTCCATGGCAGACTTCTACTTGATAGAAATAGCGGTTTAAATTAATAGTTTAAAGAATTAGAAATAATCTGATACATGTAGTTCTAATGGTCTAAGATATTTGTTGAAGACATAAGAGCCTGACCCTGCAACAAGGGACATCAGTAGGAAGAGTTCAATTTTTGAACGTTAAAATTGGATTTTTCATCTCAAAAACCCCCAAAAAGTTCATATTATGCTATTCTTATACAATGAATATTTGGTTTGGACATTGGCGTACTACCTGAGTCAGAGCTGCAGGAGATGGCCCCATGTTTTCAACTTGACAGTGCCTCTTTAAAATGCAGCAGTATAATTTAGGCATCTCTTATTTGTTTTGAATAGCAGAGCTAACATATCTATCAGTCACAAAGACTTGATAGACATGATTAGAAGGCAGGAGATCAGGAAACATGTGCTTACCACAGCCAACTCTCCCCAGTGAAGAAGTGAGTGTCTTGGTGGCATATTTACAATTAAGGTGTAACTGAAAGCTTTTTTAGAAATGTGCTTTGTAGACTGTGTTGAAATAGTGTTTGCTATTATGACCAGTTTCTGGAACAGATTATCGTGATTGTCGGAAGCACTTCAAAGCAGATTGATGTAGGAAGATCTTTCACCAAAAACTTCAGCTTCTCTGTAAAACAGAAATCTACAAATGTGTCTGCAATCTGTGTTGTTTCAGCTACAACAACGTTTATTTGATAGAAATGGTCTGCTCTTAATTTCCAAAGTACTACAAAGCTCTTTTTATTTTGCTGGCCCCTCCATTTCACAGTGGAGTTCAAAGGTTGTATTTCCTTTCTCCCATATCCTTCTAAATTTCTGTTGGTATTTTTTAAAGGCTAAGATTTAAAGATTATAATGAAATACTGAGCTGCATCTGATAAAGGCAGACACTAATTTAATATATTGGTGGCCAGACTTCCATAGAACTGACTGTAACACATTGTCTAGTCCATTCCCCCAGCTCAAACAGCATCAACCAAAGCTCCACCATTCAGCTGAACACATGCTCAGCTGAACTCAGCAGCAGCTAAACCATAATAGGAACTGAAAATGCCTTTAAAATGTATTAATTTCTGAATTTTCACACATGAGGCTAGTGATATTCCATTTCATCAAGACTGCTGAAAACTTTACTTGTAGGCTAAAGTCTGTATCTTTGAGAATTGCAGTCTTCTGCTTACTAGCAAACACAGGAGTAAATGTGAAAAGCCATCTTTCTAGTTGGGATAAATCCAGGTGGTAACAGCACATTGAACGGTGGTAGGATGCCAGTAAATTCCTAGTTTTCAAGGATGTTGAAAAGAGAGGAAGCTTGTGCAGAAAATGAAAGGCAGCTGTAAGAACAAAGACAAGAATCAATTAGAACTGTCTTGCTCCACTATATTTAGTAGCACATGCAGAGGACAGGAAGAAGAATTTACAAAAACAGTCATCATTGTTATTTTATGCCTTATCCAGCTGTAATATAACACACTCATTGCATTGGTCTTTACGAGTCTTAAGTGAACAAATTGATTTTTTACCAGGGAAGAAGATGAGACAAAGTTAAGGCTCTTGTCTATGCTCATAGAGGGCGGCAGTGAAAGACAGTCCTGCAGCCACAAAAATTTTTCTTGTTTGACAGTAGAAATATGATGGATTCTTTATATTAAAGAAGAGCCTTGAAATAGTCTCTGTACATTCTAGGAAATTATTTTTTCCTATACAGCAAGGCCAAATTCTGTTGAAGAATATATTATGAATACTTATGGTAAGTGTTAAAAAATGGGGTTTTATCCTCAGTGTCATTAAATGAACAGTTCTAACAATTCAGAATATAATTTACTTATAAAACGTGGTGAGTAAATGAAGTTATCTTATGCAGAGGACTTATTCTGGCTCTTTCTGAAAAAGTACAAATCACACTCAAATAAGCTTCTAAAGCAGACAACTCTGTGAACACTTCCTTACCATTTCTTTTCTCCAACACAGAAAATTAATAGCCAAGCACCAATTTTGTGTATATTTTTAGTGAGCGTAATCTACTTAATATGTAGCATGCTTCTTGCACTTACACATAATTAAATCATATTTGTTCATAGAAACTATTCGTCCTGTGTAAACCTGCTTCCTGAGCAAATATTTCTTTAATTACTAGAACAAATAGATTGTGGGATTTGAAGTCAATTATCACAGCATTTCTTTCCCTGATGTGTGCTTCAGATGTGCACAGCAGAGAGGTCTGCTAAACACAGGCAGGAAACACAGCAACCAGCTTTTTTGCCGTTTGAAAATAAATACATCTTATGAATACTTCACACCTACAGAACTCTTCATTTGGGGATACAAAGTGCTTGCCATACTTTGTGGGTATTACTTATTTCCATTTTAAACAAGGATAAAGTGAAAGGGAGAGAGAGAGACTAGGGCCCATATGCAACATCCCCATGTTGTGTTAATAGAGATAGCTGTACTAAAATCTATATGGTTGTATACTACTTGTGTAGAACAGTAGAGGACATGGCTTTTCCTACAGGCTAATGAGGTACAGCCTCTATTTTTGGATGTCTGGTAGTGCATTTCTAGTCTTCAGGGTCCTAAAAGCTCAAAGCAGATGGAAGTCATGGAGAGTTCGAGACAGTAGGAATCTCAGAACCATGCCTCTCTAACAGGATACCTCATTGTCAGATTTGGCTGCTAGGGTTCAATGGCTTATGACTGGGATGTGGAGAGCTGAGAGAGAAGTGCAGGTATCCAGTTTCCTGGACATGCTGTGCCAGAACAGGTCAATTTAGTCCCAAATGGATATCTTTGTCTTCACTGCACAACTCATGTAGGAGGTTGGAAGCTCTGTGTGAATGCCTGTCCTCAGTGCCTCTGTGGTTGCCTCTGGGAAGGTGTGTGTATGTGTAGGTCTCACTATTTCCCAGGATTTTTTAATGTTGAGACTGTATAGGAGTAATTCCCCAGAAGTTATGGGAGAAATATATTTCCTGTGGGAGGAGTGTTTTAAGAGTTGTCAGCATCTTCGTGTTTCTTAACTGCAGAGTAAGGAGTTTCTGATAGGAGAGGGTAGATTTTGAGCTCTGACTTTCTCTTGCTAAGTAAATTAACCAGAGTTCAAAGCACTTCCTCTCCTGAGCTAGTTTGTTATGTGGGAAAGAGAGGTAAGAGGCCATAGCCAAATGAGATCCCCAATTAAGGATGCAGGTGAACAAGGCTTGTAAATGACTGTCTTGAGTCTGAGCAGAAGACTGTGTCTGCCAGTAAAATACTGTTTGGATATACTCTTTAATGAAAAGAAAGGGTTTACTGTGGAATCAGCAGCCAAAAGACCCTTTCCTGCTGTTAGAGTGCAGCTTGTCACATGTGCTGAGCCTCTTCCTGGCTTTTCTTCAGGATTGCAGGGAATGGAGTAGGCATTTGGAGGAGACTTCGGAGTATCAGAGCTGAGAGGGTTAATTGGATGCTGCATGATACCATGTTATTGGGAAGAGTTCTTGGCACCTACTTGTCTTTGGATGGGTTAGATTCATAAAACCATCATCACGCACTCATGTACTTAAAAAAGTCCTGTCTTCTGTCAGTTGATGTTTTCTTTTTTCCTCACTAGAGCTTTTAGATGTAGCTGAACCTAGTCAGATGATGGACTGTGAAGGAACAAATATGTCACTTAAACAAAAACCTCTTTAGCATCTTTAGGTTTAGAGTTTTATTTCTCTGTGCACATTAGCTCTGAAAGCTCACTGTTCCTTCGTGGCCCCTGAGGGCTCTAGTTTAACAGCAAAGGTGCCAAGTGCCCAAGTAAGTACCTGGATGTTGGTAGTGCTAATACAGCCTTTGCCTTGTCAGCTATCACAGGTGTGCCTACCTGTGCAGTGGTTACATATCCTGCCTGAGGTGGAATGGTAACTAAAAAGTGTCTTTATGCGATTTACTGTAGCCCTCTCAACCACAAGAAGATGCTCTGACTGTGCAATACAGTATCCACTTGGGGAGTTAATAGGAATTGCCTATTGCAATTTAGAGTTACATCCTGGATTGCTGGGCAATAATTTCCTTTTTGCAGGAAATTCTAGTTGACGCAGAGGTCAGATGATGCTGGGACAGGAAGTTTAGACCAGCTCCAGGAGGGTGTCTGATAAGTGCTCTCTGCCTCAACTTTCCACCATGAATAAGCACTAGGGTACAGGTAGTCTGTTTTGTTCATTGAGATCAGAAGTTCTTTGGGGATGAGAAGTTACTCCGTGGATAGCAACTTGTGCAGTGCCACTCATGTGGAACCTCTGCCTGACTCTAACTCATATAGCAGTGGGAATCCATCTGATATCCAAGCACCTTGTGGTTTAAATGCTTTCTCTGTGTTTTCAGCTAGCAATCTCTTTAGCTCTTTGAGGCATTTAATGAAAATTGTTTTAACAGGACTGCAGCTTCATAGAGAACATGATGTGTGTTTTCATGCAGTGGGGAGGTGCAACCATACAGTACAGCTGGAGCTGTAGCATTTTACTGTGCTGTGACAGGTAGCATTGATTTTACAGTTAGGTGAGACTGATTTCAAATGTTCCCTTGTTGAGTTTATTGGCACCTACAACTAACAGTGTTAAAAGGTTAAATGGAATGTACGTTACACTGCACACAGCCCCAAAATTTGTTTAGAGAACAAAACAGTAGTCTCTTGTGACTGGTCCCTTCACCCTAAAAATTTCTGTATGTGGATGCCTGTCTTTAATGAGGTTTTTCGAAGAAGCAGCACGGTCTTCTTACATCTCTGTGCCTCTTATGGAGAACATTTCTGGCTGAAGACTGAACTGAAGGAAGGGCAGAATTGACTCTTGAACTGAACATTGGTTGAAGACTCAGAGAACACTTGAAACACCTGGGAATGACCTGGACTTCACTGCTAGCACCATGTCCTGTCACATGCTTACTCTGTGAATATGAACATGTCCCATGAACACTCCATGGTTCATTACTCAGCCCCCCTACAAAGCAAAGAGAACTTCACAGGGATGTTGTAAGGCTTTGGTATCTGGGATTTGTAAAGCTCTGGGAACATTTAGTCTGGGCCAGCTATAGAATTGCAAGCATTAATATTGGTTGCATTCAAGTAATTCTGTAAAAATGTCACCTGCTTTGGTCTGTGGTAACAGTTATAAAGGGACATGAATTGACTGAGAAAGAGAGATGTGTGCTGTGATTGCTTAAATACAAACCTGGGAATTGGTGAGTTTTAACTTCTAAACTCATCTCTACCAGAAGCTCACTCAATGCCTTGGGCAAACACTGGGAAGTCAGTATCAGATTTCTCTGTTGAAGAAATAATGCTTAAGGAAAAAAAAAGAAGATAAAGAAGTTAATCAAAGATTGTTTTAGAGGATTATCTGAAAAGTGCTATGTATTTTTAAATGGTTTCTAATCCCTGCATATTAGTTGTATGCATAGGAAATAATCAGTCTGAAGCACAGCTCCCATTTGGTGATTTCCATTTGAAATGACCCTTTCTTTCATCAAAGCAGCAGAAAGGACAGATATGTGCTATTAAAAACAAGATGTTCTAGTTCAAACTGGCAGCATCATCTCTGAAATGTACCCTGCTGGAGCACTGCTTTCAGAAAAAGTAGATTCCCACCAGTTAGCTGCTGCTAACTCTTTCACTTAATTCCCCCAATTATTTGCAGAACAGCTGGTATTAGCCACCCTTACTTCCTTTGATGCAAGAAGATTGCATTTCCAGGTCTTAGATTCCTCCACATCTGTGCTCCCAGTAACAAGCAGTGATCAGCAGTGAGTCACTTTGACACACTGAGTGTCTAGTGTTGGCCTTGCTCCTAGTGACATGTGCCAGCCTGAGTGGAAAGAAAAAGAAATTAAAAAAAAACTATAGACCCTAAAGGCATGATAACTTGAATTATTTCCCTTCACCTCTTCCCGAAGTGGAAATCCAGCTTGCATATGGAGTTCACGAACTGGAAACAAGCTGCTGACTCTGTGGCTGCTGTTGGCAATGAGCCTCCAAACCTCAGCATTCAAAGCGAAAGCCAGACCGCTCCAGTGCATTAAGGCTCACAAACTAGCTTTAATTGTTGAGCTTCCTTTCAGGACTAAGAGATTACTAAGGAGTTGCCAAAGGTCTCTTGTCTGTATTCCATGTTCCTGTGATTCCCTAGTTAACTTCACTTTGAAGTGGGCTGCAAATGAAGATGCTCACCATTCTCTCCTCTCCAAATGTACATCCAATGGCCACTGAAGTTTCCATCAGCTTGATTAGTTGGCACTAGCTCTGATGTGTTCTGAAATGCTGAGAGCAAGGTGTCTTTATAGACTACGCCTCTAAAGGTTACTCAAAAAGTTACTGTATTTGTTCCTCCTGAAATTAAAACCTGTGGATTGGCTATGATCTTTCAGCTATGGAGCTGATCCAAAGACCAATGACATAAAAGGAAGAGAGTGTCTTAAAATTCCTTCCACTGTCTTTGGGTCAGACTGTCTTTCAAAGATACTTGTCTTCTAATCTGAACCAAGTATTCTTGAGGACTATGCATGTCTTTACTGTTTCAGAGTTCTTTCACTTCACTCCTTCATGCATGCCCAGCTAACAGTTCCTCACATTTAGAACGGCTTGTGGTCTGTAGAAGCAGGTTGGTTTTCATTACTGCATCCGACATGGATGACTACCAAGATTGTATTTTAATAGAAGGTAGAATAGATCAATGTTGTAGAACTGAAGTTAGAGCCAGTAGCATATTTTACGTTTAAACCAGTGAGCCTACCAAAGTCAGTATATTTTAAATTGGAACAGGGACGTACATCTGTGCAGTACAGCTGGAACACACATCGTTAAGGGCAGGGTGTCCTCTCCAGGGCCTGGGTGTAGCACTTTATATGCTGTCCACCTGTGAGGGACTGTTTTCACTTGGCTGCACTGAACTGTGGTCATGGTTGAAAATAAGCAGATTTGTTATTTAATACCTTTGGCAGTCTGACAGGTAGTTTTAGTAAAAAATCTAAAGCATGCTTGGTTGGCATCCTGTTCCCATCAGGAAGGACTCATGTAACAACAGATCCCTTGTGCTTGTCCTCTTCTCCTGGGGGTGTTATACCTGCTAGAGAGAGAAGGACTTCTAGGGTGTTACTGTTTGTTGTTGAAACCAGTCTGAGAAGGATAATCACAGTCATTGCTTCTCAGAAAGAGCCTTTTGGCTATGGCTGCCCTCTTTGGTCAGGGGTTTGAGGATAGTGTTTCTCAGCCTAGAGTTCCTGATGTATGGAAGTGTTGCTGTGTTAGCTTCTCCTTAGAGGTTGTGGATCTGTTCTGCTGGATGCAGGAGGGCAGATCTCTGTTGTTTTTCTGTCAGAAATCCCCACAAGAGCAAGAGCAAACTGCAGTTGAATTACCTCTCTTACAGGCTCTTTAAATTTGGCTCTTTTGGATGGAAACGGGCTGAGCTCCAACCTTTCTCATGCTGTTTGCCCTGTAACCTCTGTTCCTTTCCCAATTCCCATCTGCATTGTCAGAAATGGGCAGGCTCCTGTTTGCTGCCGGCAGGGCTGATGCCGACAGAATTGCTGCCCTTCCGGCAGGGCAGGGCCCTTCCCTCCCTCTGCCCAGTCCCTGCAGGCTGCAGTGCTTGGATATTGTCCTTTGCTTTCATCCTCAGAACTATACCTAATCAAGTGAATACAGCTGTTTGTGTTTCACCAGAAAGCCTCCCCATCTGTCTGGGAGGCTGGTTGGGGAGGTAAGGGAATGAGGAGTTTTTAGCTACTCCAACTTTGGGCTGAAGTACAGACTTTTAATGACATTTTCTCCTGGATGTTAACGTTAGCTGTTTATGAAGCCAAGAATGTGTCTCTTCATGCCAGTTGAACACTTTACTGAGGGTGAGGGCACGATTAGTCATTCAGCAGGCAAACATCTGGTGCTTTTGTGTGCCCTGCAGCTCTTCCTAGTCGGGAGGCCTCACCTCAGCCTGGCTAAGCCAGGAATGTGTTACCACAAGCATTTTAATTTTATGCTTTTAACCACCATCATACATGAGCAAGGAGTAAAACTTGGTTTCTCATGTGCTCTTTTTCAGTTCTGTACCCTTGTATTTCTAGATCCCAGCTCATTCTGGACAACAATTTGTCTCTCTAGGTGTGTGTGATGGATTAGAGAAATAGGATTTTCAGAGAATTCCTAAGCTACTAGCTCTGTCCTTTCATGCAGAATAGGCATCAGAAAACTAGGGAGAATAAAAAATGTCTGTATACAATCTCTGCTCCTTTCCTTCCCATGCTTGGCTTCTCTTCTAAATCCCAGAGTCACCCTTTGAAAATGGCAATTCATGGCTGATAGTTGTTATCATTGCAAAACCTCCTCCTTTTGTTTCTTTACCCTGACATTGTTTCCTTCATCTCTGGTAACCCACACAGGCTTTTAATACTAGTGACAAGTTTCTTTGTTTTCCACAGATGTGGAAACTTCCTTTTCCAAATGTCTCTCCTTGCTGCTTACCTGAAATAACTGGCTTCTCTAGCATTTCCAGCTCTTAGCACATCTTTTGTCCTGTCTGTACATAAAGCTGCTCACTTTGTCTTCTGTTTGTGTCATGTAATCTTCCAGGAGCAGTGTGAGATGTGCATGGGCTCTTAGTCCACCTAGTCTAGGGCTGATGCAAAGTGTGTTGAAGTTTGGAGCCTGAGCTGAAAGTGCATTACAGCTGCTAGGAATGCAGACAGTGTTTGTAGCCAGAGCCCGGAATTGCTCCAGGTATCTCGGTAGATCTTAATCACAACCTGTTTTCTTCATCCAGGCGTAACTTCCAGGCACACTCAGTCTCAGAGAGACAGGGTGCAACTGCTCTGTTGTTTTGCGAAGTGCAAGGAGGTCTAGTTAAAGTGATCCTCACCATCATTTGGCAAGTAAAATCTCTGTGGTGAATGTCGTTCACTGCATGATATTTCAGTAATTGCAAGGTGTCAGTACAGCACGTTGTACAGGGAGAACTTTTACTCTGTCTGTTGGGTAACGTGCATTTATGGAGACCAGTAAGAATAGTGAGGTTCTTAACCTTTTAACCCAAAGAAGAATTATTAGTAAATCATAAGCTAACTAGAATTGGAAAAGGCTGTCAGCCTGTCCACTTTATTTCTTACTAATGTGGGATTGTTCCCTACAACGCATTCTCTCCTGTTGACTTCAAATAACTAAGCACCTACTGCTTCCCTGGGGAAGGCATATCATTGACCAGTAGTGAACTCTGTCTAACAATCAGCCTAAACTTTCCTTAATTTTTTGCCCGTTCTCCCAGTTAACTCTTTCTAGATTTTCACACCTTTCCTGTATTTGTAGGTGGCTCTGTTGCTACCATACTTTATGTGAGTGATCAGTAAGCTTCATTCTTGTAAATTGCAGTTTAATACTACTACAAGTTTCGCTGTGGAGATGGGCATCTTCCAGTGCCACCACTTAAAATGCTCAGCTCAAACTCCAGCATGTCTTTTGTTAAACTAACTTGTGCATCTTATGAGCACTGCATAAATCTATTGTTTTGGATACCTTTGAAAATGTGGCACTACTACACTACTACGACAAATGTTAGCTTGGAACAAGATGAGTCCATGCAGAGGAAAGCCACTAACCCCCTTTTTTTTGACATGTGAACATCTGATTATTTCATTGCTCTAGGAAAGTGATTTTGCTTGATAAGTCAGGACAGCTTTTGAATGGAGGCTTGTGCATGATTAGTACAGATTGCTGCCCCCAAACTCTGTCTGGGCGTGTGTGTGTGTGTGTGTGTGTGTATGTGTGTGTGTGTGTGTGTGAGAGAGAGAGAGAGAGAGAGAGAGAGAGATACATGGGTGCAAATGTAACCGAGATGCTTCAGTCTTCCCAGCTCTGAAGGGGTAATGTCAATTGTGGGGACTATTGTAAAACTTCACAAACCAAATACTAGTCACTCTTGTGTCAAATAGTGCCTTATCTTCAAGATAGGCTCAGCTACCACCAAATCCTAGAGAAGCCTTTCCTTTTGTCTTTACCGGATCTGAATCTGCAAGGTTTCAGAGGAAATACTTCTTTTTAGGCTATCTTTGCCATCCTTCAGCCTGATGATTAGGCCAGCATTTTCTTTTCTTCAGTTCAATGACCAAGCAATCTGGAATTGCATACCAACCCATTTCATATATCTTATAATTCATCGTAATTTAAAAAGAATCCTTTATTGGAAACCTGAATTTTTACTGGTGGTCACAGATCCAGAAAATCCATTTAGAGGAAGAAGACTAGTAAAAGTAAGAGAGGATAAGAAGCATCACTGGCTGTGTCTTTTGGTGTAAATCACATTCATTTCATAAAAGTCTTGAACACATCTCTTAAACTTTAATACCTGAATTTCAAGCCCAGAAGTCAGTGGAGGTTTTAGCACCAGCCAGAGAGTGCTCCTAGTTGGCAGGCAGATGGTCCTTTCCCCTCTTTTACATTCTTTTAACGCACTATCACTGCCAGTTGGGCATTTGAAAGCATCATTAATTTTCCGTGCTGTTTGGCAATAAGACCTTGCTTGTTGCTTGCTGTCTTCCACTACAGAAACCTGTGAAGTTTTCAGATTGCTCCTACTTGTTGTTTTGATGTGGGGCTGGATTATTTGCCTTGCTCAGGAACCAAGTGGTGGAGATGTTGAATGATGTAGAAACATGCTGGGATGTGGTGTCAAAAGCACAAGTGGTTAGAATGTGGAGAGGAGAAGTTTGGTGTGTGGATGCAAGGAGGGAATTAGAAATGAGAAAGAAAGGGACATGTCAAGACAATGTTGATGTTGGATCCAGCAAATTCAGAGGAAACTCTTTTCTCTGTTTAAATTATCTGTGCTTTGATGTTGTGGAATAACCAGTGGTCTTTTTCTCCACTTTCTGGTAAGGTTTCAGGTTTCTGTGAAGCTCTGGAAGTACACATAGCTACAAAAAATACTAGTTTTGCTGATACTAGTTTTTCTTTTCTTCCCAGGCCAACAGAGAAATGCTTTACAATGTAGCCATCCTTAATAAAATGAATCTCAGAAGTGACAGCATGGGGCTGCATGTTGAGTGGTTTCAAATGGCTCTACATCTCATTATCCAGATTACAGGGTAGATTTTTGATTGCCTGCCCTGCAAACTCATTTTGAGACCGGTGTGTTAAAAATGCATGTGTCCTGGGTTACCTGGAGAGAGCAGAGGTGCTTTGTAGCTCAGAGTTAAGTTAAACGACTAAAGCCTGTATTATTCATCAAGACAAAATCATTTTCTGAATCTGGAAGAAAAGAAACTGTCTTGTCTTTGAAAATCATTTATCTGGCCTTGATTTTCCTCAGGGCAGCAAGTAGAAGTCAAGTTTAAAACAGAGATTAAAACTCTTTTTCAGTGGGATCAAGAAAAGTAAATTGCCAGCAGAACTACTTTTGATCAAATGAGTGTCGGCTGCAGGAATTGACTGTGCTGCCTGTGCAGTACAATGTTACAGTGTTCATCTGCTCTCCAGTCAGTTAGCACCACTTTGTGGTCTCCTCTTGGTGTGCCTGGCAAATTGAGAAAGATGGATGTGTAAAAGGTGTTGTCTTTCTGATGTGGACTTCTTGAAGGTAGAGTGCTGACTGATGGATCAACAGCAGTTGCATCTGTCAGCACGGGTACAGAGAAACCAGAGGTGCCAGGGATTCATGATACCAGCACCTCTGCTTGGCATACAAGCCAGTGGCTTGTTCTGTCACAGCGTGAAGAGGACGTGACTGGCATTCTGCAGATCTCTACCTGGGGTGGGATTGTCTGGGTTCTCACAAGTTGAGAAGAGTCAGATACAACCAGATCTTCAGTGGAGGACTGGGGGTGATAATTATTATTCATGTGTTGAGTTCCTCTGCCAAAGGGTAGGATGTTGCTGGACTCCTTATCTTTAAGGGATGAAGTAATTCTGATAATCTGAACTGTTTTATCATGGTCAGTATCCATTTATTTCATACCTCAGCACTCTTTGCTTTTGAGTCCTTGAGTCCTGACAGGTGGCAAATTGGATCAATTTGTATTCTGGGTGCCACAGTGAGGTACAGAGGAGAACAAATCTCCAGAGAAATGTGTGTTGGGCTTGTGTGTGAGTAGGCACTAAGCAACGTCACCAAGGGGGCCAGGGCAGGCACAAATGGAGGGAATGTGTGTGGCTTATAACAAAAGTAAAATATATTGGTTGATTTTCTTGAGCTTTTACACCCAGACAGAAGGGCTGTGCAGAAATTTCTCCATACAAAGAATTAGGATTGATGAGTTTGGATAATCTGGGTTAATATTCACTGTTGGTCTATCAACCAGCTCCTCTTTTAAATTACCTTCCTCAGACTCATTACAAGTAAGCTCATCAACCAACTTGTGAGACACAGTAAAAAAAAAAATTCCCTAAAAATTCAGTTGATCTCTTTTAATCCTTGATGCCAATGAAATTGTTATTATTTTTTCACTGATTGTCTCCTACCATATTGGTAGTTAGTAAGGTAAAACCAGAAGAGATACAAGGAATACATTTAGCCTCTTCAAGAAGAAACATTCCAAGTGTTCCCTACAACAAGAAATGTTCAAGATATCCTGTATTTGAGTCTGCTTATAATTCTCCATAACATTTCAACTGGTTATGGTATTCTTTCTCTTATGCCCTAAAATATTTGTGCATCTGTATAGTATACAGTTAAACAAGTACCTGTAACTGTATTGCTGGGCAGGATGGAATGTCTTCAAAGGATAGTTCACAAAATACTTCATCACCCTGAGCATGAGATAATTCTACCATAAACAGTATATATCCTGCCTTCTTAATAATTCTCAGACTTGTTTTCTTTTAACGGATTAAAGACAATCTGCTGTTTTTCTTACTGTTTTGTGAACTGTACTAGTTGTCGCCCAGATTCTTGCAATAGCATTTTGTTTGGCTGCTTTCTCTTCTTCATTACATACCAGAACCTAATTGAACTGAATGAACTATACATGAACATGAAGTGGTGATTACTCAGCCCTGCTTGTGTTAATTCCCAAATATAAATTAACAATTTTAAAAAGTCTTAACTTCACTCAGTAGTTTTAGAGCATCAATCACTAAATTAATTAAACCTTTCTAAATACGTCATGCAAATTATGCCTTACACCCCCAAATACATAAATCATATAGAATTTATAAGTGTCAGGGAAGGCTTATTGCTGCAGCTGCCTGCAGTACACTGGTGTGACTACTTACATCACAGCCACAGTGTAATGAGCTACTCTTTGATGGCTGATTCTCTGCACAGTGGAGGCTGCCATCAAATGTGTTGTAGTTGGAGTCGACCTAGAGTAAGATGTTATCGCTCCAGCTGCTTATCTCCTAAATCTTGCTAGAGGTTATTTGTTTTGGTTAACATGCTTCACTCATTTGCAATGGGCTAGGAGCACTCATGGAGTAAATTTTTTATGTTCATCTGACAAGTGGTAACATGCTACCACAAGATTTACTGTTGTTACTTTCTTTATAGGCATAGCTATTGCTTAGATTGTAGTTTTTATTTACCATTGCATGTTTTTATTTACCTTTTTATAACCAATCCTGTTGTTGAAGTCTTTTCTTCCTCAGCTGCTACTCCCCTCCAATTATTCTACCTTCAAATCTTGTTATCTTCCCTTAAATTTTGGCCAGATTGTTTTATTAGGTTTTAAGTAGGACGCCTTTAGAATCTATCTGGTAAGAAAAGACATAGGAAAGCTACAGTATAGTAAGAGTCCACCGTTTTGTGATAACCCCATGTATGGTGGGACTTTGGTTCCTTACCACAGCTGGGGAGTCACAAGTACCCCACACAGAAGCAAGATTGGGATGACATCTCCAGACTATTGACCCTGCTCCCTGCTCTTGATAGGTGGTATGTTGTTCAGTCCCAGCAAGACCCACTTTCAATAGTTGTATTGTTCCCACTATTCTCACTGGAACGTTATTAAAGAAACTCAGCCCTTTGATAGCCAGAAATATTTTTGAAAGTGTAAGCTAATACTATTCAGAGACAGCTTATATAATTTCATTTCTTGTATGAACACTTTCTTTTAACCTAAATAGCTATTTTATACTGATATATTTATAGTTAGTAATCATCTTACTTCACAGCTTTTGTTTTCCTAAACCAGTCTAAGCTCATGAGATCAATAAAGTGTCTGATAGCATGAGTAGCTTTTCTCTGGGCCTACTCAAGTTTAAATTCCTCTGCTTTGGGTACAAGATAGAACTGTATTGAACAGCTCTATTAATGCTTTTTCACCTCTGCTAGAAAAATGCTTTTTAATACAATGATGTAGCTTCATTTGTCTTTTTAACAACTATGCCCTGATAATGGCTCAGGTGACTTGTGAATGCAGTTATAAACACAGGTCTTTCTCTTTCTAGTTATATCCACAATATTCTTGCTGTTTTTTAAGTACCCGGTCCCGCCCTTTGCTTTATTTGACTTCTTGATTAATATCGCTTATGTCACGTATGATATCACTGTTCTCTGCTGTATAACTACATTTTTTGAACTGTGAATCAGCATCACCTTTCTTTAGAGCACACTGCTGAATTAAGAGCACATGAGATGTAGAACTGGGGCTGCAAGTTATACTGTAGTGCTTGTTAGTGTCTGCCTCATCTGCAGGGACTTAGTCTGTAATGAAGCTACAGAAGTTGCAGTCAGAAAGTTTTCATATTTCAGCTCATGGTAGCAGATAACTCTGAATGTCTTCAGTTAAATCCCCAACATACCCGTCATGTTGGTTTCCACAGTGTTGCAAGATCTTGTGCTGTGCTGGACTATTTCAGTATGTGCACACTTCAAGGTACTCAGCATATGTTAAGACAAAGCTGCTTTGCTCAGGGCAGCTTTTCAGCAATATACTTTTCTAGATGTGCCCAAGCAGAATTCTTTGCAGGACTGTAGCCTAAATCACTTTCAGTTTGATTGTGATACAGATGCAGTCTATGTCAGGCTGTGTAAGGGTATTTGTGCTCCCCTGTGTGCCTAGGATTTGGAGGTCACCTGCTGTGACCCACTGTCATTCCATTAATGAAACTGGAGCAAGCATGATTTACTTCAAAGCAGTGGAACTCCATAAGGACGATATTTATGCCTATATGGAGCTCTTCAATAAAGCAGGATTTTTATGCAATATATACTAAATCTGCTAATCTAGACAAAGACATTCTGCTTACTGGCAAAACCTGAAACGGGTCAAATTCCGTATTAAAATTGTCTATTGCAGGATCCCACTGTCCTATTCTGTAATTCAAGTGAGGTTACACCAGGGGATGAGTCTGGCCAGTTAATTTACCGTTGATGACAGCAGTTGTGCCGCTGATCCACACAATTGGATTGTGTTTTGGCATTGGAGGGACTCCGGGGAATCTCACGTGATCTGTGCTGTGAAATTAATTTGATAATGCACCATTGTTTTTCCTGAAGTTGCTCATTCATTCCCTGCTGAAGCTGAGGGCCTCAGGATTGGATTCATCACGTTTAGAAACCAACTACAGCTTTCCATTTACAGGATGTCAAAATCCCTGTGTGGTCTTTCTCTTAGGGAAAAAACAAAGCACAGCAGTGTGTGCAAAAGGAAGCCTGATGGAGGTTTCTGCCAGTGAGGGGCACATTATCATCCCTCAGGCTTTACAGTTTACTGGGAGCAATGTAATCCATAATCACTGCCCCATGAAAAACTGGCATCACTGAGTTTCCTTAGAGCTGATCGTGGGTGAATCTGCAGGTGCTCATTCATGAAGGAATTGATGCAATCCATTCTGATGAACATGAATCCCGCCAGGTTCAGAGGAAAGCATCCAGTCCCTCCAGGCTGCTGTCTTTCTGTGTCATGCCTGCAGATTTTAGCTGTGCCAGCTGGAGGCATTGGGCCAACTCCAGCCTTGGTATAAGTCCATTTACATCAGTGGACTTGCCTGCACCTACACAGGGCTAATTTTGGCCCTCTGTGGTTAAACTTCTGTCAGTATTTCCGCTAAGCCCTTTTCTTTATTCATGGGTTTAGAAGCTGGCTGTAAAAATGTGCTGCATGCTGACATTTGGCATACAGCATCTCCTCATCCTGGGAGTACAGAGTACGGATTTTCTCCTTCTGCAAAACAAAATAAAACAAATCGAATACTCAAACCCCATTGAGGCATTTTAGTTTGATTTCCTGGATTAGAAATAAGTAGGAGTTTGTTTCAGACTTTTTCATATTCACCTGTGTCTCTGGGGTGGATTTGTGTTAAAGATTATGATATGAATCTGTTCTTACATACAGAGAATCTGGTTTTGTGTGTGATGAGAGCTTATATTGCCTGTTTTGGTAGCTGGAGTGCCATGGCCCTTTTAGAAAATGCAATGTGTTGCTTAGGCCACTTCATCTGTAAATCAGTGGCTTGTGCTAAACAGGGAGCTTCTTTGTGACTGGAGATCCCTTATCTAAATCACAGCAACTGCTTTCAGCAAGCATAG
Source organism: Nicator chloris (assembly GCA_013400495.1). Classification (NCBI taxonomy): domain Eukaryota; kingdom Metazoa; phylum Chordata; class Aves; order Passeriformes; family Pycnonotidae; genus Nicator; species Nicator chloris. The sequence continues at coordinate 164,112 of WAAE01023656.1, read as the reverse complement.
CTCTGGTTTTTGTCTTCACACAGGGATTTGTGACCTGATAAATTTGTTTGTTACTTAAAGTAGGTGTTCATATGGGCTTTTATGGAGACAAATCTCAGTTTTAGAGCTGCTTGAGAGTAGCCCATTGTGGTTTTGCATGGCTGTCGTTTGTTGGTGGCCGCTGGTGTAATGTATGTAAGCCACGTGAATCTGTCATCACTCTGAGTGAATGGGAGATGTGTTCGCTAAAAATAGGGGGCTTAAATGAGTCCGTTTTGCAGATGTTCATGCCAAAGCATATTTACAGCAGCATTCATGAAACTGTCAGGACTTCCTCAGCGACAGTTCTTTATCTAAGTTTTTTGGGGTTTTTTTTGTGGTGGTTTTTTTTTTGGTGTTTTGGTTTTTTTGGGTTTTTTTTTTGGTTTGTTTTTTTTTTGTGCAAATGCAAATGCTTTATGGACTACAATAAAATCAGCCTTAGAGCTGTTTGTAGACTAAAACGCGTTTGCAGTGCTGGTTAAGAGGAATTTGCTGGAAGGAGTTCAGATAAAAAAGGAACCTGCCTAGTGCTACTGCCAACACTCGGGCTGAGATCAGCTCAGAAGTGGGTGCAGTAAGGGTAAACTGATGCCTGCCCTCAGTTCTGTCCTAGATCCCATACGGTTGCAACAGACCACACAAGGGTAATTAGGAAATCTAGGTGTGGAAGGAGTGTGCCTATTAGAGTGTTTATCTATTTCACCAGGATATGGCAGATTTTGAAAGATAGTCATGTCCATGCGTTTTAAACAGCTGTACTGATTTAGGTTGTTACTGTCTCTCAGCTGTTCATTATCTGCTGCTCAGCTGACTGATCATGTAAGCATTCCTAATTTGTTTCAGTACAAAGTGAAGCAGTTCATTTAATGAAGCTTTTAATGAACCTGATAGGAAGAAGGGATGGCCAGGTCTTAAAGCACAATTGTTTTCAGAAATAAAGATAGGGCAATAACTGCAACACTTGCAAAAGCTTTTGAAGGGGCAGAGGAAGAAGTGATGATTCGGTTCATATTTTTAAAGATGTGTTTTGCCCTATATCCATAGGATATACTGTTTTTAAAACATTTTATGGATTGCTTTCTTTCCCTTGTAACAAAATACAAGGTCCTGGAAAATTGAGCCAAAGCAAACCAGGAAAAAAAAAAGTTCTTGTAAAGTGCAGACTTATTGGAAATTAAATCCAGACATTACAGGAAAGCTGTAGGTTCAGACTTAACAATACTCATATTCCTGATTGCAGCAGGGTTTACGTGGCCATGGATAGAAAAACCCCAGTGTTCACAGATCTTCTTTTTTAGACTAGAACACCTTCACAGATTTATGCAGTGCCTTGCCATTTTTTAGCTCATAAATCATCAGTCCTGGGAAGCATATGTCCATGGACGTGTGGGCAGCAAGACCTTGTTTGGTTCTTTGTAATGGAAATATCACAGCCCATCTGCTTTTCCAATTGTGGAACTGTCCTGGTTGGTGTCTCACCAACCAGGCTGGCAGACCAGCTAAAGGGAGCCCTAGACAGACACACATTTAGTATGAATGTACAGAATACAATCCAGTATGTTTTCACACACCCTTTTGATAACCCTCGTGCTTTAGTTTTCAGTGCTCCTGGGGCTGGGGAAATATCAGGCCCTGAGGATATGCTGCCTCTGCTTTTGAAGACTGAGCTTCAGAGGCAGCCAATGGAAGCTGTGGGGGCTCAAGACCTCCTAAAGCTAAGCCACAGGTTGTGCTGTGTTTGCTCATGCAAAATTAGTACCTCATCTGCAAATAGTTCCAGTTGCTTCCAAGCAATCCCAAATCGAAGGAGGTGCTTTGCTGAAGGAGTGAGCCCTAGGGCCAGATGACTGGAGTCACTAAAATAACGGAGGGTGAGATGCCCAGGGGTGCCTCAGCTCTTTTTGGAAGGGTCAGTCCAAGGATGTCTTGGATCCTGGTAGGCTATTTCTGCATGCTGCGCACCCGCACCAGCTGAAGATCTGTGGCCAAGGGATGAACATACTCTGCTGCATGAAGACCTACTGCTACATTACACTACTGTTTTCAAAATAGAATGTAATACCCAGTGTTACCATTATGTTTTCTTTATGTCTTTTGGTTTGGATCAAAACCTCAAAGCTTGTTTGACTCTTATCTTTAATAAATTTCCCTTTCCAGCTCTGTGTTTTCTTCATTACTGTCTTCCTTCTGTACTCCTGGAATGATTTTAAATATTTGCACAGAAATAAAAACAAGTGGAACTGTTTCTAAGATTCTCCCTTGTAAAGAAAAGCTTAGTATTATTACAAATGTAGGATAAACAACCAGTTTACCTTTAAAAGCACTTTGTGATGCTCAGTATATCATAGAACATGTATTTGTTAAAACAATGCAGCATTTTTCATGGCCACTGGTTTTTACTGCTCTACCCTCTGAATGTCCTTCACTGAGTTTCTGACCATTTTTGTACCTGAGCACATTAGAGTATCTGATGCATTAGAGTATTATGGATTTGTTTCTTTGCTTATTAAATATATGACCTAGTTCAACCTGAAATTATGTCCAAAATGCAGGAATTACAGGTGATATTCTGTATCTTGAGTAATTCAGAAGGTCATAATTGCTTAATCTGTCTGTAAAATATAATAATTTGTCTAAACTTGTGCAAGTATTTTCAAGTACTGCAAGGTACAAAGTATTCTAAACAGCATGAAGAGCCATCAGAGAACAAATGAAAGCAGCCTGGCTTGCTTGGCCCAGCAGAGCTGGGGTGGAAAGGGGATATGAGTGTTCATAAATATATCATGAGTGTTAATACCAGGGAAGGAAAAAACGATTTAAGCTAAAGTACTAGGCTGGCACAGAATTAGGTGTGTATTCATTGGTTGTGAGTTCAGACTGGGAACTGTAATGTTCCGGCCACTAGAGAAGTGAGAGGCAGTTTTCTGTCAGAGCTTCTGAAAGGGAGAGTGTGTTTAGTGGGGATCATGGTTGTTTATGAAAAGGATCAATAGTGTGGTTGTGTGTGGAGAGCAAGAGACTGGATGACCCAGCAGAGTTCAATAAAGGAGCACAAACAGCCAAACTTTTGTTACAGGCATTGAAGTGTCCGATTCAAACAAACCCCAGCAACACTGCAGTTCAACTCGTCCTTAGCTTACCCCACTGCACACATTTCCATGACTTTCTGGAGGGTGAGGTCTGGATATTACGTGTAGGATTTTACCTTACCTTTAAAGTAAAACTTGACATTCTCATGATGGCCAGCAGACTGCATGGTAGGAAAAGAAGTATGTTCTCCTGCTTGTCATTACTTTATTTAGACATGAATGGGTAGAATAAATCTCTTGAGTTATCTTCCATATGCAGTACTCTGTATCTTATGAATCCCTTGAGTGAAGTTTAATGAGAAAGCAAGGTCGCAGAACAATAATGGGAAATTGCTGTGTTCAGCTATGAAGAGAAAAAGATTGATCCAGTCAATAGCCATTCAAGTCAGAGGAAACTTTTACATTGATTTCAATGAAACTGGATCAGAGCCTCAGTGAGTAAATTACTGTCTGGTCTCAGCACCGTGTCTGTCTAGTATCGTGATATAACACAATTATATCTGTGAGGACATTTTGCTCAGTGTTTGTGCTGTTAGGCATTAGGAATAAAAGAAAAAGTGATCCCAGTTGGAGCATTCTCCACACTGCAGAGGTCATTAATTTTTATCTGGAGTTGTGAAATGTAATTCAGAACTCTATAGAAAATGGACATTGGCGTTTGTGAGCTCTTTTTTAGGAACAGTCGTTTTCCTTCTCAAAAAAAAAAGCAGATAATCACTTTTCTTCGATCAGTAAGGAGAGCTCTGTACGTGAGTGGTTTCAATCAAATGAGGAATTTAATTCCCTGGTGATTTAAACTACATTGCACAAGTCCAAGCTGCAATGTTGGATCCTAAACCTATGACTCTGGGACAGGTTTTTAGATTTCTACAGGTTTTTAGTTGACATTACCAGGGGAGTGGCTATCTTAGCTAATTCTCTTAGTCTAGCAAAAAAAAAAGTTGAAACTGAAGTGAAATCCACAGAGTGGTATTGTTGTAGTTGCCCAGACTTGTTGGTTCCTTTTCAACTAGCTGTAGCACAGGCAGAAATCACATTGCCTACTTAAAACTCCATTTTTGAAATCCATTTTCAAGATGATAACCAGGATAACCAGGGCTGCAGCTGAGTGAGGAACTGAACAGGGGTCAGTGCCAGAACCGGTACTGACCCTGGATTGTCTGTGTTGCAGTATTTAATTCTACCACCATTTAAGTCACTGAGCTGCATTTTAAATTTATAGCTTCCTCTAGCTTCAATGGGCTTCTAAGTGTGGAGAAAACAGCATTTTTAAGAGAAGCCTTGTTTCTTCTCATTAACCCTGAATGTTTTTAGAATATGGGATGTTAGAAGCTTCCAACAGAAATTCCTCTTTCACCTTCTGTATTATCAGACAACAGACCAAGCCAAGTAAAGGAGAAGGTCAAGGAAAATCACATGGCAAATTAAATCATATGGCAATTCTGAACATTTTAGGTATGCCATCCATTTTTCCAGTTATGCAGACAAGATTGTCCCATATAAATTGAACTATCAGGTCTTCAGGGATGGGATCCTCTCATTAAAACACTCTTTAGTGTGTTAGCATTTTGTTTCTGAGCCATCCACAGAGAATACTTGAATCTGACTATTGTGTTTGTCTGGGTGAAGAGACACTATATGTATTCTCTTTGGTAGCACTGCAAAGCCTCCACTTGGTATGCACACACTGTGAGAGTGGCTTAGCTTGCCCTGGCCTCCATGGAATGTGTATGGATCCTGGATGCAATTGCACGTGCTTACATCAAGCCATTCTGGCAGTTTTTTATTTTGTACCATCACTGTGGGTTTTCCAGGCCACAGAGGGATGGCTCTGTGGTTGAAGGAAAGCTGATAGTCTTTCTGCTTTATAGCAGGTAACTTGGATGTATGTGTTTAACCATTGCTGAGTCAGAGACATAAAAATTTTCGGTGTTGTGTGAGAAAATACTTTGAGCAGTGAGGAGCATGGTCATGTACTGATCACATCTGTCCTGGCTGCACATCTACAGAGAGCTCTCTTAATCCCTGAGAGCCATCTGCCATCCATTTGCTAGGGAGTACTGGGACCTCCGTCCCATTTGGTGAGCCCCTATTGAAGGTGCAGCTTGTCAGTGCATCCTTCAGCTCACCAAGGGCCTGTGCTTGGAGAACAGGGTTACACCCCAGCACGGGTGTGCACTTCCCAAAGATCTCCAGAGCTGTTTCCTGTTGTGTGATCCTGTGTGTCAGGCATATCCTCTGTGTTAATTGCTGCAGGAGAGGAAACAAGGAGTCTGCAAGTGCAAAAGTTAGAAGCACGTTTTCTCAAATTGAGCAGAAATGTAGAGGACGTTCCCACGGTACTGCTGCTTTCCATCTTCCACCCTCCTGAGATAGTTCAGAAAATACAGAGCTGTCTTCACCATTTTCACTGTTTTCTCCAGCTTTTAAATGTCAAATCCGTGTTCCCATATTCTCTTCAGGCTCCAGCTGTGTTGGTGTTACTGCCTTCTTAGGTCAGCTGCTCATTAGGGGTGCAAATGCACCCACTGTTTTGGTGCAGATGCACTGGGGCAGTGTATATACTGTTTCAACTCAAGTTAAATGACCTTTCTGCTTCAGCTCTCCATTTGTAGTTGATGTATGGCTTTGCTGATCCCACTACAATGGGAGCTAATGTTGAGTCCCTTGTTTGTTCTGATTCCCTGACTCTTTTCTTGGACAGCAGTAGCTCTGCAAGCAGTTTTTTACCTTTCCAGGATGCATTCTTGTCTGTAGATGAATGATCTTCCCCCCAACATTTGACTAAATTAACTGTATTTTTTTTTTTTTTGAGTAGAACCAGAATATAAAGAAGTCTGGACCACATTGTACACACCTGGACTGTGAGGACCAACTGAATACATCCCTTATTAAAGGAAGCTCCTACTTTCTTTGCATTCCTTAGCCAGATCCATTTTTTGGCTTCGGTCACATTCTGTTCCTCAAGAACTGAGGGTATGATCAAATTCAAACAGTTAATGCCTGTGGACCCAAGTGTTACTTTTCCAGCTAAGAGCCCAGCTTCATGTTTCAGGGTCCCCTTTGGCATATCTTAGCTCTGCAAGTGTTCACTCTTGTCACTCTATGTCAGATGTCACTTGTCACCCCTATCACCTCAGGGCCATTGGGGTCAGACAGTTCACATGCTGTGAGGAGAGCAGAGCTCAAATGCCGCAGTGCTTAAGAGTGCACCTTTGAGATGGGCTGAAGCAAAACTGTCAGGGAAAAAGAGACCTGGTGAGTGTGCAGATTTGAGAGATGTCTGTCTCCCCTCTCCATATTGATGAGTTTAGCTTTCAACTCTGTAGCTCCACTGTGTCTGGCATTTTCAGCAGTGCCACAACACTGTTGGTAAGGCAGGAGCTTCTTCAGGAGCTGGATATGAAGTTTTCCCTTCCCTAAACTGACATTGAAAATACCCGGCAGAGAGAACTCACAAGAGCCTCACTGTTAATGCAGCCAGAACTGGAAGAGATAGGACATATGTATGAATCAATTCCTGACTTCCCCATGCATGTCTTTATACTCTGCCATTTCAGCAGTGTGTTGGAAACAGGTAGTATCCTGAAGCTTTTTCTTCTGCTTTAGCATAAAACATGCAGGATACTGTAGACAGAAATTAGAAATGCATATGAGCATATTTTATGCACAAGCTAACTTGCTCTGTCTCCCTAGGTAGGAGGCATTAAAAATTATCCCAGCACATTCAGAAGTGCTAATGCAACAGTTAAAGAAGTTGATTGTAGCAGCTTCCTGAAAAGTAAGTGTAGCTTAGTGTATTTGGTGCTGGCCTAGGACTGGGGAGCTGAGGTTCTGTTTCTGACTCTGCTATCAGTTTTTCCTGTGCAGTTTCCCTGTTTGTAAATAAAGACTTATCACCTTCTGGAGAGCTTTAAAACCAGTTAAGGAAAGTCATGGGAGAGCTGTAATAATAAAGAAACGGCTTAGTGCTAGAAAACAATCTGGAATCTTAAATTTTTGTACTAATATCTAAGAAGGCTGCTGTTCTTTCTTGCCTGAGGCATCTCGGTTAGGACTGGGTCTTCAGCATATGGGGTGCTTTTCACACAGGCAGTGTGAGTCAGAGCCCTGAACAGAGGGGCAAGTGTTCTGTGCAGCTTGATAGACCCCAGGCACTGTTGCAGTTAACAGGACACTGCTGCCATAAACAGTTTGTGGGATGGATGCCTAATTAAAGGCAAGAGGCAATAAGTGAGCATTGCAGTAGGAGGGAAATTGAGAGGTAACTGGAATAAGTGGGAGTGGCTGCGCAGTCCAGAGTGCTCACAACTGGATTTCCAATTCTGGTTTCACTTAGGAAAAAAGTCAGCTCTCTATGCCTGCACTTCTGCTTCCTTTTAAATCGAGAACTATTTTTTAAACCTATGTTTATCTTCAGAAACCTGTTTCTGCCTGTTTTCGTTTAGTTTTTTAAATTGCTAGTTTAACTCAGTATGACTTACCATGGATTTTCTAAAGGGGAAGAAATGGATTCTGCAATTTCAAGCCAATAATGATCTGTCCATGTATAACATGAAAGAAAGAAATGGAAGGAATTTTTTGACAAGGAGCAGATGTCTCTGTAAACTAATCTTTTCTAAGCCAACTGTGGAGAGGCTTAGCTTTCTGGTGTTTCCCATGGAAGCATACTTAACTCAGTGCTGCTGAGTAGTTTCAGGTCACTTGATGGGATGTAATTAGCATTCTGTAATGAACTGGTGAGCCCACTGATGGTCTTGCCAGGGAAATGTTTAGGACTCTGCAAAATGTCCTTTGTACATCATGTGCAATAGTTGGATCCATTGAGACATTTCTCCTCAGCTCAGAAGATACATTTGATGCACATATACCCATGGTGTGTATATGGAGCATGGTGCAGCCACAGGAGAATGTGACCACATCAAAATTGGTGCTTCACTAACAATTTGGGTTTTGTGAGCTGCCAGCACTATTCTCATGGATGGTCTAGAGAGGAGAAGCTGCCAGGGTAGGATGGGAATTGGAGAACTCGGTGTATAAAAGAGCTGTGTGTGTGTGTGTGTGGAGGGCAAAAAGCCTGAGATAAGTGGTATAAAACTCCATTGTGAGTACTCAGGGATTGCCTGAGCCGGCCCATCAGTAGAGGGAGAAGCTCTGTGGGAGAGCAGATGTCTTCTTCAGAACTAGTCACTGGAGTTTGGAAAGGATCTCAGGGAAATCCACTTTATACTCCAAAGCACATGTTTTCTGAAATGCTTTCTGACTGTGCATGTGCAGCACTAGCAATAATTTAGGCCCCAGTCCAATACCCACAGAAGTAATGGGTGTCTTTCCGTTAACTTCTTTTTAATAGACCAAGCCCATAAAGAGAAACAAGCATATTTTTAAGAGCCTGCTAATCTGTGGAGCATGTGTTACTTTGAGTGAAATCCCCTAGCACACTGTGAATGGAACGTTTCAAAAAAAAAAAAAAAAAGGAAATGAAGAAAAAAGAGTAAATATCCATTTGTAGAACTAAGAAACTGCAATGGCTGAAAAAGGAAAGGTCAGCTGCATTCCAGGCTGAAAACTCATAATCTTCATGGTTATGAATGTGCTTTTTCCATGTGTGGGAATTGTGAAGATGCCTCAATATTAATTTTATAGGGGAGAAATTAACAAGAAATTCACCCAAACAAAGCCCAAACATCCTCCCTTGACCTCAAAATAAATTGCATGAGTGTACGAAGCAAGGGACCCAACTTCCTTACAAATAATTGGAAAAATGCTTTACCTGCTGCTTTATAATCAACACAGCTTTTTTTTTTCTTTTTGCAAAAATGTATTCTAAATCTACAAAAGTAATCTGATAGTGTTGTTACTACATTGCATGTTTTTGTAACTTTATTTCATATAAATTCCATAACCCTATTGTGTATTTATTTTTCTTTTTAAAGCAGAATAGCCCCTAAGTGTCTAGCCTGATTTTCTGTAAAACTTCAGAACACAGAATTTCACATGCTAATTCTGGCATTTAATCCAATAACATATGACTCTGTTAGACCATACCTATACTGGGAGAAATTCAAACTTAGACATCTTAGAAATTGACTGTGACCACAGTCTGTGGCATCCTGTGTTGAAGGAGTAGGTAAAGAGTAAAATGTCCGCTTTTTCAGTTTGTTTGTCTAATTTCACCTTCTAGTACTTTGATGTTCCAGATTAAAGAACTGCCTATGACCAGATACAGCGCAAGTACTTACAGACTGTGATCAAATCTTCTCTTAACCTGCTCTTTGATAAGCTAACATGATTGAATTCTCTAAATCTCCCACAGAAAAACGTGTTTTCCAGACCGTAAGTCAGTCTTGGCCATTTGTTTGACACTGTTGCACTGGTGTAAAATTGGACGTGTCCAGTGGAGAATCAAGCTCTGTGCTTTATTTATTTTGTAGAAGATCTTGTTCCTGAAAAATATTAGGCTTTAAATACCTTCCAAAATGTAACCAGCTCTGTATTTCTGCCAAAGAAAAACTGACAGTTGTCTAGAAGCATCTTCCCTTGTGTAAATTCACAATGTTAAGTATTTGCATATCAGTAAATGTTTCAGAGACAGTTATGGTGAAGTAATGTTCACTGAGCCTCTGTGGTGCTTGAAAAGCTCTGAAAGAATCAGAAAACATTATGGTTGGACCAGTGTGGTATGAATGCCAATATGTTTTTATCAGCTAGGTAAGTGAATCATCTGTCTTGATGGTTCTTTTGCTGATGAAATCAGTAGGGAGTCCTCCTCAGACTCCCATGGAAGGAAGAGAGTATCCAACCAATGTCATCTCCTTGGAGGCTGTAGCTGCTCAATCCTGCCGTCTCCATTCTGTGACAACTGCACTTCTTGGCAAATCCAAGTAATATTGTGCTATAAGTATTGCCTTTTTGGTGAGATCTGACTGCAGATTTTGTTGGCCCAGACAGAAGGAGGTCCCTTGATGTTTCTTCAGTGTTCCAGTAAAGAAGGAAAGTTGCCTCTTGGTTGCAGTAGCATAGGATCACAACAGACAGCCATCAAAACCATCAGAGTTTAGAAGTGTCATTCTCTGTGTCATTCACTAGTGACATAGCACAAAAGCCCCATTTCTCCTGATGTCTGCCTCTGACAGCAGGTGGCTGCAGATGCTCAGGGCAGAATCTATGCAGCATGCACTGCATCAGCGTATAGAGAATCCATCCCTAGAAAGCTCTCCCTGCATCCAGGGGTGATGTCTTCTTTAGTGCTCCTACCTTAACTCTTTTATAAGTTATATTGTTTGAGCTCATTTTCACCAGAAGATAAATCCACATTGCCTAGCTCATGCCATTGTTAGATTTAGGAATACAGTTTTATTCAACGCTCCTGGTTTAGGATGATACAAGCATCATAAAGTCACCCCAGGACATGAATCCACCTGTAGAGATGGTGGTAAGTGCTTTTTGTCTAAAGTGTGCCATTTGGTGTATGGCTTGGAATCTTATGTCTTCTGGATGAGGAGACTGATTGAAGGATTAAGGGATTAAGGTTTAGCCAAAGAAACATAATATGTGTGCTCACATATATATTTAAAGGTGGAAAGTAGGTTCTGAAAGGAAGCTCAGATCCCTTATCTGACTCTAATTAAAGGCAAAGTACAGTGTATAAAATTTTGCTTTTTTATTTCCTGGTTGTACAAAGGAATAATTCATTTGATGTTGGGGAAGTTATACCTCGTTGATAACCAAGTAAATGACAGCAAAAGCTAGCAGTGAGCCTCCTTCTCCTACAGACAAGTTCCCCAGAGGCTGTACTTGAAAAGCTTCCTGGGACTACGAGCAGTCAGTGAGAGCTGAATGTGTTCAGGGTGTTAAAACTTACATACCATGAGCATGAGGAGTTTGGTCAAGGCTTTAAGGTAAGGTATAATCATCTGTGCTCAAAGAAGTTTATATTCTTCCCCTGTAGGCAGGAAGCTGCAATACATAACACATACATGAACATTGTCAATATCCAGCTACTACAATTAGTACAACCGTAGTTGAAGTCACATTGATCCTGAATGAAGAATTCCTGTTCATGGCTGGCAGAGGCAGCTTGCCTGCAGGATCCACTGGGGTTGGCACATTAAGCACTCTTCAGCCTAAATGCATGAACTTCAGCCTCTTTTGCTCTGCTTAGGTCTGCTTATATTTCAGATAAACCAGCAGCAGTCTGATGTTTATAGTGGAATGCAATCTGAAAATCAATGTTCCCTTGTCTGCTTTCGCTATTGCGCTCTGTTGGTCTTTGTGGTGTTATGTTATTAAAATTACATCAGGTGTGTAGCTGTATTGTTTGATTTGGTAGTTGAAACACAGATAACACTTGGATTATTGGGTCAGACGTATTTATTATCTGTTCAGAGAGGCTGGATATCTGATGTGAATTTCTGGAAGTGTCTGAGTCAATTTTGCACGATGAGGACAGCTTCCCCATCACTGGCTGCTGTGTGCAGACAGTCCTCTGGCTGCCGCTTACCTTTCCTTTATCGTCTGCTCCGCTGGAGCGTAATGAGCATGTATATTGGAAATTGCTCACTGTCGGTGTGGCGAGAGGCAAAAACCTGTAGATGGAATCCAGCATCCAATGATTCCCTGGCAGAGGAAGAAGGGAATGGATGTTTCTTGAACCTGTGTACATGCTGTGTGCGGCTGGCACTTGGCTTTGAGCTCAGACACTTCTGTCTGTGCTTACTGAGGGTCGAGGGAGTGGCATGTGTTGATACAGGAGAATAGCTCCAGTGAGCAGGACAATCATGTGCACTGAGCAACTGGGTGTGTTAAAATGACATCCTGTGACACCTGTCTTACTGTTACCTTTCTGCCATGTCCATGCTGCACTCATTCAGTGTCTGTGGATGCAGCCTCTCTCCTTGCTGGGTGTGTGCCTTGGGATGGGTGGGGCAGCATGTCCCTCTGTCAGGCAGGAGTCCCTCTGTCTGGCAGGAGTTCCAGCTGTGGGCAGCAGCAGATGGTTTGCCATGGAACGCAGCTCGCATCGGGCAGAGCAGCATTGTCTGGGAAATGCCCAGGTGAGCCCAGGAGGTGCCTGTTTAGCAATCCAGAGCCAGGTGATGACACCAGGGTGATGCCTTTTTGGGTTAATTAGTCTTCCTTGGAAGCAGGTTGCATCAGCTTGGCAGTGTGGTTTCATTGCTCCCAGGTGCCAAACAGAAAGTGATTATGTTTCTCTCAAGGCTCAGTGTAGCTTGTCGAGAGCTGTCTTGGGTGTCTGCCCAGCAGTGCACTCCAGACACCTACTCTTGGGGATGGAGGCAAGTTTAAACAGACTCATCTTTGCACAGTGAAGAGAAGAGAATTATCCAAACCAGCTTCACAGTGTGTGGCTGGACTTGTGCAAAGGAGTCACAGCCAGGATGAACAGTTTGGCCTCACGTTGGAAGCTGAGTAATGGAGAAGTACATGTGTGCCTGGTGGCCCGGTTTATAGAAGCCAACACATGAAAAATCCTCAGCCCCGTCCCTCACTTCAGTTCTCAGTTCACAGACAGAACCCTGCAGGTTCAGAGAGACTTCAAATGATTGAATCCCTTACAAACGCACATTCAACCATCTTTCCCTCCCCAAGAGCCAGCTCCCTGCTCAGCCTTTTCTTGTAGGAAGATGCAGGGTTGTCCTGCACCTCAGCTTCTTCACTCAGGTGCCTGCAACCTGGAGAGGAGAGGTGTAGTGCCTTCCAAGTGAGGAGATGTACTCCTCCAGCAGCTGCTGAACTTCCCTGTCAGGAGCTGACACTTACAGACATAAAACATTGAACCTAGGTTCACCTGAAGTCATAAAAATACTTTACAAAGCTATATGCATATTACTCACTAAAACAGATTGCACCTGGCCAGCCCTTGCAGCTGTACATCAAAGGGATGTACACACAGAGGAGGGAGGGAGAAAGGGAGCTGGGGAGAGATTTCTCAGTAGATTGTTATCTAGGAGATGATGCTTGGCTCAGCAAAACTGTTGCTTCCAAGGTTATAGTTGAGAGTTTATTTTTTTGCTGCCACTGTAAATGGCTTCTGGCTCCTGAGTCTAACTTCTCAGATCTTCTCCCTAGGATCAGTATGGTCTTTGCCATACACTTGTTTGGCTCTTCTGTGGCAAGATCCAGTTTGCAGGGCAGCTCTTTTTGTCCCAATCAGGAGGGACCTACCTTCTTATGGGTCATGTTTGTAGGGGGCTGTCAATATCAGCTGGGCTCAATCCATGCTTCACTATCTTGTCCACCTGTGACTTTGAGGTCACTCACAAGCTTCCTTCAAGATTTTGTTTCCTTCTTAGTCAATTCCACCCTCGGGCCTACATACAGATTTTTAATGATTCTTTCCTTCTCTGCTAGTTCAGTTCCATTCTCCTCAAAACCACTTTCTAAAAACAACAAGCTCTTGGTGTCTTTTGGTGTTAGCACTTGCCTCTAGGCAGCTGCAGTGCTGACTGCCCCTGGGAGCTCTCTGTCTTGGAGGAGAAGCTCAGGCTGCCATATCCCTGTCTGAAGGCACCAGTGGTACTAAAAAAAGGAGGCTCACACATGTCTGGGAGCCCAGATGTTGCTCTCCCTCAGGAGAGGGAATAACTGGTGCTATCGGCCCAGGGTCTATTAGTGTGCCATACACCACAGTGAGTATTTCTGTAAGCAGCAGTGCCTGAATTCATTTTGATGTACCTTGGTTCTGGATTAAGTTTTTGCAGAGTCCCAGTTTTCTTTCTCTGAATCCAAATTTCCAAAGCAAAAGGAACACCTGGAGTGGAAGATACTGCAGATGTCAGAGATTCAGGCTGTAAAATTATAGGATAACTTATTTTTCTCAGTATGTGGTTCAGCAGCAGCTAGGCATCCAGGTATTTAATTTTAAACTATTAACACATAACATGGATTTGCAGCTTTATTTTCAGTGCAAATATTTTATAAAATATTGAAATTTAACAGCTCCATATTCCTTGTTACAGGATAGTTAAACCTATAACAGCAGTTTCTTTCTTTATCAAATCCTGTAGAATCCTATTAGCTGTTGAGCTATAAAATCCAATTGGCCTTTTTCCCCGTAAGATCAGCTGAGAAGATGTGATATAAATTCAAAATATTAGCACAGACTTTAGCCTAGGGCAAACACTGTTCTCTGCAAGGATATAGGGTCTTCACTATACTTACACTAATATTTGTGACATACCCTTTACCCTCAGTTTGAGACTTTGCTTTCCCAATCAACAAACCTGTCAGCTTGAGACTTACTTGATGAAGCAGTTGAAGCATCCTGCTGTGAAAGTAAGCACAGTATTCAAGGGTCATTTGAAGTCCAGCTGACCAAGTCCTTTCTTTAAGACCACTTGAAGAGAGAGGGAAAATTGGAAAAAAACTATCTGAGGAGAAACTTTGCACCAAAGGAGCAGTTTGAATGAGAATGTTACCTAGCTGCCTGAAGTGGTAGAAAGAGATGACCACACAAGGTTAATTGCATCTGCAAAGTGTTTCCACATGTAAAGAAAGAACAAAAAAAGTTAAATCCTACACTTTTTCTTGTCTGCCAAGTCCATTACTAAGCTTCTTAAACTAGCATATAGCTCTGTGAACTCTTATAATCATGTTACATGTGTGGTCAGGGTGGCCCACAAGACACTTGTGTTTCCCGTGGGAGAGGGGAGAACCTGTGCTGTAACCACCACACTGAACAGGGGGTCAGGACTGGTTCTGGCACAGCTGGAACTAGTAAACATGGCTGGGGCTGGGTCCAAACCAGCAGAGCACTCAGAGAACTCTGTGGCTGCAGCCTCCATGGCCCTCAGGTCCAGAAGGATTTGCTTACATGTAGGATTTGCTTGTAAAGGACCTCTGTAGAGACTGAGCATGTAAGCTCAGCCTAATGAGATCTGGAGAGCTGGTGCAGATCAGGCGGAGCTTTTCAGCTTTGTCTCAGAGCTGACCATGCAGGATCCATGCTGATTGACAGCAGTGGAGTGTCTTTATGATTTTCGTTATCTTATTGTTGTTGTTGTTTTCTGTTACCTGGAATATTCTAACTTCTTAATACTTTGGATAGCTGCATGTAGAGGGTATATGTGATCTGGTTTTTTCACACAGATGGAACAGAGGGATTTAACACACACCTTATAATTGGCATTCATTATACCAATAAAAACAACAACTAACCTGCTACCCTTGTCTGAGATTGACAAAACAAGGAGTAAAAAGTGTTGTCCAGCAAAATGGAATCTTTTACTTTCTCTCAGAAATAGGGAAGTTTTAAAGGCAATTCACATGAGATCACAAGAAAAACTAACCATCGAGGGGCTTGCACCATGTAACTTTAAAACACATTGATGGCTTTATTGCTAAATAGCTTGTCTTTCCATTACATGAAGGTGTAGACAGAATATGTAAAAACAAGGTTGCATTGCCAAGCTTCTTGCTTAGTGAGTTTAGTAGCATAAACAAGCACCTCCCTACTTCATGCTGCAGGTGAAGTTTGGGTTGTACACACCCAGTAGGAAGCAACTTGGGGGTCTGAGATGGTTCTGGTGTGAGATTGTTGCTTCTTTGGCAGGATGTGAGTCAGCAACAGGCCTTGTCTAAAAGACATGACTGGAGGGGGTGAGTTGGGCCATTTTCAGTTACCAGAAGGACAGAAAGCCCCACCTCTCAGCAGTGTGTAGTCACAGCCTCGGGCATGTTGTGCCCTTGCCAGATCTTGTATAGGAAATTATATTTGAACAGGTCTGACCCTAAAGAAAGACTCAAGGTGTTGGCAGATGATGACATGGATGAGAGAGTTGTTCCTGACGAATTGGTCAGGCATGGTGTCACTAGTCCCCCAGGAAAGATATTAAATAAAGTTTCTGACATTTGAAATCATTAACGATCACTTAGCATTTTTCAAAAGTGAAGAAGTCTTTGTTCCATTTTGCATGGTTATTTCTTGGCAGATATAATAGAAAAGGAATTCATTTAGGATTTTCTTCTCTATACCATTTAACAGCAAGTGTGCATTAAGCAGTGGCCACAGTGATCTCCAGCTCCAATCCTCCTCAAATTCATTCTCTTTTTCATATATGAAGCCTGAATTAATTCAATGTAGAATTATGGCCATAGTGTATAAGCACCATTTTATCCTCCCAAGGAAAGTACTGTAGAAATTCAAGATCAGTATTTTAAAACACCCTCCAGGTCTGGACTCCTGCCCTAAATTCTGTCTGAAAATAAGCAGAAGTGCCAGACACTGCCTGTTTTGCCCTGCCGCTGGCCCCCTGCCTTCAGAGCAAATTAGGAACAAATGTGGAACTCACGGGCTTGCTTAAGCACTCCAGTGAGTTTAAAAGCAAACATGATGATAAAAAATCAACAACCTTTTCATCGAGTTTTAACTCTATCTGACTCGTTAGTAATGATGGAGATGTATTACGTAAAATAGAAATGTAATATGTATTAATTTCTTCATGATGTCTCTTTATAGTTAGTTAAGGAGTAATGGGGTAATTGAAAGGAGCTATTCATATATTGTTGGAAGAGATGAACGAACTTTTTCCTCACTGATGTCTCCTCCTGTGAGAGAAAACACATTCCTTCTCTGATGATGTTGTGACTTTTGTCACGCTCTGCTTCTGAGAGTGTTTGTTAATTGGCACCTCTCAGATGAGCCTGTCTGTCAAAATCACATGTAGCACCTGGATGCATAGTGTAACAAGATACTCCCAGTATTTGAGAAGAATCCAGATTTAATAGCATATTCTATAAATAAAGACTCCTTGTTGATATGAGATTGATGTGATATGCCTTTAATCATAAAAATGAAAAGTCATCTGTGCATTTTGTTTCTAATGTTGAAGCTTTCAGATCCCAGATCAAGACAGAACTTGGACCCACGAATAAGTGCCACTGAAATCGATGACCCCTAGACATATGCTGAATTTTAAGTAAATGCTTCTTAAATGTTTAAAAGCGAGGCCTCACTTTTCTTAAAATCCATCAGATTTCATTTTTAGACTTTATTGGTGCCCTAATTTCTGTGGATTTGGAAATGTGTCTAAAAATGGGGATAGACTATATAGTTTCCACAATACTGCTTTGGCCACCATCCTGCAGCCACATCCAAAGAGTGCAAGCTATTTCATAGAAACAGAGACTTCCTGTATGCTGTGCAATTCTATAATTCCCCTTCTTCACTTGTAGCAAGCTAAATTTATATCCAAGAACAGATGATCATGCAACTAAGTTCATGGAAAAAATCCTTGACATTGGAGGAAAGGATCTCTATTAGCATGTTGCATTTCCCAAGTGAATTGTATTGTCTGTTTTCTCATGTCCTGTGTTCCGCATTAGCAGGTTTGAAGGTTGCAGGTATGCCTGGGTCTCTTGTGTAGTGATAATGACTGAAATAACTGAACACAGGAGTCTCAACTAAAGCCTGCTGAGGTCAGTGAGAAGATCCTTACTGACTGGTTTTGATGATACCCCTGTTTTCTGTTCAGACAAAACACTGAAGTAGGAACTGAGTTTATGAGAAAATGTGCAGTGCTGAATACAGGTGTGAGTTTGGAGTCCTTTCCCTGGGAGGTGGAGATCTGTGGATATTGCAAAGGGAAGTGTTCTACATTCTTTCTTGTGTACACATCGTGGGAAGGCTGGAGAAGCATGTGGCTGAGCATAAAAATGAAGGATAAAGTGCTTTCCTTGCACTGATGAGAGTGAACACACAGACAGAGAAATGCATACAGACAGAATGAGCCCTTTCATGCGGGGAGTGATGATTTACTGATGTGCTGACTGCATACCAAGTGCAGCTGTGACAGGAGCAAGGCTCTGCCCCGCGGGAGACTGGGGGCAGGCACCCGAACACCTCGAGTCCTATTTTCTTCCTCACACCAATATTGTTCCACTGACTGCATGAATTTACTGCTGTCCTATACCAGTATGAGTGTTGCAACTTACTCCCCTTCTCGTCTTCTCTTCCCTCTCTTTCCAAACTGGTGTAAAAGACAGTCAGTTGATACCAGCAGTTTGCACAGGGAGTGCTGGGCTGTCAGTATAGTGTGCTTTGCTCAGGTGTGAATAACTTTGGTGGCCAAGATATGGGCCTATTTCCTTTAGAACTGATGACCCCTTACATTGCTATAGACACCACTGGGTCCCATTCTACTGGTTGTTGCAGTGATTGAGGAAGAGGCAATCCCTTTGCCAGATCAAGGGCCTGAATCTGATTTCATGTCCTCCGTGACAGGTTAAATGGGTTGAAGTCAATGGAGCCATGCAGGGTGAGAGGAGAACGGAGCATCCAGAGTGATGGATCTACCTTCTTAAGGAGTTTTTATGGCTCCCAGAGCTGTGATGTTTGAATGCCTCACAAACTTAAAGACCACTCCTGTGAGAGATGGAAGCACTGTCATCTCTGCCTAACAGCTGGGGAACTGAGATACAGTAAGATGAAATACCTTGGCCAAGGTCACTGGAAATCTGTGACAGAGCAAGGTCTGCCAAATTAAACCTTGCCAGGTTTCAAGCTGGTATATGGATGACTGGGTCAGCTTTCCTTGTAGCATGGGGTGAATGGGCTGTTCTTGCCTTCTGTCCCCCTCTGTGCCGCCTTCTTTCTTGAGTTGCAATGGTGGGAGCTGCCTGCCTGCAGGCCACTGAAAAGGATCAGGCAAAGGCCAGCCTCTGAGATGATCTCCCCAGCACAGGTTGGCTGAGGTCCCCTGAGGTGCAGGCAGAGGATGGATTCCTGTTTCTCAGGAGTGTGGGACTCCGGGGTCAGCACACCAGCAGCCTGTTCATTACCAGGGTCTGAACTGTAGCACCTTCCCCTCTCACATTTTTATTGTTTAGGGTGACTAATCATAATAACAAATTGATTAAGGTTAACTGGATAAAGTCATCTAAGTCATATTTACTGCTAAACTAACTGCCCAGGGAGGTGAATTAATGATCTTTACAGAAACCTTTTATGGTTATTTGGCCACAAGGTGCGATCTGGTTTGATCTTTTATGCAACATAAATCAGTTTAATGGTTAAATCTGTGCAGCTAGCTGTTGAATTTAAATGAGGGCTTTTTAAATGAAGTATGATGCTTTTTCACACACAGAGGGACATTGAGCAGGTGTATATTGCAATTAAATGGGAAAACTTACAATTAGATAATGTTAAGTTTGTGACACTGGCTGACAGAAGCTGGAGATTCATGGTGAAGGTCCATGATCAATCATTAATCCCTGCCACTGCGGAAGAAGTAAAATTGCAAATGGTTTCAGCTGAGGTCAAAGCAGTGTGGGAGAGTGATGCGGGTTGTGTAGCGGATGTCTGATATCAGCCATTCATTTCGATAGCCTTGGGTTCAAATACTCTGTTGGGTTACAGATGGAAATTATTTGATCTTGTGAGACAGCTCTCAGCCTTCTAGTATTTATGCTATTTTGGTTAACACCCAAGAAGGTCTGGCAGAAGCCAGGGATCTGTTACAATAGGCAGCTACAAACATGTCCTAGGAGATGGCTTCAGATGGTTGCAGATTTTCCAGGATAGGAAAAAGTTAAAAAGGCGTTGGTAGCTCTCCCAGCCTTCCTGCACTTTAACACTGCTGCTAAATTGCCTGATGTAGTCACCGCCTGTCCTCCCTCATTTAGATGGCAGCAATATCTCTCCCCAGAGCTTGCTGTTTAAATAGTGAATGCACTTTGGGACGCAGAGGCTGACAGACCTGTGCCAGTGCACCACAGGTCAACAGCCCAGATCTGAAAATGAAACCAGAGCTTCTGGTCTACACAACACTGCCTGCTGGATCTCCCATGAGTCCTGTCTTCACCCAAGGATGGAAAAAGGGATCAACTATTAGACAGGACAGCTTAGCCATGAGCTACTTCCCAGGAGATTTGCTGGACTTGAGAGCAGTCTGTTAGACACATCTGTTTGCTCAGGTGTTTCCTAAAGAAAGGGAGGAGTGTTTGGGATGTTGATTGAGCACTGGGAAGAAAACTGTTTCTATTTGGGAAGGCATGGAGAAGAGCGAATGCTTCCTGTTTGATTGACTTCTGTTCCGAGTGCTCCTATGTTAATATTTTACTAGAGATATTAAAGAATAGGCAAACAGCTGAGATGGGTGGATGTAGGTGAAAGGATCCATGAACACTCAGAGAGGGATTGGTCCAGGCAGAATAAGACACTTCTTTCCCATCCAAGTCAAAGTGGTTAATGGGGCATGGTCCTCCTAGTCTTGTCTCCCTGTTGAGCAGATGGCAGTTCCTTAGATTTTCCTGCAGAGCTTGGTCTCATTAAGTGATTTGGCCAGGTCTTCCTGCATGTTTGGTCCCTGGTGTGACCAGGATGGGCAGCACAATGATGTGCCCACAATATTGAGCTGGGACTTGGGTCATCCAGTAACAGCCTTAACTCTTGTGTGTTCCCCATCCATGTCCCATCATGGAAAACAGATCTAGTAATGCAGAGTTCTGGGTACATAGTAATTTAAAGTATGAGGATGAAAATGGTTGCATAAGAGTTAAGCCTACTTCTCATAGCCATGCCTTAAAATTTCCTGTTTGAAGTCATGCAGACTCCATAAAAGATCCACCTGTGTGCAGGGTCAGAGCATGTTGTGGGCACTTCTTGGGTTACAGTTTTTCAGAACTGCCAGCCAGTTTGTTTTGTTCCTCTCCAGTGGTTCACCTGTGCTGAAGTTCTCTCCCAGTAAAGTCAGGAATAATGTTTTAACACTTAGAGTAATCATTTACATCTTCAAAATGTGTTGCAAGCACAACTGAAGAGTTGTTGTCAACCAAGAAATCAGTTTTGCCTTTTTGATTTTCAGCTTACTTTCTTAAAAACCCTACCTGAGTACTGTAACAAATGCTGTTCATAGAACAAGGAAAGAAAAATTCCATGGATTTCTTTTTCTCTTCTTTTTCTGGTCAAAGTTGTGATTGATGAAGTTTTAATTCATTTTTTTTCTTTATTAACTGGCTTGAATCCCAAAACAACAAGAAAAAGAAATTAGTTACATTCCCTCCAGCCTGCTTTTGCTGTGAATTTGCAGTATTGGAAATTGGGGCTGTTTGGATTCTAATGCTTTTACCTTCAGTTCATTACCTTTTTGTGCAGAACAAAATAGAAAGAACATCACAAAAATAAATGATTTTTTGAGCCTTAAAAACAGAATGGAGCGGGGGTCGGGATAGTGCCTGAAACTGCTTCAGACATTATTGTTTTGGATTGCATTAAAGTGCAAGCTGGTGCATTAAATCTCCCACCACTTTGGTGAGGTAAGTAAATATTATGATCCTATTTAACATATGCCTCAAGCCACATAAAAAACCAAATAGAGACTTGGTGTACTTAGAAGTAAATCATTAAACTGCAGCTCATTAAATAAAGACTGAATTTAGTGCAAAGAGAGAATGTTGGGACTAAATTAGACTTGGTCATTGACTCATCTCCTGTCCACCAAACTGTGATGTAATGACGTAGTGACATATGAAAAACTGTACTGATGACTCTGATGGCATTTCAGATGTTCACTGTCATGATTATTTCCTTGTTTTTATATCAAAGCTCATCATTTCTGCTGTGCTTGGGCTTGTATAAAGGGTGATAAGCAGCCTTAGATCTGGCTGGCTTACACTTGGGGGCGGTTCTTGCCTGGAGCCCTGGTATTGTATGAAGCTGGGATCTCAAAACAAAGTTTGAAAACTTGATTGGCTTCAAGTTCAGTCTATATCATGGAGAGTATAGGATTTTCACTAAAGTGCATAAGGAGGCTTGAATGCATGCAGAAATTTTTTTAAAGCATGAAGCAGGGATATTGTGGCAGGCTTGGAAAGTGGTTTTGTTTGGAAGCAATCTGTTTTCTGTAGAAAGGCAGTCCGAGGCTGGGTGAAGAATGCCAGATGCCAATTGCTTTGTTTCTTTACCACTTCACAGAGAAATCGGCTTATTTATTTATATTATCAAGACTTTCAGGATTCTGAAAATGAACATTATGATTGTCCTGTGCCAAGCCTGCACTGGTCTATCAGTCACCTTTATGTATATTTCAGGATGGAAATCAAATCAGAAATCACAGAATCTTTGTTTCATTTCCAGACTATTAAAGTTGGCTTGTTCACGTCATTTTGTTGTGAGATTTACATCTGAGAAACATCCAGATATGGCAGCTTAATTCTGTCAGCAGAGAGAGTGAATAGTGGTCATCTGAAATATCTGGCCCTGACAAAAATTACTCAGGGATGTGTAGGTCCGTCTCTGTTATGATCATATGACTTGATTTTTTTAATTTGATGTTTCAAGACTGATTTTAAAAATATGGTTGGCCCATTCTGCTGAAGAAAAGATGTAGTCACAAATCACAATTTAGGAAGATCAAATGCATCTTCATCTTTCTGTCCCACTGCTGAAGGAGGAAACCGAGAGGAAAAGGATTGTGTGAGCACTCTCTCTCAAAACACTCGCAGAGTGTCAGCGGTTACTTGCCTCAGTTGTGCTTTCAGGTTTGCCCTGGCAGAGATGTCCAGTTAGAAATAAAAAGTAGTGTTGGGACCTGACTGTGGAACGGAAAGAAAGAGCCAATTACTAAGCATTCACCATTCTCCCAATTAAAACTGCTATAAAACACAAAGCAGATGTTCTGGGGGCATGCAAACACTAGTGAGAAGCAAGTGAAGGTAAATCAGCTCTGTTTGCTCAAATGTCCACATCTCCATAACTCTGCCAGATACGCTACAGAGAGGGAATGGGGAAGTGATCCAAACACTTCAGGAGCTGGAAGCAGCTTGCAGCTGGGGGAAAGGAGGTCTCTGGCTGTAGCACATCTTCATTAATTGTCAAAAAAGTTTACCCACTTGACACTGATGCTCCAAGTGCTCTGTTTTCAGTCTCACCTGGCTGTGCTCTGTCATTTTCTGCTTGTGCTGCAGGAAGGGAACAAAGCAGCACTGCTGCTTTCCCTGCTTTGCCCTTGAAAGGTGAAGACACTCCATTAGAGACAGAGAGTAAAGGCCTGTGGTAAGGGCACTAGCACAGGACTTGGAGGATTCTGGTTTAATTTTTGACTTTGCCACAGACTGCTTGTGTAACCCCAAGCAAGTTGGTTAATCTCCGTGTCCTTTCAGTACTGCAGTTGTAGGGATAATCCTTCTCCAGCTGTTTCCTTTCTTGTTTTGCATATGAGCCACTCAGGGCAATTGTGGTCTCAGTTTCTTTTGCCTAATGCAGTAATGGGACAGTAGGGCTCTGTGGGCTTTGGGAAAAACAGAACAAAAACCCAGGCCACCCTGAGCGGATTTCAGGCCTTGGACAGATGGAATCAGAGGGTGGAAAGCTGGTGCTTGCCAGAGTTGGGAGAACTGTGCCTCATGGGTGCCTGCCTGCAGGAATGCCTCTCTGGGGAGAACTCTCACAGTTGTGCTGAATGTCTCTGTGTTGAGTGTGCTGGAGGCGAGGACTCTGTGATGCTGCAGTGCCACATCAGCCACAAGGGATAATGAGGTGCTCTGCTGATAAGAGAAACTATGTGTGTACTGGGCAAATTCCTGTGGGTCCAGATTCCAGAGCAGTTTCTAAGCAATAAAATTCTACTTGCAGTTTTTGTTTCATTTCCCAGGCCTGGGACTTGCTTTACTTACCTGAGGTTCACAGCACATCTGTTAAGGTTCAGAGGAACCTAGAGGCTAAAATGGGATTTGTAACTCTGTAGGACAGACACCATTTGAGTTCAGCCTCACGCTGGAAACGACACCAAGAGACTGAGTTCTTATGGTGACAAGTCACTTCCAAGCTGGAATCTGAAACAGTTTGCCACAAATCCCTGTGGCTGTGTTTTAAATGGCCTCAGGGTGCTAGGTCACCCGTACATGTTGTGCCTGTTACAACATCATGGGGCTGTTAGTAACTCACTGCTGAACCCTCCTGAAACAGAGGAGAGCTCTGGGGGGCAGATGCTCCCCAAGATAAAGCAGAGCACAGAGGGTAGAAGAAAACAAACAGAGAGAGATGGCTACTGGCCAGGTTTGATGATACAATTTTTAGGAAATTGTGAGTGTATAGACAAGATTTCTGTTTTCCCTGACACGTTAATGATTCTTGTGGCTCCAAAGCATTTGAGTGGAGAGGCAGCATGAGAACCTCTATTCAGTTCTGTGGGATTAAATGGAAACCTTGTAATGCTGTGGGACAGCCCCAGCAGAGGAATCTGAGTAACAAACCAGAAGTGGCCCAAGCACGTGTTATGAGCCTGCAGACCCAGCCCTGTTGAAAAGCTCTTGAGCACGTTTTGAGCAACCTCAGAAGGATTTGTGTGTTTGATTCAGATGTGGCATTACTTCTGTCACAGCCTGGATTGGCAACATCCCTGCAGTGACTGGGCTCTGAGCAGTGTGATTTACAAGGGAAGTTGCTATGTTAAATAAAAGTTACATAAGGAATAATTTACCCCCAGCTGTGCACAATAATGCTGCTGTAATGCCATCAAGACACTGTGCTGACTTCAGAAACCGCCCATGTGAAGTTTGAGTATCTTGTTTTTCTCCCCAGGCCTCACAGAGGGGCCTGGAGCTGCAGCTGTGCGCCTCTGCTGCCCGTCCTCCTCTCGCAGGCAGCCGCAGCACGGGAGGCACGGGCACGCAGCCCTTGCAGCAAGGAGCCCTGCGCCTCACAGCACAAGTCATCCCCCACGCAGGGTGCTGCGGTTTGGTAGGGGGAATTACCCCCATCCTTCCACGCTTCTGGCTGCCTGGGTGCAAGTCAGCTCCAGCCCGGAGGCTGCAACCGGAGCCTTGGCATGGCACAGAGCTAAGTGCCTCCTTGGGACTTATTAACAAACTCCCCTTTGATGCTCTGTGAAATACAGTTCTGTGGTTCCTGGTCTGCATCCAGAGAGCCCGGGGTATGAGTAGATGTTGTAAGAGCACGCACACCTGACCTGCGGGCGCAATCGGCAGCATGCCTGAGCAAAGGCCTTGGGGGTCTGAAGGGCAGCTCTGCCGCTGGGCTTGCAGGATCCTGACATCTGGCTGCAAGTCCCTCAAAAGGCTGGGAGTGTGAGCTGGCAGCCTGAGCTGGGAGCGCAGCCACCCCATGCAGGGGTGGCTGAGCCTGGAGCAGTTTACAGCAGGCCCTTGTGCTGTTCCCTTCCTTGGGCCCCTTAGATTGTTTGCGTGCTCATGACCCCCAGACCCTCTCCAGTGGGACTGCAAGCTATAACGTTTCAAGTGAGAGAAGGATGACGGGGGGATAAAGAGAAGCAAGGGAAAGGCACCTAATACGATTTCAGAGAGCCCTCTGGCAGTCTGTCCGTGGGAGGCTGCCGTGTATAATAAGGAAACGATTTGTCTGGGAATGATTCAGCATGTAAAATTCTCCCTCCCTGACCTCTTTCTAAGTCCCCAGCATGGGATTGCGGGAGGTTTCCAGCACAGGAGAGCCGATAAGGCACAATAGTTTTCATATGCTTGGAAGCGAGGTCAAAGTGTCCATGCTGAGGCAGCATTCTCACTGCCATGTGAGGCTGTGTGGACCCCATATTTCACCTTTACTCCATGGAAGGGGGTGGATTTTGCCTTGCTTAGAGACACATTAACCATCAGGGAACTTTCCTTCCCAGCCAGCTCTTGGGGTTGTCCTTCCCACAGCCTCTCCCTCTGCCCTGGGGACCATGGTGAGCAAAACCCCACCAGCAGCTGCAGAGCTCCTTCCCTGCTGATTTTCACAGGCCTGCCTCCACACTCTGAGCTAGCCCACTGATATTTCCCTGAGGTTTCCTTCTCTTTTGTGGGGGACCACAAGGAGAGCTGGAGGCTGGAGCAGCTGCCTTGTGGGATCCTGGTACTGAGGCCTGGTTTTCAATAGGGGAAATTCTTGTGAATTTTCTGGAGCTTGCTCTAGGCTCTCAACAGCTTGCAGTTTGAAACATTTTTGCTTCTCAGGTGCTCTGGGAGTTCCTCCTGTCCAGCACTATAAGCCTGACTTGCACAAATGATTACAGAACTGCTGTTTCTTGGAATTTGGATTTTATAAGTTGTTGGCCTCTCCCATCAAGTGTGGGAGGGGAAGAGGAGAAACAGCCAGAAAGTAAACTCAGACACCCTGAATTTGCAAATGCTGACTTTTAATGTAGTAGCCACCTGTGTGTGCTTCTGTGTCTCCTAATATGCACCCTGACATTTGCAACCTTCTTCCATTGAAATCTTTATTATCTCTTGGGGTGGGATCTTCTTTTCTTGCTTGCTTTCTGCAGTAAGCTATGCTAATTCAAAAAAGATATGGAGTGTGAGCAGATCAAAATGGGCAGCCTAACGGGGCTGCAGGTCCCTGCCTGCTGCCACTGTCATGTGGGGAAGGAGCAGCTGTGCTTCTGAGTAGTTCCCTTCCAGAGAAGTGCAGCCGTCTCCAGACCTAGTGTTGCTCCTTTCCTTTTCATTAGCTGTACATAGAGATGGCCAAGATTCCTGACCCTACAAGTTCTGGGCAGTCTAAATTCTCTGTGTGGCTGAAGGCCATGAAATGCATACAGCATGCTTTGGGGAGCTGGAGGGGGAGCTGAGCCTAATTCAGAGATGGGAGAAGAGACAAAACCTGCAAAAGTGTGACCATTCCACTGCAGAACAAGGCTGGACTGGGCACACAAAGGGGTTTCAGGGTGAGAAATGAGTGATGATCAGCTCACTTCACCTGCAGCAGTGACTTATGCGTGCTGCACTGCTGGCAGTGTAACCGGCTCAGCCTGGGGGCTGGATTTGAAATAGTTCTGAGTGTGCAGCTCAGAAGCTGCCTGTGGGCACCACAGGCTTAGTGAATTCAGAGGGTACAAGGCCAAGGTGAATCAGGCACCCAGTGTTAGCCCACAGCGAGGCTGATGCTCAGCAGTGAAGGAGATGTCAGAAGTTCAAATCAGGGTTTATGAATTCACCTTCCGAATGCACAGCTCTCTGGGTCCTTCAGAATACCAGCATGGACTGCAAGTGAAGTAATTCTTTTCTCTGTTATTAGGTGATACCTAATAGCAGACACTTCAGTTTCTGATATGGTCACGGTGGGGACATTTTGGCCAGATGCAGTTTCCAATCTGGCAAGCACAGCAAAAGTATTATAGGAAAGGAGAGAAGTCCAGATCTGTGGAGGAAATATTTTTATTCTCTTTTTCTTGCTGGTTTGAAAATAGCCCCTAAGCAGGATATGTTAGCCAGGAACTGAATTGTTTCAAGTTCCCTCTTCGTATGTATCAGCTAGCAACAAGTCCACTCTGCACTTCTGTCTCTTTTCTGATTTTGGTGGGAATTTTAGGAAAACCTGCCTGGATTTGGATTCCTGTTTGAGCTATGCATCTGCTGGGTCTGACACTGGTAAAAATTGTCTGCCCTGTGTGGTTTGTGCATGCAATGAATGGTTCTTTGTGAATGTCTTCTCCCAGCTTCTAGTATCTAGGAATTGCTCTGAAATGGGTAGCATTTTGCAAAAGTTTTTGCATTTCCCTATCTACAGTTTGCCATCACAAAGCTGGATAGACTTGTTACCAGTATGAATTCACAGTCCCAGCTCTGTGTTTTGTACTTTCTCCCCGTACAAATGTATTGCAGTCTGTCACAGCCAGGAGCATAGAAAAACCAGGAATGTGCAGGAAATTTGGTGACTATCTGTCAGTCATTATCTTCCTTGCTCTGCTGTTCACTTTTGCTGTGTAGAACAAATCACATAACCTTTCTGTGTCTCAGTTCCTTCCCGTATAATGAGGACAAATATTAATTTGTCTCCTAGTAACAGAGGTTGCGTTCATACTCACAAAGTGCTTTGGTAATCACAGGTATTCTGTCAGTGCCATGTATTGTTATCCAGCCATCTGAATGATCAGTGTTTCCTGACATCTGGCCCCATAAAGCTGTGTCTGTGTGGTAGTACATGACCAGCTTCCTGCTGTGCCCAGGTGCTGAGTGTGTGACAACCAAGAAATGGTGGGTCTGGATGTGGCACCTGGGTCTGTGCTGCTGCTTTTTAGCCTGGTGCATTGGGAGCCATGGAGTTGCTGTGGCAAGGACAGTGTGTAAGCTCCATGGGGAGAAAAGAGGACGTACAGATCTTTCTTTATATTCCCATCACCCAGCTCCAACCTTCTGTCATCATCTGCTCTATGAGGCCCTGTGAATTCTCTGGTGTTCAACCATGGCTTGTGATGGGATGGTCAGGAAACCCATCTGCTCAGGATCTGTGGTTCTGCATCTTGGCATGGTGGGGGGCTTGCTCAGTGGCAATTAACAATGTTTGCTTCATTAGCACTTTTATCATCACGTTTCTGAGCAGTCTGTAAGTGTCACACCAGTGCTTTCTTCATTACCTTTTCCCACTTCACTGTTGAATTAATTCTTTCAGACCTCTTCCCAGAGGAGCTACTGCTCACTTACTGGTATATAAGGATTTCTTATAGCCTGGCTTTTTCTGGTTTTCATACCTGGGATATTGTTTCCTGTCTTGTCCTGCCTTCCCTAGACATTTAACACTTTGCATTTCTTTTATAGTCCGTCTGATATTTTCTCTCTGCATTTTGTCATCCCAGTCTTCTTTTTCAGCTTTCCCAGTCTCAGTCTTTTATACAGGAAAATGGAGTTTTGAGTGCTCTTAAATCACCCTGTAAAGTTCTGCAGAGCACAAGCTCCCAGAAGCAGCATTCTAGGTGCTGGCTAAAAATTATTCCCAGAAGCCTTTCATTCTTCTCTTTAGATACAGGTTTTGGTCCTTTCTGTAGAACATGGTTGTAGTGCTGCAGAAGCTCTTGGTTGCATTTATGTTGAGAAGGCCAGGACTCTTCCATATGGACATCTGTTCAACCACAAGGGAAATACTTTATTTTAATTCTCCTAAGAGCCTTACAGAAGGTAATCTTCACAAGAACCCCAGGAACTGGGGTCTTGCACAGGTAGGAAAGCTGGTACACAGATGCTTAACCGGGGTCACAGGAGGAAATCAAAAGCAGAACTGGGATTGGGATTTTTGCATTGCTGCCTTCAGACGTTGTTGGAATGTCTTCAGTAGGTTTTCTGCTGCCTTAGTGCATGCACAGCACCTACCCTCTACCACATGCCGTGGAAACTGCCACCAGACATGGACAACTGACAAATTTTGAGCAGTAGGACTGAGGTGCAGCTTTGGGAGAAGCATGCATTTATGATGACACATGGTACATATCATGATATATGACACATAGGATACATTTTTTGAAATGTCCCTTAGTTGACTAAAAAAAGTAATTACTTGTGTCCAAGATCCCTGCTGGAAAGGATTTCTGTCTACAAATGGCCAAACAGCATAAAAGTTAATTGCTCTAATGTAGCAAGCCATTTGCCCCATTGTTCATCTGAAGAATACTGGCTTTGCACGGGGTGGGAAATCTCTATGGGTCTTTTTTAGCACTCTTGTCAGGCTGCGTGCAAACTTGTCTCAGTGGATTTTCCTGGGCTTTGCATCTCTGGCCACAGTGCAGCAGCAAACCAGGACTGGCTCTGCCCTTGGCTGCAGGCAGCGAGTTACGCTCCCTCCCCAACACGGTTCTTCTCCCTTCTCTGCTGCACAGGGTGTGCTGGGGCTATCTCGAGTGCTGCAGTGTTCTGGCTGAACAGGCTTCTTGTTCCAGACGAGACCTGAGATTTGGGCTAGTCTGCTTTAGGTCTTTGGCTATCGTTACTGCAGTGTGTTGCTCTGACCTATCTGTGCACCAGTTGTCCCAAGCTGCTGGTTTGTACACAAGAAGCTGGCATGCTATTGCTTGCTGAATATTGTCTTTTGAATCTTGCTGCAGAGCAAGCAAACCAGAGTATAGATTAGCTGATCACATGGCATGTGGATTATTGCTTTTTAATCATAAATAAAATGAAACAGAAAAACTGCGATGTGATGTAGAACATGAGCACACAGCCAGTCTGGATGTTTGGCCTTTGCAGCTCAGGCCAGTACCTGCAGAACAGAAAGGGTTAGTTATTCTTGCAGTAGCATGATTAGGTGCTATGAACACTAATGATCTAAAAAGCTCAGTTTTAGTTTACGTGAGAATTGCATCCAACTTTTTCATGCCTGTTAACTTTGCAGACAGCAGAGTTCCTACAGGAGCCAGAGATCCAGGCAACTACATGAGAACTTACTGCAAATGCACGTAGTGTCTGACTAGACCTGTGGTCCGTGGTGGGGAGAGTTAGACAAGGTGAGACTGTAAAAGGCTGTAATTGTACACAGGAGATGGCTGTGATTGCTTTGAATGTGGAGCCATTGTCAGGAACACAGAGGGAAAAGCACTGCTTATTTGAGCACTCTTATCTCAAACTTCTGGCTAAGTGAAGTGAGGAAATGATTGGGGGGTACTGTTGTTGTCTGTGCATTTTCACCCCTGGGATTTGAAGAAACTTGGGATTTTGTGCTGCCTTTGGCATGGCTTTGCTGCTACCCTTTGCCAAGTTTCATTAATCAGCAGCCAGGGGTTACATGAAGGGTATAGTGTGTACCCCATGGGAATTCAAGGACCAGAAGGAGAGTTTTCAGTAACGTTTGTTTAAAGGCACTTCAAGGTTTTTAAATTATTTTTGGCTTCTGAAACATAACTGCCATCCTTTAACTATTATCAATGGCATTAGAGCTTCACGTAGTAACAGCATGCTTGGATCTGTGAGAGTGTCAGACTGGCTTGCTGTTACATGAAAAATGTCACATCTTGCAGCATCTCAGCTCTTGATTTTTGTCTGGTTTTTAGCACTTTGGAATTTGATGCCGTCATATTATCAAAGGGAAAAATGTCTCAAATTAGAGCCTGCTTTAAACAGATGCTTTGCAGTCTCGGATAGCTACAATATGTAGACATAACTCCGAGATATTTAAATGTTGAAGGTAGCTACACTCACCAAATTGCTGGGATCCACCTAAACTGCTGAATTTTTACTCCAGCTTCCCATTACCCTGTGAGAAGATCTTTTCCTTCTGAGGCATTCCCCTCGATTTGCTGTTAGCCCTTGAGACTCTGGTGTCTTCTGTACTGAACAGCAGCAGTATCCCCTTGTCTTTGAGTCTCTTAGGCATTGCTGTTCCCAGTTCTGTGACGGTGTTGCACTTCATACATCTCTCTGTGTGGACAGAAAGCCTTAATTATGGCACGTTAAATGGAACAATATGTAGAGGATTGGCTAAACTCTGGGATATTTTTAGCCTTTGTTGGCCTTGTCATGGCCCTTGCTGTATTTCTCTGGGAAACAGTTGCTGAGTAGCATCATTTAGCTTGTCCCACATAACTCTAGGCTCTTGGAAAGCCAGTTTCCTGCCAGGCTTGAGACTTCTGGAACGGCTGCTTTCCCAGTGGGAATGTGCCCATTTTAGCATAAAAGACCTCATGCCTTATTAATGTTTTGATGAGTGTTTGGAGTGGAAAGGCAATCTCAGAATTAAGTGTTGTATTTGGGGGGAGTAAACCCCCGAGGTCATGAGTTTAAACCATGGCTAGGTTATGTGTAGCCAACATCTGTATCCCCAAGCTCCTTTTGCACAGCAATTGGATCATTGGATCACTGCTGTCGATGGTTCGTGATGCACAGATATTCCCCTGGAAAGGGACAAGAAGGATTCCTGTGACTGGCAAATGAAAATGCTATAGTTGGGTGAGGGACAGGGCTCCATGGAGAAGCAGTCACCTCAGTGCCACAGTGGCCGACTGGGCTGGGCTGTCAGCTCGGCCATGGGCAGCATTCAGCTCCACATGCCAGGCTCTATGGGGAGAAAGCCATGTCCTGGCTGGGGTTGTGGGACACAGTCTGTCTTGTGGGGATGTCAGGAGATTTGGAAGAGGGATGTTGCAAGGCCAGGGTGGGATTACAGAGGACGTTGAAGAGCTGGGATTACAGGGTGACTGAGCATGGAAGCCAACCTGACCTGGATCCTATGGCAGCATTAGCATTCCTGCTTCCAAAACAGCTTCTGTGAAATGCCAGCGTACAAAGTGAGGGCGAATGAACCTGGGGCCAGAGGCGTGGCCACACTCTGGCCAGCCCTGTCTGTCAGGGCCCCTGTTTCACAGCAGAATAGGCAGAAAGGCAGATAAGCCTGTTCTGCCTCCAGCTCTGTGCAAAACCTCCCCTTTAGCTCAAACCTGAGGCTGATGGCCAAGCACTGAGCTCTCTGGCTCTAAGCTGTAGTGCTTAAGTGCAGACACATGCTCAGCTCTGCCCATGGCCTCAAGCAATGGAAACCTCTAGCAAATGGTTGAGGCAGCCATCTGGGGATGGTGATGTCTTAAACTGCTCTAAAATGATTTGCTAGGGCTCATTTGGTTTTTGAACCTATGATATTTTCACCTTTGCAATCTCCTCTTTCTTCCCCTGAGCACTAAAAGCTCCTTTTTTCTTCTTCTTCTTTTCTTTTTAAAAAAATTTTGGTGTAATGAGAATTTTGTGTAACAACATGGTGCCAGGAACTGCAGCTTTCTGAAGAAGAGAAAGTTATGAGAGATCATATAAAATCATGTTCTATTATATTACATAAAAATTAAATAATACCATATTTCAGAGACAGAGAAGCACTTTTATTAGTTTAGAAAACACACATGAAATTTGAGTTTTACATGCGACTGCACACAGGGTGGGTAGCAGGACTGGGAGCAGAACAGACCTCTGCCATGTCTTAACACAGAGAGGGGAAAAAGAGAGCAGCTGAAGATCCTGAACGTGGAATTCTTCCTCTGCTGGGCAAAGGATTACATTAAGAATTAGAGTAATTTATTTTCTGCAGTCATTACACTTGTTTAGCAAAAGAAGACCTTTATATATTCTAATTTAAAACTAATTGTCCAGTTTTAAAACTGCTAAGAATCCAAGGAATTAATTTAAGACAGTTTTTTGAAGAAAACACTGCTAGTCCCAAATTGAACCAAGACTTAGATTAAGCACAGTCTTCTGTGCAATAGAAGGCATTTGAGAATCCATCTAGTTCATGGGAAAGTGATCTTGGAAGAGCAACAAATAAATAATGTGACCTTTTGACTCTGCTAGCCCTGGAACTGTGGTAAGTTTGCAGTCAGGCACTTGGTTCCAGACAGGAATTTTCATTGCTGCAGTGAAGTAAATCACCATGAGGAGGAGGCCTCTTTGGCCCTGTCTGCATGGAGATATTTTCAGAGCTTTAATTCTCTGTGGATGCCCGCTCCATCAGTGACAATGTAAATGAAAGCTGAACGGTAGACCTGCTCAGGAAGCCTGAAATCCTGGCATCTCAAACCACCCTAGTTAAGGCAATACCAGAAATGGTAGCTTTATCTCTGCTGTGGTCTGCAGTGGGTTTTGGCTAAATCCCATCGGTATGGGTTGAATTTATCCCCAGGGCAGATTTAGTGAGGGAACAAAGGGTACTGTAGTGCCTTTCAGTAGCATCATCTTGATGTGGCACCTCTAGGACACATTCAATTTGCCATTCATGTGCACATATCTTTAGCAGTTCAAAGAAGCTGAATTAATGATGGGAAATAAAATAACTTTTGGAAACAACATTGTTTTTTCATGATTATTAATTCAATGATCCTTAGAAACAAATGGTTTTAAAACCTTTTGTTTGGGTAAGGTAATTTCTCTGAAATTAATGTGGCTGAATTTTGTTTGTTTTGCTTCTGTAGCCAGGCAGAGGTGTGTCTTCCTCAGCCTCAGTTCACATTTCAGCCTTTCCTGGAGCTAGATCATCTCCAGAGTTTGTGTTCATGACATTTGTGAGAACTTACTTCTCCTGGAAGCCTCCACTCTTCTCTGCTCTGGATAAAAGCTGGTTCATGAGTTCTCAAGTTAGTAGGAAGAAGAGAAAGTCATACTACACATTTGGTCTCATTTCCTCAGGAACCAGGAACAGTATTTATCTTTGCGTAACTATGGAAACCAGTGCTTTAAAGAAATGACCAGCCAGTGCAAGATTTGGGATAAAATTGAGCATTGACAATGATGATTTCTCTAATGGGTCATCATGCACAAGGGAATAAAAGGCCTGATTACCACTGAGACTGCTTGAGGAGTCAGTCCAACCAGGCCGGATGTTGTTTTGTTCTGCTTGATTGCCACGTTGTCCCTGAGCACTCACCGTGACACACCTGGGTTGTCACGTGAGGAGAGTAAGGGGAGTTTGTGCTCTGTGCAGTTGTTACCAGATTGTCCAAGGAAAATATGGGGAATACAGCTTTTCTCAGCATTGTAGCTCCTGTTGAGGGACCTTCTGCACCAACAGGCTCTTTCAGCCACTCACTGATACAGCTACATGAACAGGCGTCCGTAGCGAATGCTCTGTCTTCGTGGGCTGTATGGCCTCTGTCCCTACCCTCAGTACAAGACTAGGCGTGTCAAACATGCCGAGATTCATTAAAATCAGTTCTTTTCCACTAATGTTTGCAAAACCGGTGCTCTGAACACTGTCATTCCTAAAAGTCTATTATAGAACAGTTCCTAGGACTCAGCTTCCGAGTAGTAGCGACCTATGGAAAAGCACCACAGCCTCTGCTCTCCTTCCTCAGCATATGTGCTCATTCTGAACCTCTGAAATGCTGAAGAAACAACAGCTATAAACTCACTTCTATGAAATACTTCCTTTTCCTCTTTTCATCACCTCCCATCTGCTCTTTTCTTGTGCTTCTCTTCTTTTGGTGATGATAAAGACCCCCCATATTCATTCTGTGGATTTCCTCCCCCTCAGGCAGCCAGTGAAAAGTACAAATGGCATTTGATGTAAATCAAAGTAAGATTCTGCTAGATTCCCCCTGCCCCCCTTTCCATGCTCTAGGCATTAAGTAAAATAAAGGAGAAGGCAGTGATTGTTATTTAATTTACATTCTTTAAGGCAGATGCCTTTGACCTGTGAGGGATGGGAAAAGACTGGTCAGTGTGGAAATGTGTGAATGTCCTCAGTCTGGACTGAGGCTGATTTTTCATGTATTTAGGCAACGACAGGAATGTATCTCCTGCCTTCCTTCTGCAGATCATCCTCACCTGCCATACTTTCCTTGTCGCCTCTTTGTGGGAAGTGATTCATGGGCTCACCAAGAACATGGCAGCTGCTGATGATTCCGGTTCCAGGAATGGTGATGACAACTGCAGCGCTGTTCCACCACCAGCTGAGAGATGCTCCCGTAACTGGCCAGAGCAATCACTCAATGAAAGGAGAGATCCTGTGGCTGAGAGCTGTGCCAGGGATTTTCTTGTATTATGCACAAAAAAAGCCAAACTAGAAGAGCTGGGTTAGCTGGACCTGTCCCTGTGCACAGGGGAGTAGAGTCTAATCCCCTTCTGTGTTGTCCACAATATTTCATCCTACACTGGCTCATTTCACCATGAAAGAGTGAAGGGAAGCAACAAACTTGGTTCTGCCCCTTGTTTTCCCTGTAGGGTGGCTGGACACAGCGTCATGTTTAACGTTTCTTGCAGTGAAGTGGATACAGCTTTTCTCTGGCAAGACTGAGGGAACTAGAACTGCCTGTGCCACAATTTGTTCCCTGGATTCTGCTCGCTGGGAAAGCTGCTGCCAGCCTTTATCTGAGCACATAATGTCTTACAATCAAGATATAAGTGATTGCACTATTAGGATTTTTCCAAGTCAAAAAATGGCCTTCCAATGATGTAAAATTTTTCATCCTTGATCCTACTGTGCTGGGTGCGTTGTAGTTCTTCTGCTCCCCCAGCACATCTTCCATTTCATAGGCAAAGATCCACCAATTCATTCATTTACCATGTTTTCTGTCTTTTACACACTCCTCAAATTTCCATCACTGGGAAACCATTTAATTGGCCTAAGCCTGCAAAATGGCTTCGAGTCTGGTTTCTTGAGGCTTTGAGGCCAGACAACTTTATTAACAATGATGGCTTGCTTTGCAGATAAATCCTCCTTTTCAGAGAACATCTTTCCTAAAGAGTTTCACAGCTGATTATGGATACAAATAACTCATCAGAAAAAGTTAGTGGTACTCAGTGCTTGGCAAGCCCTGAGTCATTATCCAGTTAATGCTGTGGCACTGTGCATTTCCAGCTGTGTTGCAGTGGCGTGCAGACCTCAGCAGCTGTTGCAGAGCTCATCAAATGGCTGTTGAGCATCATCCTTGATTTGTCATAAACCTAAAGGTTTCTCTGGGGAGTGAATGTTATCAGCTGCCACAGCCTGGCCACACTACAGTGATGCTCCGGCACTGTCGTTACCATACAAACACTGCTTGTTTGAATTCCTTCCCTCTCCCCTTTTCTTTCATTATCTTTCCTGTTTGTTGGGATAGTTGGGATCAGATTATTTATAGCCTTATGCTTCTAATTGCTTTGTCTGAAAATGCAGTCTGGTGCATGCTTAGGGCTACCTGGCTTCATGTCTTCCTAACCACCTGAATTTATATTTAAAAAAAAAAAGAAGTAGATGCCAAATAAGTGGTACAGAATATTTTGTGAACTGCTTGGGTACATTGTCCTTACAAAGAAGAATGGTGTTTTAGGTGTAAGCTATGGTATGGACAAAACCTATGTTTTATGCAGGATTTTAATGCTTATACTTTTTCTGAATAGGATCAGACACAGAAAATTTGAAAACTGGAAAGGAAATTCTGAGGTGAGGTGAGGCGAGGTGAGGTGAGGGAGGAAGCTTTGCAGAAATGCTTTGTTTTAAGAAATGTTTATTTTCAGATGCATAATACTGAACATGCAGAAGCAAAACCTCATTCCAGAATGTTCTATTCTTCTCAAAGCTTTTCCATGTCTGATTTTCCCCTTTTCATAACTTTCCCAGTTTTATTCCCTTTCTTGCCTTTCAGACACAATTTTAGCAGAACTGATGTGATACCACAAATTGTGTTGGCTCAAGGAAAAAAGTTTCCAAATATTTTCTGACCACTTCAACCTAACTGCTGCTAGAAACCCTATTTCAGTACTCATGTGCTTCCTAGAGACTTGAAAAATCCATCCCATTGACCGCTGCAAAAGGTGTTTTGCAGATGCAAGAGGTCACAGTTAAGTTTCTGATCCTGGTGGCCAGATTGCTTAAACTCTCTGTGCTTCACAAATTTTGTGAAATTATGTGAACAACAGTAAAGTTGTTTTTCTTTTTGGCTTCTATGATTGTCTCTGCAGGGTCTGAATTATTGCAGTGCCAAATTTCAGAGTCCAGCTTTTTAACTCAACCAGCACCCCTCAGTCTGTTAGTTTGGAAACACTTTGCTAAATCTCTGCTAAGTGGCCCTTATGTTTGTATGGAAACCTTATCAAAAGAGACAGAAGTCACTCCTGGCCGCATCCCTTCATCTCTGAGAAACACCTTAACAGTATTTTTGCTCCCTTAAGTTGCACTGTCATTTAAAGAGATTTGCAATGGTCACTTCCAGGGACACCCATGTATTAGTGACAGGGGAAGGTATTTGTGTGTTTTCTCAGAGAATTGTTAATTTTATGACTGTACTTCTTGCAAAACTTGCCTCATCACAATGATT
The DNA here is from genome assembly GCA_013400495.1 of Nicator chloris. Classification (NCBI taxonomy): domain Eukaryota; kingdom Metazoa; phylum Chordata; class Aves; order Passeriformes; family Pycnonotidae; genus Nicator; species Nicator chloris. The sequence continues at coordinate 126,548 of WAAE01023656.1, read as the reverse complement.
GGGCTGTGAGTGTCCCTGTGCCTGCTCTATAAATAGCCTGGATGGACAGAGACCAAACAGAGCACTTAAGCAGTGAGGACTTTTCTGTTGGGCCTGCTGGGTTTGTGCAGGTTGTCATTGTCACTGTCACAAGCAGGCTGCAAAAAATATTTTCAGCTGCTTGAGATAAAATGGGAGATTTTGTGTTGGCTCAAAACGTTGAGATGCTTTCAGGCCAGAAATGTTCTTTCTGCTGCCAGCCCCCTGAAGACTTCTTTGGCCTGAAGGCTCATGTGTTACAGCTTATATATTATCTCAATAAAAGATTCACAATCTGCCTTGTCTTGTTATCAGTCCGTCTCCTAAAAAATGTTGCTGCAGCTAATGTGGCTCATTTTGTTTCTATCCAGGGTATCTGAAGGCTGCAAAACAATGTAGCAGGATAGGTGTCTGTCTCAGTGCTGTCCTCTGCCTGTTATGTGTGTTTGTATTAATGATGAGATATCCTGCAGCATTAGTTGATTTAAATATTGAAAACAAATGTTCTCCTATTTCTCTGCCTTGGGGCTAGGAGTGATTATTCCAGCCTCTTCAGTGTACAGGAATCTGCATCTGTTGAGGTCTCTATTCTGCTGTGAGTCCAACATATGAACTTGATTTGCAAATTCATCTGAGAAATGCTAAAATTGGCACCTAGTTCTGCAGGTACCTATACCAGGACTATCCTGTGGTCAAAATCCTGCTTTGCTTCAGAAATGCACTTTTTTTAGACTTGGCCGCTTGGGTCAACATCCTTCTGTCTCTTTATTGTTTACATCTTAATGTTTCAGTATCACCAGGATACGTTATTATGGCCCTGGGATGCAAACAGTCCATTGCTGATGGGTTTTTTTAGGAACTTGGCAACGTTATTTAAAGCAAAGCAGACTCTTGAAATTGGGACATACTGCAGTTCACAGGGACAATAAAAAGTATTTGTGGTACAGAGTATTTTGCACATTCAAAATCTCTCTTGTATTAGTCTTAATCAGAAAAGAGTGCCTGGAGCAAAAAAAAATTTGCTGTTTAATATTTCTGATAAAAGTAGCATTTGCAGAAAATCTACATTTAGAAATGATATAACAGTTTCACACAGTAGCCTTAACAATGTTGATAGTGTTGTTTATAAATATGTGGTTAGGGAGATATAAAATTGTAGATCATTGACTTGCTAAGCTATAATATCATTTTCGGAGCTATTTAGGTGTGTCAACTGAATGAATGTTTAGAGTCCATGCAGCACATGTAGTAAAAATTTGCATGAAGACCATATTGATTTCAGGTGCAGGGGAAGCATTTCAATGCAGAATAGATGAGCTGCTGGATTTATCTGTATTCTAAGTTGTGAGAATGCAGAATTTGCCCAAGGGACCCCTTCTAGTCCTAATGCGAGCTGATGCAAGGCAGTGGGAGGCATCGCATATGAGACGTATCGAATGACTGCAAGCTGCAGCTCTTGGCTTGGCTCCTGTCATCTCCTGCATATCCCAACAAGGCATTCTGTGATGGATTCCATCAAATGGCCTCATTTCTAGCCCTTGACACAAGGGAAAGCTGCTCCCACAACTACACGCAGAGAGGTACATGTTACTCTTCAGTCTGCTCGTGACATTGAGTCTAGCGTTGAGTCACCAGCACTTTTGGTGGCTGCATGCTGGTTTTGGCATTTGGGGGCTGCAGAGTTGGGCTACCAGCAGCAGCAGAAGGCACAGCCCTTGCAGAGCAGTGGGTCAAGGGAGAACCTACATCACACTGAGTGGGCAGTGAAGAGAGCTGGAGGAAAACAAGAAAGCATGAGACACATTGCTATTAGTTGCAGAGAAATAACAGGAATTTCAAAAAACTGATGCTCATGTGGTGATGTGCCTTTTATGATGAAGTGCCTCCATTTGTCAAGGTCATTTTGAACATTTTGTTTCTTCAAGCCAATGTCAAGATCTTCTTGTGTCCTCAGTCTGGAGTTCATTAAGTGTTTGACGCATGGAAAATTCTGTTTATCCCTTAATAATGTAATACTGGCGAAAACAAACTCTTAACCCCATTTTCTGTTGGACACCTTCGGCACTCCAAATTCAGTCTGTTTCATATATGTGCACTCAAACATTTGTGTATATGTCTCACTGTTTCTCAGTGTGGATTTGAAAGTTGCTCTGTGCAGAAATCTCACCTGGTCATCGAGAACAAAATACATAAGCACAAAGCTCTGTCCACCTGGAATGGCCTGAGATGGAAACACTCCCTTACTGCCAGCATTACAGAAGGGTATTTCTCTGGAGGGAGATATTGAAGGATGCAGTGCATTTAGGAGTTTGTTGTTGCCTTGCTTCAAAGTGAGAAGAGAATCAATAATTTGTTAGGCTGTGAGCTGACATCTTGTCTGAGTGCCAGCTCCGATGTCCTCCAGGATAAGCTGCCAAAATGTCTGAGGGAGCAAAGCGGGATGTAAATTCCACAAGTCATTTTCCTGAAACTCTTATGTGGGAAACCTTTAGAAGCCTCTCAGTGAGGACAAAATCCTTCCAGGCTTAATGCTTGTTCGAGCAAAATTCCTTCTGAGGTCAGTAGACCTAATCCTGAAGTCTTATCACTTGTTTACCTTGATGGGATTTGAGTGTGTGTGGGGGGAACAGAGGGTCTTGGGACAGGGTGTGCTGGAAATGCTTCCCTGGAAGGCTGGAAGAAGCCTGCCAGGCTCTGCAGAAATGTCTGCATATGTGAAATGAAGGCTTGCTTCAGTGAAAATCACCTTTGCTTCCCACTTTCTGAGCAGTGGTAGAAAGGGCAGGTGAAGATCTGTCTGTTCTCTGAAGGCTGTTTGGTGCCCTAAGGTGGCCCAGCCCCATCTCTCAGGGACAGTGCATCTCACAATTCCGGGTGCTTCTAAAGTGGTTTGCATCTCAGACTTTCTTTTGCATACTAGATGAAAAAAGCTCCCCAGGCTGGCAACCCCCTCATATCTTTTTAATTGTAACACAGTCCATCGGAGTGATAAATAGTGTCAAATACAGAAGCAGATGAGAACTGAGATGTTGGTTTCTCTTATCCTTACGCTGGAAAACAAGCCCTGGGTTTGCTGTGTGGCTCTGGGGAAAGAACCCTGCAGGGGGCTTTGGAGCAGGTCCTGGCTCTGCTTGTCCCATGTGCTGTCATAGTGAAACCCCATAAAAGACCCCTTGTCCTTGCATTGCAAATCGTGGCATGCCAACAGTGCCCTCAGCAGAGATTTCTTCTGCCTGTCTCTTTTTCCCCCCTCTTTCTCCTTGCAAATTGAAATCTATCTCCTTTGTAAGGGACTCGGCCTTTATTAGCCAAAGATCATGCCTCTTTATTAACCTTTTGTAAGGCTACATCAGCTGAGTGAAACACCATTCAGCAGGGCATATGATCATAAAAGTCGCTGCTGGTGTCACCCAGCTGTGTACAATTTTGTTTGGTTTGAGGCTTTTTGCTTTTCAGTAAAGAGATGGAAAATGTTCTTTTCTTCTTTTCTGCTTTCTGGTGAGTGACTTATAAACAGTCTGTGAAATTGGCTCTGGAAAATAGAATCAGAAAAATATATAGGCTGTTGCATTGTCTTTATGAATCCCAGGTCATGGTACAGGGGAGATTCTGTGGCAAAGTTTCATTAAAAGTAAAGAAGGAACACTAAAAACTCTGCTGCTGATCCAGGGAAAGTGAAACTTGGTCAAGCCAAGTAATACTGGGCCATCTTGTACTTTATTCCCTGCTGCTTATCTAAAGCACATTTTTTACATTCAATAGATTTCTACTTCTGGCAGTTTATAACTACATGAGTTTAAGAGCCTTTGACTAATTAAGAGCAGAGAGATTTTCATCATGCTGCCATAGCCCTACTGGAAGAATAATTTTAAAGTGTTTTGCTCTTTGGGGGCATATGACGCCAAAATTACAAATAAGTGTCTGTGTATCTATACATATACATTTATACTTACATACATGGATATACAGACATACCCATATATAAACATATACATAAAGACACAAACATACATATATAGATATAGGTACATATATGTGCTCAGATTATATCTATGTCTGTGTCCATATTTGTTAAAAAAAAAAAAAGCCTTAGAAGCGAACAGCTTTGGCAGGCAGAATGTAGGTACTGTTAGCATCTTCTAGGTGGGTCTCTGGCAGGGTTATATGTTATTTGCAAGTTAATAACGGAAGAATTTCAAGAGATTTGAACCTACAGGTGAAGAAGCACGTGTGATTGTGTGACTGCACGTGCACACATGCAGCAAGCATCTGTAAGGGATGTCTGTAACTGGTCAGACAAGTTTTATTACTTCTGTCCATTTATGCTGTTTTGAAATATGGGAGGCTGAGCCTAATAAGGTAGCTGGACCTGATTGCCAGCTCTCGAAAGGCTTGGGCAGTACTGAGACCCAATAAGTTTTTAATTCCATGTATAGATGTTTGTGGTGCCACAAGGGAAGTGTCTGGTCTGAATCAGCAAATCTATCCTGACATGAGTGATCCAAAATGAAAGCAGTCAGGAAAAGAAGTATTTACTGATGGAAGTTATCAAAACACTGCTTGTTTTAGTGAAGGTTGAAAAACAGCTTTGTTGGGATAAGAAAATTTACAAATGTGTCATTATGCTGTTGCTAAGATCACACCTGTAGCAACATGCACCAAGATCACGCTCTGAATGTCAGAAACCAGACTCCAAAGGAAGACTGCACCATTAAAGGAGATACAGGAGCAGGAATGAATTTAGCCAGTTTCAACTAGAGAAATGCTTAATGGCAGGATGATCATCTTAAGGGTCATTTAATACCGGGAAAAGGAAATGATACATAACACAAGTAGTAACACAAAGAACAATGAATTCAATTTAATAAAGGGCAAATTCAAATTGGAAATGAGGCTAAACTTTTAGATGGTTAGGGGCAGGCAGAAAGGGAAATCGTTTGCTTAATGAGGTAGTTATGACAAACTAAGTAGAAATACTCTGTTTTCTGACATCAGCGAGTGTGGCGTTCAGTCTTTCCTGCCTGATACAGTGGGTTCAATGGTGGAGTCCAGTGGTGTTTTGTCAGCCTTGTCCATCATGACCATCAGTTGCATTAATAATCCGTGTTTGAATAAAGACACTAGCATTGTAGAATCCTTCTTGTTTCTCTAACACTGAAGAAAGAAATTAGATATTTTGTATCTTCATAATATGGAACAAAAACTTAAGTGTGCTGTGGTTGTACAGGTGATGGAGATTTACAGCCTCATGACTTTTGTGCCTGGTCAGAACTGTGTCATAGAAAGGCTGGGGGAGACTCTTCTTTGGGTTATGGGGGGCTTGGGAGCTTCACTCTTCACCTCAGAGGTACCTGTTGGAAATCCTACTCTTGTATTCTGCTCCTACTGTTTCCTTGAAGCAGAGCTGACCCCATGGCTGTTGTTATGCAGTGAGTGATCTTAATTCCCTGCCTGCTGGGCTTGCTGCTCCAAATGGGTTCTTGGGCTCCTGCCTGCTTACAGCTCCTTTTAGGAGTGTGTCTGAAACTAGACTTGTATCTGTGTTGCCAGGAAGGCTTCATGAAAAAAAGACTACAAATGCATACTGCCAGAACTCACATCTGAGTAAGAGTGAACTAAATCTATTTTGAGTGCAAATTTACTGGAATTGGGGAACACTGCAAGAATTGATATTGATGTTTAAATTAGTGATTCTGATACAATGAAGACAAGTGATTAACAAAACTGTTTATCTCTTTGTAGCACAGAACTGTTGATAGTTCTTGCTTTATTTTAAATATATTAATAAGCACAAAGTACCTAATTGATGAGGTTGCATAGGGATCCCAGCTAACAGTTATGATTGCCAACTGATGAGTTTTGCAATGTCTGAAAATAAAAGGGTAACATTCAGTGCATGGAAGTGGCTCCTATTGTCCAAAACAGCTGATGATTACTGTGTTTAAGAAACAGAATTCTCATAAGGATTTGAGCTGCTCAAAATTAAATGCAATTTTTCCAGGACTTTGATAGTCATCAGGAAATGAATGTAAAACTGATCTCATGTCATTTGGAAAACTAATGGAGTAATCTGATGGGCAGAGCTTGCTAGGGATGTAACTGTACACTGGAAAATAAGTCTTTAGGCATTGGTCTCTGTCAACAGCAATAGAAGTGGAGAAGACAGTAGATTTTATTTTGTAATTATCTGAAATGAAAATGGGAGGTGTCCTAAAGAGAAATAGAGTAGTGTTGCTTTCAGCAAGGAAAATGGGTCAGCCCAAATACTAGCACTGGTTGTTACATGCTACTATGGACGTGTGTGTTAGAGAGCTCAGTGGAAGATTAATTTATTCCTATAAAAGCATTGCTTTATAGAGATCTTCTTTGAGCTTTGCAATTTTCATTGGAGAAGTGGAAAATTAGCAATTTCCAGCTACCAGAAAGTTTCAGATGGAAACCTGGTTGCTAGTAAATTTTCTTTCCGCAGTGCAAACACATAAACACTTGCAGGAAATCATCTGTACTGCTGTGGACATTATTTCCTCTGCAGTACAAATGAGCCCCTTTTTGCAATCTGTCCTGTCTCTTGGTTCTGCAGCATCCCTTATTGGATGTATAAGTCACTTTAGCTGCAAACTCATCACTTCAGTTGTGAGATTTCAAGTTTTTGCTTCTAGGTTTCCATTGCAATCAAAAGTTTGTATGTTGCTTGGAAGACTTGCCATCCCAGTTGCTCTCAGATCTTCTCTGCTCTTAGGTGAAAATTAGTAACAAAGTGTTTGTGATGTTCTGTGGAAGCAACGGCAGCAGTTGCGTTGGCAGTAAATGTCAAAGAAAGAAGCTGTAAAGGCTGACAAAAGTAAATGTGAATTATCAGGAGTCAGCACAAGAGATTTTGGTGCAGTAACTCAATCTTTTTGGCTGGAGATGGTCACAGATTTAATCCACCTCTCATACGAGGTGTTGAAGCAGTTGTACAATAACCTATGAAAGTTATAGCAGTAGTGTTCCACGACTGTAGGAAAGGTAACACTTCCATAGTGTTTTGTCAAAATGTTTTTTGGACCTATATAGCACATGACCAGTGTTTATCAACTAACATGTGGCATGTACTGGACCTGACCACATAACTGATTCAAGCATTAGACTTTTATGCTGTGACATTGAGTTGCTCCTTAGAGTGCAAATACCAGGTGGTCTTCCCCTAGCAGGTCTCATCTTTATCCCTATGTGAAATGGGCAATGCTTTGTGGGATGAGGGAAGTCTTTCCTGCGTTGTTAAACTAAGGACTTACTTAAGATATCTTCCTTCCTTTAGGTAGGTGTCAGTCACATTTTTTTGGTTAGATACCATAGACTAAATCCTGTGTCTGCTCTGGGTCTGTAGTTGAACAGAGTAGTTCATTGCCAGAGGAAAACAGATCTTTCTTTATAACTGTTTATAACTCTTCATTTTGTCTCGGCTTGGCAGATTCTCCATCCTTTGTGCCATTCCTCTTCAGCTCGCTAACAGAGGCATCATTAGCTGTGCATATAGGGGCAGGCTTGGGGATTTCTTTGCTTTCCTGAAGTTTCCTTCACTCTTTCTTGGGTTCTCTTTTGAAATTTGTTTTCTTTATAGGTGAAAAAGGATGGGTTCTACTCTGAATCTGGTCTTTGCTCTGTTCTTTGCACTTGTAATTACTACAGAACTCCACTGACCTTAAGTGATGCTGCAACTGTGCTTAACATTATTGTTTGGAAAAGCATTTATGATGCTGGCATGTGCATCTCATTTTGATGGGTTTACTTGTATTGTTTAGAACAATCCGAGGAGATTTATAATTGCTTGTTTTGTAATACAGACACAAAGAATTAAGTAGAGGCTTTATAAGTAATCTTTTTTTTCTTCTAGCCAAAGAAGCACTGTCATGTTTTCATATATCAACTTAGTTAGGGTCAAAGTTTGACTTCTCTCTGAATTTGATAGGCATATATAAGTGCTGCATCTGAGTAGTTCACAGGGGGATTTGGCACTTTGATTTTTAAATGCAGTGCCAAAAGTGTGGAGAGAAAAGTGTAGCTTGATGAGAATGGAGCCCATGCAATGACAGGAGGTACATTTTCAGCAAAAAGTACTATGAGAGGCGATGATGACTTAGGAAACCAATTGCAATTAAAATTATTGTAACTGAGTTGATGCTGGAGACAGAAAACTGGTAGCTTTTGATATTTGCTAGCTAGATAGAAACTGAGAAAATATGTGTTTTCTGAGAACAGAGATAAGGAGGAAAGATGGCTTATGTTTCAGGCTCTTCTGTTTCAGGGCCTCAGAAAACTGACTTCAGTTCCTTTCCTGGCTGCCTCACAGGATGCCTCTGTAGTCTTGGGGACGATTACAAAGTTTTCACCATATGTTTATGCTGCATCTAGTGATCTAGTGCCCTCATTTTAGTTGGGCTTCGTGAAATTCTAGCCTACCAAGTAATATTTATTCACTTGTGTATACCAGAAAGTAAAAACAAATGGTCTCTGGAAAAATTAAACTGAGTCACATTTGCACTGCATAGGGATTCTGTGTCCTGGTCAGTGATGGATGAAAAGCAGGCCCTTCAGAAATGATGACATATCAGACTCAATGCTCAGGCTGAGAATGGGATAATTTAAATTGTTTCAAAAAATGTTGTGACAGGGGAAAAGGGAGAAGGGGAGGTGGTGCTTGCTATGAAGTTTATGAGCTATTTTCCCAGGATCTTTGTCACATAACCCAGGAAAAAGGAAGGATGTGAAGTAGAGAGATTCTTCCTCAAAGAGGACTTTATAACACCATTATTTGTATCAGCCAAATGCAGACACGTTTCTTTTTTAATGAAGGAAAAATGTGCCTTTTTTTTTTTAAATAGATAAATCATCCACAAACAAGCTTATGTGAAAATTAGAAGGAAGAAGTCCAAAGAGGCATGCCAGAGAAGGAAGTTTGCGGAGTCCAGGGGATTCAGAGAAGACTGCAGTGGGACTGTCTCTGAGAGGAAGCGCTTACATCACCCATTCTTGACAGGTTTACCTTCTGGGACTCTGACCTTGGACTGCTGCCGGGACGTTTGTCTTGGACTTGTCCTCTGGGCTGGTGAGTTAGTGATGGAATGACACACATCTCTGTTGGGCTGAAATATGACATTTTCAGATTGCTCAGTGTGAGGAGTTTTGGTCTCTGATCATTCTGTCTCCTGCTCCAGTGATGAGAGGATATGTCAAGTAGTTAAAGCACAAATCTGGGAGCTGGAAGACTTGGCCACTGTTCCTGAGGCTGCCACAGCCTATTTGTGATTTTGGAAAAGACAGAGAACGACAGACATTAGATATAGCATTTTCCAGTGGCTCAATGACTTAACTCTGCTGTCGTTAGACTCAATGGGACTTTCTCTCTTGACTTGGTTGGGAACCTTATATTTCAGACTGTCTATAAAGCATATAGGTTCCTCTAATCATTTGGTTATAAAAAAAAAGTGTGCCTGCTGCAGTGCAATTGATGCAACTTTTTAGGTGCTATATAATAGACGGGGAAGTATCAATTAACTAAAAAGGTGGGCCACAGCTGCAGGCCCTGGTTATATACTGCTTCAAATCCAAAATAGTGTTGGTGTGTTTTGCCAGAGTTCATTATAACACAAGAACCTACTGCTTCTCAGTTACTCGGGATAGATAGATGTGCTGTAGTATAAGCAGGAGAATGCTGAGTGGAAATTGATTCGTTTGGTCCTAGAATATATCCCACAAAAACTCAACAGATTTTCCACAGGAGCACTACAAGAAGGTACTACTTATAGTTTGTACTCATTTTGTGCTGTCTGAAACTAGGAAAAGTTTCCGCTTTGGAAAGGCTGTAGTTTCAGTTTGGAAAATGGAAAGGCATTTTTAAATTCCTTATTGTAAATTAATTTTTTATTTTGACAGAAATATAAAGTGTTTCTCTCTGATTTTGTAGAATGATGAACCCAACACAGAGTTTTCCAGAGCAACCGATCTGGTCCGATCGTGTTGATTCATTTCCCTTTGGTCTGTCTGGCAAAGACATATGGGTCCAGAAAATATTTTTCCAGGGGAAGTGTCAGTTTCAGTCCTGCAGACAGCTCCCAGGCTGGGAGTCCTCTGAAAGAGAGGAGATGTGAAGCAGGCCGCAGGAATCAATCAATCAAGTGGTGCCATTAGCAGGCAACAGTCTGCAGAGACGTGTTCAGAAAGCCCCAGAAATCCCAGATACACTGTTCCTTTGCAGGTTTGAGCATAGACTTGGTCATCTCACAAGGCAGAATGGGATCATATGGCCTAATTCTGCTGCTGGACAAAAATACACATCCAGAGGGACGGAGTGCCACAGTGCCATGAGAAAAAAAGGATAGTCATGTGCTCCTTATGCCCCAGAGGCTTGTTCAAGCAAGTCTCTCCTGTACCCTGGGCAGTCTAGGGGCAGAGGAATGTTATTTCATTGAGAACTGTTTGACTGCATATCAGGTTTCCTAAAAGCCCTGTGAGTTTGATCTTAAAATTTGCTTGGACTTCCAGTGCTTTGGTGTGTGGCATGGCTGCTGCAAGCTGGGGGCCACTGGCCTGTAAGAGCACTGGCCCTGTTGGCTGTTTCGCCTGTGTCCTGCAGCGTGAGCTGGTGGGAAGCTGAGCAGCCGACAGGGACTGGCAGCACAGGCTTGGTCCCCCCACATCTCTTCTTTGAAAGACCCAGCAAAACCAAAAGTCTGGATGTGTCAATGTCAACAGATCAAGCTTTAATCAGAAAAGAGTCATGTTGGAAATTTCTTGGGCAGAGCTGCTCTCTATATCCTGGGTCTGGCTAAGAAACAATGCAAAAGGGGAACTTGGCTTTTACTTCTTTGATCTGCCTTGCCCAGAGTGGTACATTCTGCACCACACCTGTACTCTTTGGAGGAAGAATAGGAGTTTTCTTTAACTAAAGATGTTTGTAGTCATTTCCTGTCTCTCCTTGAATTCTTTTCATATTCATGGATTTAGTGCTAACGAGAACTATATGTTAAAAAGATCGTCTGTCCCTTAAAACATCTCCCTCTGAATTTTTGACTCATCTAATCACCTAAATTAATCAGTGTTAAAGAAAAGCGTGCAGCTTGGTGTGACCATCCAGGACACTCTGACTCCATGACTTACCCTGCCTAGCCTGTGTATCCAGTGTGCACTGGTGTGGGATTATGCTGTCCTCAGGTGCCTGCCATACCTAATGCTGAGTAATAAGACTGAATTCAGGACAGATGTTGGCTATGACACAAAACTATTTCCAAGCAGCTATGGGTCTACTTTAGGCCTTTTAGGATCAAACTTTCATCTCCAATTTAAATCCACTGAAGGAAAGAGTTTATCTTTCACACCTCTTGAAAGTAGAACCTAGAGCTAAGTATTGTCTTTAAGCACTATCCTGGACCCTGCCTCTGTGACCTTCCATATGTACATGCTTTTGGTGAGAGTCTTAAGTTAATATTCTTGGCTGTATGTGGAAAAGGCAGGAATGAAAGTAATGCCTAACTCCAGGGTGTTCTTGCAAGCAATGAGGAATGGTGTCTGGGAGGCAACAGCTCCTAAGTTGGGGTTCCCCCCTTCCCCCAGCTGTGCCACAGATTTGCTGTGAAATCCTTTGCAAATCATTCACCTTCTCTGGAGGTTCAGTTTAGCTTTTGTACAGCAGGAACAATGATTCCTTTCAGCTCTGCATCCACAGTGGTGATTGCACAGGGCTAACAAGCAGTAATGCAGCCTCCAGGGAGCTGCAGTGCAGAAGCCACTCTAGCGAGTGTTTTGTGCTGGGAGAAGAATAGATCCTTAAAATATTTAATCAACAATCGCTGGATATATATACCTCCACTTCTGGATTAAATACTCTTAGTGATTTAGAGCTCTATTATGTCTTTACCTCTTTTGTTTATCTCATGTTCTCATCAATTGGAGCTTCACTTTAGACCATGATAAAGTACTTTAACCATGCCTTTACTGGCTATAGTTGTTAGGAAATCTTCATATTTTTACCCTTTTAAAAATAGTGATACCATTCTCACTTTCTGAACTATCTTGACTTTTTTTTAAAGGGAAACAATAATGAATTTCCATATGGTTTATACCTTGTAAAAAGATTATCTCCATTTGCTCTTTTTAGAAACTTTTCAGAAGGGAAGGCACTGTCCCAATGCACAGAAGCAATTTTTCTTTTCAGTGGATCCTGTGACTCAAATCTAAACCTTTGCTCTCAGAGGAACACTTTTCAAATGTTTACTTACTGCTTGATTCCTGATAGGCAGCCTGGAAAAAAAAACAGATGAGGTGTTACTCCTGAAAGTTATACTGCTTTATATTGTTTGAAAGGCAGAGATTGAACTGATTTGTCTAGCAGCTTGCCTTTTCTCAGCTGGGGGAAAAAGTTCCTTTGTAGCGCAGGCTTTTATCAACAGTCCAATAAAAGTGTTTTATATATACATTAAAAAAATCATACAATATATAAAGCCTTTTATCTTGATGGCTCCAAAGTAGTTGACAAATTTGTCAAGTAATTTGTCAGCTACTTTCCTCAAAAGTTATCGCTTACTCCAGAAAGTTATCATAGAGGTATTTCTATGTTAGATGAAATTATTCTTGCTACTAATAGCTTTGAAATAACAATCAGACTTGTAATGCATGCATTACAAAATTTTAATCTACAAATTTTAGAAATGTTTTTCTAGTCCGTTTTCCTAGCCGAAACAGGTTGTTGTGTATGGGCAAAAATGACTTGAAGTGATGGGGATGCCTGCTCTGAACCCGTCCCACGCTTGGAGAGGAGCCTCTGGGCAAGGAGTGAGTTGTCTTCCAGGGGCCTTGTGAAGTTCCTCACAGCAATTTGCCCTTTACCTCACTAGTGACACCATGACCTTCTATGGCCGCTATTCCATATAAGCCTTACATATCAGCAGTGTTTGCCTCTTCTGGAAGGGTTCTGGATACACATCCCTCATGCATACACACTCTGAATCTGTGAGGCTTCATCAGAGGATCCTCTTGGCTCCTGAACCTTTCCCCTGTGCAAGTTGTTGGCTACCTCATGAGCAGACTGGTTGCAAGGTGACAGAGGGTTTTGTGAAGGGATCCATAGCAGGACTGTGTTAATGGAGTCAAGTGCAATTTATTGGCTCCAGTGGATTTCACTGCACCCTTGGCACATTTGTGCTTCCTGTATGAAACTTGGCTGAAGGAGTCAGGACTGCAAGACATCATCCCAAATTCCAGCTGGGATGCGTAACTTGGCTACATGACACTCTCCCCTCTTTACCCCCCCTTAACTACTTCCCATGTTAAATAGTTTCTCAGGACTCAAAGGGGAAAGAGGAAATAATCTCCAAGCCAATGAGTCTCATAAGTAGAAAAATTGCATAAATAAATTAGCAATGATTAATAGGAAGAAATTGTCACTTGTCTCACTTGCCTGGAAGTTGTAGCTTGCTGAAATGACAGTCTTGGTGCCGGGCGGTTGAGATGCAGAGAGTGAATGATGGGGGTAGGGATTTATTTTATATATATTTTCAAATTGGGGGGAAAAAAAAGTGTGATTTATTTTCCTTTGCTGCAGCCTACTCCAAATTTTCAGTTTTACATTAATAGCTGTGGGAACAGCAGTTCTTACTGCCATATACTTTAGCTATTAACACTGTGTCTGGCTTGACAGTACATCTCTCAATTTATTTTTTTTATTCCCTTGCGATCATAAAATATGTATCAGCCTTCATTTCTAATCTCCTTTGGCATGTCCAGCTAGTTATTTTGTGTCTTTCCTCCTTTTGAATTTGATTTTTCCAACAACATAGACTTAATGAGAAAAAAGAAACCCTCTATTAAAACTCCCTTTTTAAAATTTGAAACCTGATTGAATTCATATTAATGGAATGATTTCTCCAGTAGCCCCTAACAGCTTTCTACCCAAAATGTTTGCTTCACTGATATTTTAATTGCTGTAATAATCAGCATTCTGAGTACGAGGTCTTTCCTCTAGCTCAATAAATCCATACTGGCTGAGTAAAGCATGTCTGTGATTTATGTGCAGATAAACAGCTTTGGATCCTATCCAATCACTTCATCAGTTTTAATTCGACTGCCTAATCAGTAGCAAACAGGAGAGTTGTTTTTTGCTGGTTTGGTTGTTGGGGTTTTTTTTTTTTATTTATTTTGTTTTTTAACAGGGTTGGGGGTGTTAATACAGGGTTTGGCATGTTCCCCAGAATGGCACAAATAGCTCCCCATTTCTCATCATCTTTGTGTCAAAATCAGCTGTAACTTTCTGAAAGAGATTATAAGAAGGGGATGAGATGCCAAGCCGTGCCTTTGGGCTTTCATTGGTATCTAAGGAACCAGGCAGATATGCAGTCTGAACAGTGAGTCTGCTCTTATCTCATGGTTTATAAAGGACATCCCTCAGATGCCTGAGAAAAGTAGAAGAGCTCATACAGGAGCAGATTTTGTTTACTCTCTGTGTTTAGAGGTTGATGCCTTCAAAAGCACTTCCACAGCAATTACATTACTGCAGTTGCTGTTTCTTACTAGGCAGAGTGGCTTGGAAGTGTCCTGGGAGGTTCGGGGGGCACTGTGGGGTGCAGCTGTGCAGGGGTGGGACAGGAGAGCTCCCCTTGGCACCCTCAGCCTTTTGCTTCCTGTAGTCAGCCACGGGCATGGCACTGTACGAGCCAGAGGGCTGCAGATGACTCCAGACTGAGGCTCTTTGAGATTAAGGCTTGTGACCACAGTTCCTGACCTCATTTTTGTCTACAATAACCTAAGCAAATGTCTGCTGAGGTTAAAACACTGCACCATTTACATTATCATCTATTAGTGCCATGTGTCAAGAGGTGAAGCATTCTCTGATTTATAAACAGTCTTTGAAGGATTATAGAGAGCAACCCCATTTTGGACATCAGATCTAGGGCAAGCAATACCATCTGTGATAACAAAGCTTACCTAAAGAGCTTAGCATGGTTTGAGTAGTAAACCATGGCTGTGTGCCTATGAACCTTGTCAGCTCTCCTGGCTGCCTTCATTTCAGTGTGTAACTGTGCCTGGCCATGCCATTTACACTGGGAAACTGCAAGAGGTATTAGGAGCTCCTCCTCTGTATCTGTTTGTTTTCCTGTTTCATAGCAGCACTTGCTATGCAAGCAAGGAGCAGGCTTGGGAAAGCTGTGCTGGGCTGTGTGGGTACCATTGGAGTGTTTACTGGGCAAATGGTCTGGGAAGAGGACACTGGCATTGCTACTGTATCTTCTTGGGGGTTCACATCATAACCCAGTTGACGTGCCACCTTTTCCCATGTTGGGTTAAACCCTCCCAGCTCTGTGTTTCATTCTTACCAAGAATCTCGACCAGAGATTCTGCTCAATTCAAACTTTTTGGCTCAGCCTTAATTCCTTGCACACACCCATAGCTGTAGGGGCTTTAAATACACTTTTGAATCATCATGAAATTCAGAGAATTAGGCTGGGCTGGAGGGAAGGGCAGGGCACTGGTTATGTGGCATTTTGGGATCAGTTCTCTGTGCAAATGTGGGTGTCCCAAGGGACCTTGGGTGAGGTGTGTAATCCATCTGCTGTGTTGGATTTTTTATAGCTTTCAGAAGGGCAATAACACCTTGTTGCCTTTGACTGGCGATGAAGAGAGAATAAAACCCAGCAATGAAAAGAAGACATTTAGGCTCAGTGCTGGTTCTGGTACAGCTCCACCTCCACTAACGGCAGTCACTGGGCTTTTTATCTACAATGCTCGAAGAGTTTTCAGAAATGATTTGGCAATGTGTGTGGAGGGGGAAGTTTGGCCATTATACTGTTATTTATATTATGCTGCTTCTTTTTAATTGATGACAGCCCTGTGGAGAGACTACCGGGCTTGGGATTGTCCTGGGTTTGACTGAGCGCAGTCTATAGGTTTGTTTCTCTTAAACTTTAGAGGAGCTCTGAGCATTCCTGTTAAAACTGATGGGAAATGAACTTCAAGAGTCCTGAAAGATGAAGACTATCCCATCTGTCTATCTTCTGCTTTAATGGAGAGATGAGAAAGGTTTCATGCTGTAACCCGGCAGGGAGTTCAAATGTCTGAGAAGAAATTTCAGGAGAAGGCTCAGTGTCTTGCAGATCAAAGGGTTCATTTAGGGAGTCCTCTATTCTCTAGCCAAAGTGGAGCTCTATTATGTTTAGAGAGGCAGTGTGCAGACCAGAATTCTTCTGCTGATGAAACCTAGAGTTTGTGCTGCCCAGTGGCTTACTAAATAGAAAAGACTACCTGCCAGTCCTGGAGGTTGAGCTAACAGATGGATCTTGTTTTCTCACAAGCTGGTGTGCTAGGATCTGAGCTGCCTCCTGGGGTATCACCGAAGAAGCATTTCCACTGTTACCATTTTAAAGAAGCAGGAGTTATCTGACAGTGAAGACTGAGTTGTTTTGGTGGGTGCTCTGTCACCCCTGGCTTCCTTTGGATGTCCCGCCTTCATGATTCAGCCCTGGCAGAAGAGCTGCATAAATGTTCACATCTTCATCCCTTTCCTATGATTTCTTCCATGAGGAAAGACTGATGGAGAAGGAAGGAAATGTGAGAGTCTGTATGTGTGTTAGTCTTAATATGTTGAAAGAGGGGACTGTGAGAGCCTTTTCTGGGTTATGGAAATGTGATGAATGAATTTTCTTGAAGGAAACAGTTGCTTCAGTCCTCTCAGGGAGCTGCATGACTGGTTCCTCTGTTTCTGCAGTTTGATTTTTTTCAGATGGTGCTACATTTATCATGACTTTCCTTTATAATGTTTTTTCCTATTTTGCCTTTTTATCCTCCCTTTCCCTTTTTCCCTTTCACTTTTCCTGATTCATACTGTATAAAAGTCATTGTTCAAAAAAGAATTTCCAAGGTGATAAGAAGTCTGCCTATGGCTAAAGCCTGATGGCCTGTCCCTAAGTGCGGCACCTTAAGCTACAGAAGCCCTCTGGCATTATATAGAATTTTGTCAGATCAGATACTAGTTTCCCTGGAAAAAGCATTTTGTCGTTTTAGTATCTCTATTCCTTGTCTATGATGTAGCATTAGCAGCATGTGCTCCTATCTCAGGAGCACAGTGAGGAAAAACCCATCTGGTTTGTGAATGTTCAGACACTGCTCTGATGGAAGCCATGTAAATAACTAGACAAATTATTTCACTGAGTTTGTCTGTCGAGCATAATAGGTAGCAGGGTCAGAATCTCTTCACAGTGATTCATTTCTTAGTGGCTGAGTGGGATTTGTGCTCACAAGCCATTGTACAGAAGTGTCCTCCAATTTTTGCTGTGTCTTTTCCCTGCCTACACTTTTAGCTCTTTGATCTCTTGCTGGTGAGCTCCAGGGAGCAGAGACTACCACGGCCAATGTCTGCACTGTGCTCAATGCAAAGAGTTTATGCACAGGGTAGGCTTTATGGTGGTGGCATAACTAAAGGATAAATTAGTATGAACTAATCTAGAATTTGTTAGAATTTGTCAATGCAAAGAGTTTATGCACAGGGTAGGCTTTATGGTGGTGGCATAACTAAAGGATAAATTAGTATGAACTAATCTAGAATTTGTTAGAATTTGTCATCATTTTTGCCTTTTTACTTTCATGAGACTGTTGTGGGGTTTGGATACGACACAAGGGTGAAAACAGTGAGAATAACCTTTCAGATGTGGGTTTCTTGAGCAAATTTGTTCATTCTGAGCTTTGCTTTTGGTGTTTCAAAGAGGGGGTTTATGGCTCACAGCCAATGTGCAGGCTCTCTGCCCTGCCTCGCCTGCTGTGAGACTGGGGGCAAATCATGTAGGCTGCACTGACACATCTTCATCTGGCTGCATTGACTTGAGCAGTTCAAATAATTCTTGACTAACCTGGGTGCATCTGTATTTCAACTGGCAGAATGGAAGGTGCAGTGAATTCCAGCAGGAGTGACTGATGAGGCAAGGTGATGGATGGTGGGGACAGAAGTGTTCCCAAAGAGAGTATTGCAATGAGGAGTAAGATATGTGTTCATAGCCTGCATTTCTCACTGGTGCAAATCTCCCACTTGGAAACTGGGATAAGAGTGATTCTTTGTCTCTTCTGTGAGGATGAAGCATTTAGGATTATGAAAAGTTCAGACAAGGCTACAAAATTTCTCAGTCAGATCTGTGGGCTAGGATTTTTTGCAGAAAGCAAATAATTGAAGCTGAAGCTAGTTTTGAAGGAACCTTCAGGTGAGCATTAAGGAACATTTTTCCATTGCTTTTTGGTTAAACTTAAATAATATTTTCATTGCATTTGATTTCCAAATAATGTAAAAATTCTTGCCTATCTGGTAGAAGATGTAGTTAGAAATATGCACTGAAGACTCATTTTCTGATGTTTCCACAGGTCACTTAAAGTTTTCCCTGGAGCGTGACTTCGAATATGACACTTCAGTAATGCAGAAGCTGTAAGTAAATAATATCATGTTTGCAGCCCTTGTTTAAGAGCTGTCTTTACACTCTTTCCAGAGCTTTGCTAGAAGTCATCTTTGCTAGACTCTGCCTGCGTCACAACAAGCCTGCAGGGAAGTCACTGAGAGAAGACATGGTTTCAAATTCCATCGTGTCATTTTAGATGCTTTGCTTTATCAGCTTCTTGTTTAAGCTAAGATCTCCAATAATGGTTGCATAATCTGCAGGAAGAAAGCCCAAGACATCTGTCAGTATTGCAGAAAATGTCACAAGCAGACAAAATTAAAAATATGTTATTAGCATCTATGACCATTGAGTAAAATGCAATGATACATTATCAAAAGCTGGCATGCCATTGGTCCCCAGGCACAGAACAAAGGCCAAGAACCTTCTTTTGCTTGTGATACTAAATGAAAAGACCTACAAGAAGCTAAACAAATGAACCCTAGAGGCTGCTGACCTGGTCATGTATTTGTTGGCCTTCGGTAATTTGATGTCAGAGTTCAGTTTCTTAGGAGTCTTATCACAGAGGTAAGCTTTTGGGCAATTCCTGGTTGTGAATGCACAAAAAGGATACGGTTTCCTTCTTCTCAACATATTCCATCTTTTTCAAAGGTGAATTAGTAAGGTGCTAATTTTGGTATCTCTTTTCTGAATTCCGCATTGTTTTTCCTAATCAATTCTCTCAGATCTGTTCAATCTCCATTTAATTCAGTCAGCTACTCAACATCCCAACCTTTTGTAATAAAGAGAGTGCTAATTTTTCCATTTATTTCAATTGTCTTTCATCAGGTGTTCTCATATAACTCAATCATCTGGCACTGGAATTGGTAATTTAATCAATAAAGGAGGCCATTTTTTCTCAAGAAAATCAAGGAAGAAAGATCTTGAGGAAAATGCACAGTGAAAGGAAGGTGAAGAACAAAAAAGGGTGATAGGAACTGTGGTTGGCATTTAATAGCTGCACATCTTGGTGGCTATACTTGCCTGGCGAGTAGCAAGCAAAGAGATACCACTACTTTAAAACTAATGGTGTAAGGATGTTGCCTGTGCACTCATCTTGCAAAATCTAGAGGGACAATGGTGGATAATGCTTAAGTTGCTATGACAAGAACATTGCACCGTCTCCAGGTGTTGGCAACCCTGAAGATGAGCAGTACTGTTCACAGGACCAGTTTGATATCAAGAGAGAGACACCAAGAAAGAAACTTGGCTATGTGAGCTCCTCCAGCCTTTCTGCTCACATGGCTTTTTATTGTGTTGCTGTTGCTTTAGATAAGGGCAGAGGAGGGATGATGTGTGGCCTGCCCTGATGTCATCACTGAGGGGCCCAAGGCTTTGCAGCACAGGGATGTCCCTGCCCACAGTAAAAGTGGCTGTGGCCTGTGAACCTGTTCTGTCCCTGCCTCTGGCTTTTGCTTGCAGGACTTCTCCTGCCCCAAAGGTGGGGATAGTACTGTGCTCTGCTGGCAGGATGAGGGGATGGCTGTTCATTGCTAGCATTGAGAGCTGTTCTGGTTTCCTGCCCCTGGCCCATCTGAAAGAGCATCTCTGCTAGTTCTGCCAGAGGCATGGATTTTGCCCCAGGGATGAAGTTTGTTTTGCATTCAGCCCCTGGAAGACAACGTGCCTTTTGCACGCTGCCAAGCAGCTTTCAGCAAGGCCTGGTTGGGAGATTGAATGCCCCACTGGAGAAGCACTTCTGCTGGGCCACAGCTGGGACTCTTTCCTTGGCCCCTTGACTTCACAATGAGATTGCCTGGGCAGGTCTCAAATATCAGGCCTCCATAGAGTCAGCCATGGTTTTGCTGAGAAATTACTTATAAGTGTTGTAGTCTCAACTTGGCAAAGTGTGTGAAACACAAGACAAAAGATATCAAAACTCTTCATTCTGAAAATGTTAATATTTAAAATTACAGTAAATCGTTTGGTGTTTAAGGCACGTCACTGCTCCTTTGCTTATGTCTCTCCCAAGGCCTGGTGTCTGGTGCTATAGACATATTTTCTGCAAATCAAACATTGAGCCAGCTATTGAAACACCCATCTTATGGGATTTTTAGAACATGTCTTTTAGTTGAAGAAAGCACATTAGTAAAAAAAACTTATTAATACAACATTTTGGAGAGTTTTTAATATGTGGTGTGTGGCATTTGTCTTGAAGATTTTAGTACTCCCCTTAAGAGCTCCTCCAGATTGAATAAACAGGTATTTAGAGAGTCTTCAGGTGCTTATTTTCAACCTGCATTGACAAACTTTTCCTGTGGTAAGCACAGGAGAATCAAGTGTAGAGCTCTACAGTAAATAATCTTACTTCCATCCCCCACCTTCCATCCCCAACAACACCCTAAGCACTCTACAATAAAATCTGTATCTTAATGAGGATAGGGTCTTACCTCAGGGTTTATTAAGTAATCAACATCATGGATTGAAAAATGCCTGGACAAGGATTGCATTGGAAGGGGCTGCCCACAGAAGTGGTGAGTCACCATCCCTGAAGGTGTTCAGTGACTGGATGTGGCCCTCAGTGCCATAGTCTGGTTGACAAGTTGGAGGTCAGTCAAAGGTTGGACTCAATGATCTCAGAGGTCTTTTTCAATCTAAATGATTCTGTGATTCTCTGTGAGTCTGTGAAATGAAATGGAGATGAAATTGAAATGGCTTGGTCCTATATTCTCAGCCACTCTTGAATTCAAGTCCTGCTCCTGTTTTGCACAGCTGTACCAGAAAGTTTTGGACAAGGAACGTGTGGAGTGTGCCAATCAGACTGTTACAAAATCCACAGAACTGCAACTGGATGACAAATCACTCTCTCTGCCCTTGGAAAATATCATAGAAGCCTTTTCTTATATGAGCAATATTGTAAATATTGTTCATCTTTTTTTTTTTTTCATAAACCTCTGTTTGAGTCTATTCTCCAACCTTTCAACAGTGCCAAAGGACTACCAAACATACACCATATGATTATTTATGATCCCTGGTCCCTTACTGTGCACTCCAAATAATGTCATCAGAGCCGATGCTCTTCTGCCTGTAGTGTTTGGCCAAATATGAGAGCAGAGTTTCTCCCACGGAGTAGCTTAATGTGCTGTATTTGAAGACTGACTTTTGGAGCAATGACTCTTTGACTGGCCAAAGGAATCAGTGCTTTGCCCTGCCAGGCAGCCTAGGGAATCCAGCTCTAAGAAGCTTTCTGATGAGAACTGTGGCTGAAGACATTTCTCGGGGTTGATTTAGAACTCAAGAGCTGGGAGCTTTGTGGAACTGGAGCATCTTCAGAAGTAAGCAATAGCAAATGCAGATTGCTGCTCTGTCCTTCCCACAGTAATGACTTCCTCTTTCACCTAAAAAAGAGAAAACTTTGAAATATACTTTATTCCTGCTTAATAGTGGTATTTCACATAAAATCATGCCAATGTCAAGTATGTCCAAAAATCTTTACATATGTGTTCATTAATTTTTCTCCACTTGCTTTTGAGCTGCTAAAACATTTTTGAAACACTTGGTTTGGTTTTTTTTTGACCTGCTCCCAGCACCGAATCACCCATTTTAGTGATTCAGTGCTGTTCAGGAATTTGGGGGGGAAGAAAAGAAACATTGCAACCACTTCTAGCTCATCTCCTAAAGGATGTTAGGTTTTGCTCCCACTGATTTTGTATTCAACAGGCGGCAGAAGGACTGGATGTCATTTAGCTATTAGAGATTTTTGTTTTCCTGATCATTGTCAAGTAGCATCATTAACACAGGCAAATTACCATGCTTCACTGTGCTGTGTCCATGGTATATTAGAGGCCCTTTTCCATTGGTAAAGCTGAGTCTATTCTTCTGTAAAATCAGGGGCCCATTGGCAGTTCTTTGGCAAGTGAGACCGAGGGACTATTTAATGGGAAGAAGAGTGGTCTAATAAAGGGGAAGAAGTCAAACATGACAACTGCAAGGAAAGATAGCAGAATGTTGGTTTATAAATCACTGCATAATTGGGCCAAAATATTTATCCATTTTCACAGGGCCAGGGAGATAGAGGATGGCAGTTTTGGGGTAAATAAGTTAAGTGACTTTTCCAAAGTGCATTTTAGAGAAGTCAAGCACTCTATCCATTTCTCTTCCCAATATGAGTGCTGTGATTTCAGGCTAATGGAAAATGGTTTGTATTGCTGAGTTTTCTTTTTTTGAAATGGTGCATTGGCTTTTGGTGAAGAACTTGGACTTACGCATAAATATATCTGGATTTTGAAAATACATTTTTAGTTTAATAAGATGAAACCAATTAACCAGAAAAGTCATTGCCAATGGATTGTACAAGTACATAAAAATATATTACTTTTTCTTGAAAGATTTCATCACCCTTTTGAATGTTCCTTTTTCTTTCCTTTGCCACCACTGAAAAAGCACTGTGATAATTTGTTCCCTCATTCTTTTTCCTGAAAACATTGATCTCTGGCCCCGACTCTGTGAGTGTGTGTATGTGTGGATATTAGGCATGTTCATATGCATCTGTTTATTTCTGACTCAGGGTTTATTCCTTTCTCCAGTGTTGTTCAGTGTGTTTAATGTGTGGCCTGAGGAAAAACAGAGCATACAAATGATAAAAAAGTTGGTCTGAAAAGGTAGCTTAAAACGGCACCAGGACCCAAGGGCTAATGAGCAATATCTCAAAGTCAGGTATTAATGCAACTGCTGAAATGTTTGGCACAGCAGAAACACTGAAGAAAGCAGTAGCACCTGATCGTTACCCCTCTGGATCTCTGGAAATAGACACGTCTCCTGCAAACTCTTCTGAGGTCCCTCATTATGTCAGCTGTGCCTTGAAAGTGAGGATGAGGACAGAGACCCACTATCCTGCAGTGGCACAGAGGTCTGTGGAAATGAGTTCTGGTCTCTGCCTGCCTGTCTCTGAACAGGAATGCTCATTTAATCACCTATAGCAATATTTTACTTGGAGGAAATTTTAACATGAGGCCCTGCCAGCCTCCTCTACCCCTAAATTTCCATCAACTCTGCCTGCAAAGAGGGCTGGGTAACACACAAGACATGGGCGCATACTGAGGAATTGTAGGATTTCTATTTCCATTACCTCAGCCTTCCCCATTCCCTTGTAGCCTTGCCTTCTGCTTAAAATGCAAAGGATATTAACTTCTCTAAGCATGTGGGGCGGTAACCCAGGCAGGCACTGCCTTGGGATGACATGCTTTTCCCTGCTCTGATCAACTCTGTAAACTGAAGCATAAAGAGACTGCTTTGATCCCTAATAACTTTGCTAGTTTGCTTTAGTTACCAGTTGATACAGAGATGACTTAAACATGGTACTTTGGGATAAAATATAGAATGTTTGTCCAAGTACATGGCCATGACACACAAAATTAGCTGTTGCAAACAGACATCTCTGTTCACATCAACTTTGCCCAGTTTGTGAAGAAAACATCTGCATCATCTAAAAGAAAAACAAACACTAAATTTGGGTAACAGGAAATATTTTAATTCTTTTCTTCTGCAAACTGTGGGAGTGCCCTGCAGGACAGTGCCCTTTTTGCATCTCTGCTTTCTTTTAGCAGTGGTTCTCACATTTTAAAAGCAAGTTTAGATATTTTACCAGCAGCCTGACATCATAAGGCTCTGCATATTTACCACAGAACTGATGATCTAGTTGAGGGAAATTATTACATGAGAACTTTAAAGGAGATACCCTTTCAATGGGGTGTGAACTTCGACACAAACCTAGCAGTTGCTTAAAGTCTTTCTGGATTTGTGAAACTATCCCATGAGCCACACCAAGTTGTGAACGATGCTGCCCTTCAAACAGCCAGGACAGCCCAACACCTCCTTCCAGTAGCTGTGGTGTGAGCGGCATGCGCTGATTTACATCCAAGCTCGTCCACTGCATATTTAATTCTCACTTTTTTTTGGCCTGTGTTGAATTCCTGGCTTGTCCTTCATATTAAAATTACCTTGTTCCTCCAGGGAAACCTCCCCCTCTTCAAACAAATGGTACCAACACCAAACAGCTGCTTTGTGGTATCCAGTTTTGTCCCGCATTTGTTTTAAAGCTTCCCAGGAACCCTTGGCTACTTTGCACAAACTGTTAACTTGAGGGTAATAATTTTGTCTGGGTTTTGTCACAGAAATTCAATTAAGGAGGATTATGAACACAGTTGTAGGCCTGTTTCATTTACAGTTGCAAATGAAACCCAGGCCACACACTGATCGTTTATATAGGAAAGGAGATGCTGTGTAGTTTTGAGTGACTGATTTACCTGCATGTTCCTTTGTGTGGCTTCAGTGATTGCAGAAGGGAGGAGAATGAGACCTGCAAAAATTAATAAAAACGTGATATAAAGGCGGGAAAGAAATCACCAAAGGAAAAACTACCCCCACTGCTTTTCCTTAGGAGGCACACATCCCTTCTACACATAATAAACTCCACAGGGAATTTCTTCCTTCTTAGAAAACATATCCCAAAGGGCAGGAGTGAGTAGTCCTTTATTTATTTATTTATTGTAAACAAAGAGCAATATTCTGTTTTCATGGCCTTGATTTGGGTCCAAGTCCCTGAGCCACTGAAGACAAGGCATAAGGTTTCACTTTTTTTTTCAGTTCTTATTTCTGGGCCATAGAAGCCAACATTTTATTCCATTTCTTTCTTTTCAAGTTTTTTTGCAAGCAGCTGAATTCCCCAGGTAGGACAGGAGAGAGGAGGGGGAAGGGAAGAAAGGACGTTTAGTATATTGGAGGAAAATGATAGCTGCTGCCGAGGCTGGCTCCAGGTGGAAGCAGCATGTTTGGAGACAATGAAACAAGAAGGGAATTTGTTTATTCGGGAGATGCCTTTTTAAGTTATGAAGGACAAAACAAAGGCAAAACTTGTTTTGATGTCCTTTGATGAAATGTCTGTGTTTGTAGAGGAGCAATATTTCTCATCTTTGCTTTGCAGCAACAAACTTGGGAAATACTTTGCACCACTCAGGAGATATGTGAAGGGCATGGTACTTGGGTCACCCCTTCCTCCTTATGCAAGCTTTGTCCCACAGCTTTGGGCTCGGTCCTCTAACCTTTTGCCTGGGAAATCCCGCACTGATTTCCCCAGGGTGTTGCCTGCCTGAAGACATGAAGGATAAGGCTTAGCTCCCATATACTGATTTTTATTCATAAGGAGTTATCACCATTTTGCAGATGGGGAAGAGAGAGTTGCTCAAAGGTGGAACCAGTCCCAACGGAGTCAGGACTAGGCACAGTCCCAGTTCCTAGTATGAAGTGAGTGCTGTGGTGTTTGCTGAGGGACCTACTCAACGCATCACCTTTGATTAAAGCTCTCCCCAAGCATAGTCTATTTAACAACTTGTTTGCCTCTTGTTTCTTACTTTCTTCCTGATCTTTCAATTCCAGGAAGGGTTATACTGTCCTTACTGTGGTTTCAACTACATGCCTAAGAGGCTTACTGGATTCTTCACCAGATGAGGGGAAATAAGCTCTTTAGTTTCTAGCTTTAGATAAGATACTGTTTCTGTACCTCTCTCTATACAGACTTGACACTGTTGAACACTGAAAGAGAAGCAGGCAGCTTATGAACTCTGAAAAAGTTCAGCAAAATTCACTGTAAAGTGATGCAGTGAAGTGTGAACAATATCTACTTTTGCTTCACGTCCAGGACAATTCATCCCATGGTAAGGGGCTGTTACAGTATTTTATATTTCTCGGTGGTTTTGTGGTAGAGTTGTCTGGTGTCAAACCAAACTTCTTGTTGTGGTAAAACCTGGACAAAAAGAATGAAAGGCCTTATATAAAGGATGATCTGTGAGTCTCTTGCATCTTGGGCACTTTTCCTAGAGAAGTTAGGAAAACTGAAATCAGCATCCTCAGCAGACTTCAGTCCACGTGAACATGGCTTTATGGAGAGTATTATAACTAGATGGATTTGAGTGTGAATAACCTTGCAGAAGTCAGTGGATTCCTGCTGACACAAAAATAGTGGGGGAGAAAAATGGGAGGATCACTATTGTGCATAGCTATCAGACTGTTTTGTTACAACTGATTGGGACAGTCTGTCATAATTCAGTTTTGTTGAGTAGTAGAGGAAGGAGATGAGCATCTCCAGAGGGTGACTCACCAGAAGGGCCTTGACTCTTGACCATGAGTGACAAGAGCTGACCTTTGGGACTTCTGATCTCCTGCTGACGTACCAAGGCCTTGCAGCCTAGCTTAGCTCAGGTGATTAAAGTAGGGTGAGATGACTCTCTGCCTACGTTCACTCACATATTTTATATTTGGTAGAGCACATAAAAATAGTCCTTTCTTAGCGTCATTCAATCTGTAGATAGTAGAGTTAGATCCTTAGCCAGCATAAATGAGATAAACTTCAGTACTAAAGAGCTGACTTTGATGGAGTAACTTCTGCTTTGCTCCAGTTCAAGCAGTTTCAATCTTCATAGTTTTCAATAGAACCTCTGAGCTTTATACCTAAACTTCAGCAAAAGGAAAGAAAGAGGCTGCATGGTATGTAAAGTACACATGATTTCAGGCGGTATCTTATGATTTAGATAAAGCATTTTAGATTCATGACATCTGGCAGCATTGCTCTCTCAGAGTGTAGCAGAGAAATAATCCTTTCAAATCAACTCTGTTGGAGAGTGAAACATTTTTCACCAGCCTAGTTTAAAAATCATATCTGAGCCTTTCTCTCCTGCTAACTGGTTCAGCACAAACAAGCAGTGCACACAGGATGTAGCTGTTTCAGCAGTTTCCCTGGAACTTGCTCTATATTTAAAATTATTTTCTAGCTTTTTTTTTTTTTAGCAAGCCTTTTTTTTACATAGAATGTAAAATGTGTAGTTGAATCACAAAGCTAGATAAAGTATTGTGAGCCTGTGTTGGACTGAAGTCCTTTTCATCCGAATAATGACTTTATCTACTTATTATGGAAGAATTGAAAGAAGTGTGGGAAAGTAAGACTGAAACACACTCAGGAGCCTATAGTTCAGCATTTTGGGGGAGGCTGACCCTTAATATGGGAATTAAT
The DNA here is from genome assembly GCA_013400495.1 of Nicator chloris. NCBI lineage: Eukaryota > Metazoa > Chordata > Aves > Passeriformes > Pycnonotidae > Nicator > Nicator chloris. The sequence continues at coordinate 99,083 of WAAE01023656.1, read as the reverse complement.
AACCCTCCAACGCCACCTCATCTGAGCAGCAGCAGTAGTAACCAGCAGTGAAGAATGCACAGACTAATTCTGTTTCAGAGAACCTAAAATTAAATGTTTGTTACAGTTTTATGTGCATACACTCTCTGCAGGAACCATTTTCGTTCCCTTTAGGAAAACTCGGAAGAGGTTGAACATTTAACAGCCTTGAACTACCCAGTCTGTGTGCCATATGTACACAACACTGAGCCATGCCTGTGTTGTCAGTCTTTAGAGTCTTCCTGAAAGCTGGAATCTGGCTGGTTGCTAGCAATCCATGTCCTTAGAGGCACTGGAGAAAAATGCTGATGTTGATCAGAAGGTGAAGGTCTGCAATTGTAAGCAAATAGAGAAGATCCATCATGCATTTTCACAGATGATAAAAGGCTGACAGTGGCAGTCTGCTTATCAAATAACTAGATTTATTGAAATAGCCTGTGCTCTCATTAATGAGTTTGCTTTTCATGTTTTTGTTTTATTACATCTTACTGAAGGTGTCTGGGTTATTTTCCAAACCTACTATTGCTGCCATGGCAAACTGGCAAATTTACATGATTTCTTCTTTTAATGCTTAAAAGCAGCATGGACTGCAGTGTTCTCTTCTCACTGACATTTCAGGACCTCAGAGCAAAGCCAGTGCCTGTCATGAAATCTGAGATTCCTGGAAAATAATTCAGAAAAACCACTGTAATAATTATAAGTTTTTTCCTTGTAAGATTATAGTGCTAGTAATAGTGCTCCACATTTCATTTAGTATAAGCCTAGTGTTGTTAGCTATGCTCAAAAGATGGGGTAGAATTGGTCATTTTTAATCAGAAGAGAGAAATGAAATGCAGAAACAAAAATGTTGCTAGCATGAGATGACATCCCTGTGCTGAAAGGACCATTCCTTTCCTAACTCCACAAGGTATCACATTCTGTGCTTTTGTTCCCGGGGGAACGAGCTTCTGCTTTCCTCCTTTTCGAAAACATTTGTAAGACGGGAAGTGGAATATTAATAATTGAAAATGCAAGTTGCAGTAATGCCATTTGCATAAGGATTTTCCTTGACCCATGGAGGATATTCACTGTTTGTTGGAGAAAATATCAACAGAAGAACTGGGGGAGCCTGATGGATCTAAAAGGCTGCTGGGCAATAAATTTATTTCTCAGATGAATCCTAATGTGGTTCCCAAGACTGGAATTCTCTATTTGTAGCCTACCCTTTTTCCTGGAAGATGTGATGCACTATCGAGAGATCAATATTCCCCGGTACTGGATGTGGTGCCAGTAACCAGATATTTAACATGGAATAAAGGGGTTTTTTAAACAAAGGACATGGAAACAAGTCCTTCCTCCTGCAGGATTTGCTTGTTGAAGTTTAACAGTCCCAGTGACCTTCACTGAGAAAGTCCTTCTCCAAAAGCATTTTAACAATGAACCGCATGGAACTCAGTAGCTGGGGTTAAGACTGATTTGACTCTGCTGATATTTTAACCTGTCATTTCAGGAATTGTGGTTTTCTGTTTGGACCTTTTGGGGTGTTGTTTGTTAAGCCAGATGCTTATGCGGCAGAGCAATCCTTCCATGCTGTTTTGAATGCCAGTGGTACCAAAACATTACTCATAAAGTGCGCACGCTGCTACGATTCGTGACTTTAACTCTTAGCATATTTATAGGCCTCATTTCCATTTTTTGTGGTGTCATTAATGGAGCAGCAATAATAAATTGAAATGTTAATGGGGGATCATTTCACCAACAGCAGAAGGTATTAATGAACTTGATACAATAGTTGAAAGGAAAATAACTTTTTAGTAGTGTAATTTTTTTAACCATTGCCCCAGTTCTCTCCTTCCAAACATGTGGAATTGGACAGTTTCAAAATTACGGAAATGATTTCATGCAGACAATCAGCTTCCTGGATATGTTGCATGGGAGATGCACTGTTTGCAGCAATTTCAGCCATGGGGGGCAACCATTCTGTAAATGAAGCATGAGCAGACTTTGCTGTAGTCATGGTGGTAGAAATAGAAACCCAGAAAGCGCCTTTTGTCTGTGTGAGCTAATGAACTTCACTAATGGAGAGTGAAAAAGTGGTCCTCCTTGTCTGAAGTGGGCATTTCACATCCTGTTGTGAAATACTTGGGGATAGTGTTAAGATGTGGTCTCATAGGGGACTTCAATTCCCCAACAGACAAGGGAATTGTACCTTAGGGTCCCTTAGGGGCACTGTATCACACTTTTCCTACTGGTAAAGTTGAGGGCTTTGAGCTAGAGGAAACAGCTGAATTTTAAGGATTGGTCAGCTTGTATCTGTGGAGGATTAGTGTCTCCCGAGGAGAGAAGTTACACTGTGGAGCAATCCTCAGCTGGAAATAAACAGTACCAGACACCATCCAGGAGCTTCCCCAGTGCCACGTTGTTGAAGACCTCTGTGCTGAAATTAGTTACAGCTGTAAAGACATTTCTATATGCATGCTTAGAAGTTGAAGGCTAAAATTTGTAATACATTTGAAGTAAATTTGCATTCTGGCCCCTGGTACCGAGCATCTGTTTGAGTCTTTTCTGCTTAGTTCTAGAAAGTTTGTTCCCAGTGAATTTTCATCTCTCTGAGTACATTCATTAATCCTTTTTGGACTTTGCTTACCCACAAATATAGAAGAAGCTTTGAACTGGATTGGCAACTTTTCACCACCCTTCTTTCTTTCCTTGTGTTAAAAGTAAGTTTAAAGGTACTAGAGTAGGTCAAGAATTGCATGTTTAAACTGTTTGTTTCCTGCAAGAAAAGAGACTGGCATTTAAATGTGCCATTCAAGCTAATCATCTCATAATCAGGAGTTTACTGACCTAGAAACTTAATCTAGTCCTGTGAGTTCAAATATCTGCAACTTTTTTTAGAAAACAGAAAAAATATTATTTTCAAATGAGGCATGTGATTGGTCTAATTCTCTCCTTTCTTGTAGATACCATTAATTTGAAAATTCCTCTGTGGTGCTGTTATCTTGCTTCTGTTCAGGCAAACTGTGAGCCCTAGCCCCCTGAACTAAGCAGAGAGTGACCAAGTACATATGAAAATGGACAGATAAATGCCAATGCAGACTCGTTTGAAACAGGAAGAAAGGAAGGGAAAAGAAAAGAAAATAAAAGAAAAAAGGAAATATTATCTGTCTAGCCTTATTGGCAAATGATCAGAAAAGTGACTGAAAGCATTATATTGCATTTTTCCTTGCTTAGGGTTTGGTAAAAAACTCACTAAAATAAGTGGGAAACTTTCCGTGATGTTCTTGATTTTGGGCTGGGAGGCCTGATCAACACTTACTCTGTCTCCCTGCAACAAATTGCTAAGTGCCTCAAGCAAATAAAAATATTTTCAACAACCAGCACTATCAATACTACTTGGCACTGGCAAAGGAAACTCATCTGTTGTTGGCAAAGGGATTCCTCAACATGTAGAGAGGAAAGCACTTGCTTTTACTATGGATAAGGATATGGACATAACCCAATCATTTGGCGTGGGGTTCTGTGTTCAGTAAAGAGTCATTTTTAGATACACAAGTGACCTTGAAATGCTTTTAACAGTTTTCTGCATCATCACCTTTTAAACTTCCTACTCTTTAGCTTTAGTTCAGTTGTATTTAATTTTTCTCCCGTTTTTTTAATGTCCTGTAAAGTTCAGTGTGTGCCGGTTTGGTTTGGGGATGGAGGTGGAGGACAGCTGGTGGAGTGGAGGAGAGGGGAGGGAGATCTTTTTCAAGCGGCTAAACTTGTAGCCAGAGAAGATACTGCATTTATAACGTTCCCATTCTTCTCAATACTTAACAAGAAAAATGATTGTGTGTGTGTGACGTGAATATTCAGCACAGAGCTTTGGTAGCTGACCGCTCTCTTTTCACAGCCATCCAACCGCACACACATTCCTAAGGGATTACCTCACTGCCAGCGCTCCTCAAAGTGTGGGACACGCCGAAGCCGACCAACTGCAAAGCTCCTTTCTGCCTGCTGCGGTGCTGGTTTTAGGCAATGACCTTTAAAACCACAAATCTAACCCTATGTCTATCCCCAAAAAGATTTTCCATTTCTTAGCTAAATGGGAGAGATGCTGGGTGTGGAAGTAGGGTAGAGTCTGTAGGTTACATGAAGAAATTCCTTTCCAAGCTTTCCACTCCCCTTTGGCTCCAAACACTCAATAACTTTCCAGCCAGAGAATGTTTGTCCCTTCCTTCTCCCTCTCTTTTTTTGTGCTCTTCCCTTGTTTTGCATATTCTGACAGCACTGTTTACTTCAGCCTGCAGCTCCCACTGCTTTGTGTGCTTTCTCTGTCTTACAATTGCATAAATAAATCACTAAAGAAAATTTGCATTTGATGGGAATTTTTAGCTGATATTAAGTTTTACGGGTGCAATATAATATATGTGAGTTGGCTTAATTAAACTGAATTGTCATTTGTGACACAGAGGTCTTTATCTGTACAAGATTATTTTTGCCTTTCATATTTTTTGCTGTTAAACATGCCAGTGGACTTGAAAACCCAAGGATGACAGGTCTCAGAAAGTATCATCTCTCTTGTAGCAAAATATCTGCTTATGCCAAGTGAAGCAAATCAGCATCATCACAGAGCTGAATTTATGCCATGAATTTCTAAATACCAGGGGATGGAATCTGAGGCCCATATATGTTGTAGCACCCTCTAGTCGCCCTGCTGGTGACTTGCCTCACACTGGAGGACAGATGGAGTCTGGCAAACTGGTTTCCATCAAGGGAAATTTGACTAAAAAGTTTGTCCTGGGTTTCTGTGCCCTGATATCCTGCATAGGTTGAAAGTGGCTCCTTGCCCCTCCCAAGCAGTGGTGCGTGCCCCGGAGCGCTGCTGGATTTGGCTGTGGTCAGTGCAGGGTTTCAGGCGGGTGGGCACAGCCCTCACTGCGATTGCTGAGGCTGTGGACTCACACTGCCCCTTCTGCCACACAGGCTGGGGTTTTAACACCTGCAGAGCAGTGGGGAGCACACGGGAAATTCATCTCATCAGCTGCTGCAGTTTGTTTCAGAGACATGAGGCCTCCCAGTTCCCATTTTCACCCTTTTCTTAAATATCTGAATTATCTGATGGGAAGGGTGGAAATGCCATTTAACCCTGGTAATGCCATTTAACCCTGGTAATGCCATTTACACACACCCAACTAGAGCATGTTTAATCCATCCCTCTGCCCAGGAACTTGGTCTGTGATATTTATCCTTCCAGAAGAATCAGGAAGGGCGTGAGCCTTCTGCAGGATCCTCAGATCTGGCTTCACAAAGCATAGGTTCTTGAGAGGGCTCCATACGAGTTCTGACTTTTTGACTGTTCCTCTGGAACAAGGCTGGCGAAGTGTAGCTTGAGATTGTCACACTGATTAATACTAACAATATTGGTGCAGCTCCCCAAAGTGCGTGAGGGACTGATTGAAGTACTAGTTCCAATTTATTTATTTTTCAGGCTAAAGATTCCCACACTTGCACAACTCTTTGCTATCATTTTCCATGCAAGAGGTCTGTGTGCCTCTGAGACTGATACTGCATCTGCTCCTCTGCGAAGACAAAGATAAACTGGTTCCTGGTGTGTTGTTCTTTCGCTTACTCTTCAGCATATGAACAAGCAATAAGAATGCATTTTAGATGTTAATGAAATTAATGAAAGCCAGATCTCGGAAACAGCTGAGATTGTTGACTGTCTCAGGCAGATTTTTACTTCATTTCAATTACAGATGAGCCAGAACCAAACCCCTGATTAGAATTGCTCCAAATTTTGGATCCACATCTCTCAGCTTTGCAGTTTTGACCAGTTGCCAGTGTTAAATTTTCTTCCTGTTTTATTTTTCCTTCTGCTTTTACTCCAGGTGTTTTAATGTTTTCATTTTGCCTCCGTGAAAGACCAGCCTCATGAAGGACATGAGACGTGCTGCCTTAAGTCCCACTGGGGCTGCAGAGGCATAATTTGGTTTAAGAATGTGCCTGTATGTTAGTCTTGCACTAGACTTGGTGTTGAGAAGCATTTCTGTGCCATCTCAGCAGGCAGGTGGCTGCCCCTGCTGCCATCCTGGCAGCTCAGTAAGGCACAGTCCCTGGGCAAATGTCTTTCTCCCTGGCCTGAAATGGCCATAAGTCTTGGCAAGACCCCAGCTGCAGAATCTTACTGGTGGTTTGTTACCATGCTGTCACCCATAACTCCAGACCACCCCATCAACAGTGCTGTGTTCTCAGTCTGCATATATATAAATTCAATTGTGAATTTATACTCTGATTAAAAAAAAAAAAAGCCTCCTGGAGACAGTGTGTTAATAATGAACAAATTCCTTTTTATGTCTCCTGGATATAAGGGGACCTAAAGCCTCTCCCTAGGGAGAGTGAATGGTCTGAACAATCCAGTTAGAAACCTCAGAGGCAGCAAGCACAGAGGAAAGGCTGGTTTATTATCTTTGTTCTTTCATTGATGTACTCAAATCCCAGGAACAGTGTAACTTTGGGCCCACAGATATTGTTCAGTGCATTTTTAGGAGAGGTTGAGAAAAACACCTGATCATAATGGTTTAAAAAACATTGATAAAAGAGGAAGAGAAAAAAATAAATTACATTAAATGCTACAGTGCTTCATTTACACAATATAATAAAAAGCAAATTTTGTGATTCAAATAATGATTGCAGGTTATTAAACTGGGCTTTAAAGGCTTCATAAATGAAAGCCTTTTAATAAGTGATGAACATGGATGATAATGCTCTTGGAAATAGAGAGAATCTTTATTAAGCCTGGCACATTGCTCTCCACCCACCCATTTCCCGATTAATTGACTTGGTCCCTGGATCACTGTCACAAAAATGCACCAGTGGGACAAAGCTTGAGTTGGGATACTACATGGGAAAGCACCACTTTCCATGGCTGCTGGGGCCTGGAGAACATGACATCTGGGGAAGAGGCTGCAATACCATGGATTTGCTCTGGTCAGAGGAGGGGTCATGGGGCAGCTGAAGGAAGTGGGAGCCAAATTCATCACTAGATGGTTTCTGTGTGTGTAAGAGAGCTCTCCTCTGCCATTGTTGAAAGACTGAGCAGAGCACTCACTGAGACATGAAAGCTGCTCTCCCTGGGCACTTGTTCAGTTGGAAATCTGGCAGCTGTTGATGGGAGCAGGCATGGGGCTGGAGGGCAGAGCAGGGCTGGGCTTCATTAGGGCCTGATTCAGAGCACAGTAACATCAGTGAGTGCTTTCTCACTGGCTTGAGGGATCCATCCTCGACAGTGCCAGAGTGAGGAACTTTGCCAATCATTGCACTGCTTCTTTGTGTTTTCAAGGGTCTGTTCTGACTGGCATCAGACTGGGACTTACTGACCTAGAGGGGAGGTGGCAGAGGGAGAGGCAGAGCCGAGGCAGGCAGCAGACAATAGAGCCTTCCTTCCCTTGACCGGTAATAAACCATGCTGGTGTAAGGGAAACTGTTCCTGCAGGTACTGCCTTTTGATTAGATATCTGAGAGTCATAAAAAACTTCCTGTCATGAGGGTGAGCGTGTGAGACAGCCCTGCCCAACTGCAGTTTTGGATAACTTAATTTTACCTCCTCAACTTGCCTCCTCATAGAGTGGAATATCCTGCTCTATTTTGCCTAAATTATTAAAGACTGATGAGGTTTCCAACCTAGAAGTGACTGCATTTCAGTGATGGATGAGTTGATTCTTCTGTGGATATACTAATCAAGGCATTTTTCAGCATCTTCGGCATGAAAGGCACAATATAAATGTGAAATATTATTTTGTGCCATGCAGCTGCTCAAATCTCAAATACACATTATGTCTCGGTAATATAGACAGTGTTTAAGACTGTTAAATTAAACTATTAAAGCCTGTAGAAAAAACAGACATGACAGAGTGCAAATTAAATCTGAATTATCGTTAAATTGCTGTGCCAGTAGTTTTCAAATGCATTCATAGTGACCTGGAAGAGAGCAGGGGGAGTGGAATGACATTCACACCTCCTACTTGGAGTCATTATCTATTCTTTGTTATCGTGCTGCCCACAACAAGGGCATGGCTGGTGACTTGGTGGGGGCACCAGTGACTTGGTGGGGGCACAAGGATGGCTGTGGACCACAAGAGATGTTCTGAATGTCCTGCCATCTCTCTGATTTAAAGCCAGGACACGGCCAGGCAGTCACTTGTCAGATAGATAGTTTTTAAAGGCAATAAATGCCTGCAGGCTCTACTATGTGTGTGGCGACTGAGGTGAGGGGTTGGGAGAAGAGGGAGGCATGGTGCATGGCTGGGTTGTGCTCCTGAAAAATGTTGGTGTCTCAAGGACACGTTGGTCCTTCCTCTCCGCTTCTCTCCGCTGCTAACAGCCCAGGCTCACTGAGGGCCTCGGTGGACCAGGGGTTTGTAATAAAATCTATGGGCCTTCCTGGAATATCAGATAGAAAAGGAGCTTTTTAAGTTACCTAAATGATCTGCCTGCCAAAACATGAGTGCACCTGATAGTATGTTCTCAGGTACTTTGTCTGGTTCATTTCTATCCAGGTTCAAATGATGAAATTTTCAGAACTCCCTTTGCTCCATTCTCTAATAAACACTCCACAGTGCATTTTCAAATTAAGATTTTGCTTTTTTTGTCCTCAAGTCATTACTCACGATGGTATCTCTGTGTACCTCAAAAAATCCTTTTCCATCCTTAATCTTTACAAGCTTGCAGGCATGTGGATATCTGTTTATTGTGAGTAACCTGATGCCAATCCATCAGTTTGCTTCTTGGAGGACTTTATGACAGCAGAAAGTGATTAATTTTCAAAGCAGACTCAGCCTTTAATCTGCAGAAAAGGAAACAAACTTTCCCCCTCTCCTTTGCTGATTGAATCTGGAAATGAATGAATGATACCTGACTCAAATGTGTTTCTAAACTAGTTTTCATTAAATATAATCAGTCAGTGCTGATTATCAGAAGTGTCTTGAAGACTGGCCTATGTATGTATATGGTACTAAAGTCAGAATGAGCTTAGTGATCGATATTCCTTCAACATGGTAATCTGCTCAACAGTATTAAATGGATTGCCCCAATGTCCTTGCAAAGCAGGGAAATAATGTAACTCTTGAGCAGGAACATTAAAGTAGAGAGGATAAATGTGGTGTCCAAAACATTGCCAAGCAGCTCCTGACTTGTATCTTTGTGCCCATCATCCAGCTGTTTGTCGTCATAAACCAGTGCAGTCATAGCTGTGGAAAACTCCCAAGGATGGCCAAGAAAATCCAAGACTGATAAAAGTGAAGGAAACATCTCAATGTGGCTCCCCTGTATGTGCTATTGTATTCCCAGATCTCCCAGCTACTTGTCTCCAGTGGCTAACTTGGGACTGAACTCAAGTGCACACACAACCTAAACTACCTGAGTATAGTTTATTTGTTGACTGGGTGTTTTATTAGTTATTGGGCTCTTCTGCAAATGGTGGGAACACTGATCTTTATCCTTAAGTCCATTCCTTGCTCTACTGTTAAAATATATTTCCTGTTTCCAGCATGGGACTGAGCCTCTGTCCATGAGAAGTTAAACTCAAATATGCAAAGTCATTTTGCATACTGCTGCACATAAAAATCATACTAATTTTATATACATATACAGTTAGCTCAGTAATGGCTAAAGATCTGTGTTCCTCCCTGGACTTACCATAGGAGATCTCTTCAATTTCCCTGCTGCAAAATGAGAGGGTAACTAACAGTGTATTTAATTTAGTTATTTGAGGCCAAGACTGCTACGGGACATTTCTCTGTGGCTATGTCTTCTGGGGAGATTTGAATGAATGACCAAGAAGGATCTGAATCATCCAGTCATGCAAATTAAACCATTTCAATAATATGAGAGGTACTTTTCCTGATCCATAGTAATTGATGAGGCTCATTATATGTTAATATCACTCCTTTTTTTTAATCTTACATGTAATTCACTACAGTGTTTCAATGTGAAGGTATAATTAAGATTCAGATGGCAATTTCATTCTAGACTGCTCTCTACAGTTGCTTTAATAAAAATTAGAGCTTGGGATGCTATTTTCTCTAGAGGCAGAAAAAATAATCTTTTTGATACTTCAGATAGAAATCCATTCAGCCACTGCTGAATTTTCTAATTGTGAAAAAATGCAAAGTACCACCACTTCCAGGCAAGCACTGCTTCTCTTCCCCCTATGCATGGTTCAGTGCCCCTGCTGAAGTTCTTGTGCTCAGTGCAGCAGCCAGGACTCAGTTCCTAAATGCTCAGAAACTCTGACTTTCATGTCAGTCATGCCCAGATGCTCCATCTACACGTTAATGTTAATTACCAGTGGCCATGGTGCTTCTGGTACAGCAGCCAACTGCTCCAAGATCTGCACCACCAAGCTGCTAGGGGGAAAATCTGTGCAAACCTTTATGAAATTTCACTGATACTTTATTTTACACGTCAGGAGCTTATGTGGGGCCCCAAGTGGGCAAAAAGCCTTTGCAGTGAGGGTAGGAGAGGCACATGTGTGTCTGTGACCTTGTGGTGTGTCATTGCTTTGTCATTGCTGATCCTCGCCTTTACCAACAGGCTCTGGCTGTATGTGGGATTTAATGGCTGCCTCCCAGCTGACTACACACACGAGCTTACGGTGGATGCAGCTCCCTGTTGACAGAAATGCTGTGGAATGTAGCATATGAAAAGAGCAAACCGAAATGTTTCTGTAATATCATGTGAAGAAAGACAAATGTGGGTGTACATGAAAACATCCCAGCGAGCCTGCTGACTCGGGCAGGGAGAGGGGAAGGTGGGAGTTTCTGTGCATTTGTAAAGAGAGTAAAATAGTCACCACCTGGTAGTGGGAATTTCTGAAGTGGATGGCAAAATCTCATCTTTTTTTTTAGCAACCATTTTCTGGAAGTGACCATTTTATTGCTGTTTTGTGTAGGCCAACATCAGGTGCTTTGTGAACCCTCTTCTGAGGTTTTCTTTGCTGGATACTTGAGGAAAATGGGAGTCTGTGTGTCCGGAGCACAAGCCTTGTGCTGGTGTGAACCGGTGTCTGGCAGGGCACACCAGGGTCATTCCTCTGCCGGAAGGGAGATGTGCTTTTTCCAGCACTCTCAGTGTGAGTCCCCAGGGAGTTCATGGATTGGAACATACAGAAATTGTCCCACCAAAGGCATGCAGCCTCCCTGGGGGTAGAAGAGGAGCAGAAAGGGAGAGGCTGCTGGTGGAGGGGGGTTGTAGCCACCAGGGTGAGGAGAGGGGCAAAACCCCACCTCCACCTCAGTGCTGGAGTGGATGAGACAATGTGCATTTATCTCACTGGTTTTCAGTGAGATAAGTGCTGGGGGAATTCTGTAAGAGTCAGAGTGACCATCATCCTGCTCTACAACGGGCAGCACCAAGCAAAATCACTGAGTGGCTTTCTGACTCAGTTTCCCCTCCTGTAAGTTGGAGGAGATCTTTCCCAAAGATAATTAGGGTTACACTGGTGCTGTGGTGTGAGGGACCGTGTGAGTCCTTCAGAGAGAGAGCTTTCTATCTGACAGCTGCTTTAAAAATGCAAAAAGAAATGCAAAAATTTGGCTTCACTTTGCACCATGTGGAAAAGCTGTACATGTCTTTTAAGAAAGGAATTTATGGCAGTGTTCTAGTTCTGAAGGACTGCAAGTGGTGTGGGTCCTCTTCTCCGTGGGTGTTAGTGCAGCTCCTGCACCAGGCTCACACAAACATGGGTCTCTGGGGTTGCCTGTCCATGCAGGTAGCTGCAGTGGGAGTGTGTTGTCTCTGTGCCATGTGTTGTACTGTAATGTGAGTTTTGGAACCCAGCCTGTTTTTAATAAATCGTACCTTTCCTCAACTGCTTCCTGTCTAAATACTGTGTGTTAACCCAAAAACGAGCAACCATCACAGCAGCTGTCAGTGGATTTTTGTACATTCTCAGCAAAGACCCTCTGAGGAATTTCCTTGTTAAACAGACAAGCTATCAAAAGCACCTCTTCCTGCCAAAAAGGGCAAAAAGCACAGAAAACTGAGTGAATGTTCAGTGAAATTCTGTTGCAGTTTAATGAGATCAGGCCTTGGAAGGAGTCTCCTTACTTGTGCCTGCTGCAAGGACAGCCAGAATAATACATGAGAATCTTGAGCATAAACTCTTTATCGTCTTTGCTTTGACCCTTTCAGGACATACCAGTAGTTTTGATGCATTTCTGATGGATGCTGTTGCTCTTGGAGCTGAGCTGGGCTGGGGGTGTTTGTAGGGCATCATGTACAGTGAAGTCTTGGCTACTCGTGGAGAAACCCTAATCATGGAGGTTCAGGAGTGTTGTTTCAGCCTTCAGTTGCATTTCAGACTTGATCTTGAGGAGGGAAATTACTGACCTTAATTGTAAGAAAACAAGTGAAATTTATCACCCAGTCTGTCTGTAAATGAGTAAAACAGACCAGGACTCTGCAACCTGAAAAGGAGATGGACCAAATGGACATGTGGTGGAGATCCAGCAGATAGGAGAGATTGTGGAAGCAGGCAAGGAAGAGGGAAAGAGAAGGATGTATCTTCAGACATCTGGAAGTCACCTTTTTTTCTTGCTGTGTTGTTTTATGGCAAATTTTAAAGGAGCATTGGTTCAATATTGTTGTTGGATGGAAAGCTGTGACAAGATCAGGATGAGTGGTGATATGTAGGAATTTACCTAGAAAAGTCATGGGACAAGGCTTGATCAAAGCAGTAGAAAGGTAGATTTTTGCAAAGAAATAAGGAAAATTAACTGATTTGAAACAGAAGGTGATACTAAAGAGAAATTCTGTGTCTGAGGCAGACTAGTTGATCACATGAATTAAGACTATTCACTTCAGTGGTAGTACAGAAATGTACTGAGGCAGATGAGTTGATCACATGAATTAAGACTATTCATTTCAGTGGTAGTGCAGAAATGTACTGTCTGCTTTTATTCTGTCTCAGCCTGGGTTTGGCCATTTTTATTCTGAGTCACTGCTGCCCTTCTATACAGAATTCAAGTGGGGGGCTCTTTACTGAATCTAAGTCTTTCCATTATCTTATTTCTTTCCTAAGGGAGCAAGATTGATTCCCAATAAAGCAGCTGGTTGATTTTTAAGATTCTAGGACTTGCCTATTTGTTTGATCTTTTGGTTTTTCATTTAACTGGTTGCCTGCTCTGTCCCGCCTCTAAACGACTTTCACACGGTCTGTGGGCACGGACTGCAGCGCTGTGTCCAGGCTCTCGCACGCTGCACCACTTCTCCAGGGACTCCCACCACGTTGTCAGATATGAAAGCTAATGAAAAGTGTTGTTTCCCCTTTTCCTTTGGTGGCTTTGATTTTTATTTATTTTGTCCCTGCCTGTCAGGACTGAATTACTGGAAAGGAAGGGGAAGTCACTGAAGCTCTTTCTTCACAGACCCCAAGCGTGCTCTGCTTCATTCTCCCCATATTCCCAGGAGGAAATAACCAGTTTTTTCAAACTCTTGCATTTTCTTTATGCTTATTTTTTACCCTCGTTGCCTTGACTTCTTCTTCTGGAACTGAGATCCTCCTCTTTGGGGCATTTCCTACTTTAGTGAGTAGATTTAGCAGCAATGAACATCGGAGCATGGTCCAGGCCAGCAGTGCAATACATACCTTGATAGTTCTTATTTCTGATTAATGTTCACACACTAAACCCAGCCAGTTTCCAGGTTAGAACATTTTTTTCTCTGTCTCTGTCCACTGCAAATTCTTCCTTTTATGTAGAGGAGAAAACAAATTTTCCTCCTGCTTTTTAAAGGGATGCAGTAGCAGTGAGGAGGCTGGGTTAGGAAGCTGGCTGGTAATTTTGCATATTATACACAGGGCAGAATAGGACAAAGTCTGTTCTCCAGAGTTACTTTGGTTGTGTAGCACCAGGCCCTTGTTTGTGAAGGATGCAAATATTGTGCAGTTGAAAATGTGAACGCAGCTCTGTCTGGTATCCAGCATTATTTTTTAATACCCTCCTGAAGATAACTTTCATTCAGCAGGACATTGGTTATTTGACACACCACATCATTCTTGTAGGTGGTACATTCCTTCAGGACTCCAGAAGGCTACTGGCTCAACAATTAGGGGTGCATATTTTTAGTGCTTTTTGACAGATGCAGATAACACTGGCATTCATTCTCTCTCCAGTGTGCTGCCAGTGGCAGTGTCCAATGTCACATGCTTTAGGGAAGATGTGAGAAGTTACACGGTGCCATAAAAGAGTTTCCTCTGACTCCCAGCCATCAGAGCTGGCTGGTGTCCTGAAGCATGATGATGTTGTGCATTCAGAGATGTTAGGAGGGAGATGCTGATGTTACAGAGCAGAGTAGTGATGGAAGCAAAGGTAGCTGGACCAGTACAGCTTGGCCAAGGGTGGAACCAGGGAAGGTCAGGATAAATTTAAATAGTGCAGTGGAAATGCTCAATTTTCATTACATTTATCACTTACAGTCCATAGAGTTAAGTCCTTTTTTTCAATTGAATGAATTAAGTAAATCACTTACGCAAGTCCATAGGCAAATATTACAATAATTTTCTCAGAATTAAAATAAGCTTTGCTAATGAGTTCTTATGGTCTATCATGAAGCAGTGAAGACTTGTGAGCATCTGAATTACATAGAACTCAAATGAAAAATAGGTGTGCTTTTTTCCTCATTACTTAATTAACCATGGTCTGCTTTCACTTTTAGCTGCTTTTTTATATTTGAGTGACTGTGATTTTGCTCTTTCCTCATGTATTTGAGTTAGCAGAGTGATCACTCAGTTTTGATATAATAATCATGTAGGAGATTGGGGCCACTTGACTTCCTGTAATTCCTTAATTCCCACCTATAAGAGAGAATTAAGACAGAATTGATACAGACAACTTGGCTATAACATCTCAATGTATAGGATGTCAACATCAGCCCAAAATATCCGTCCTGCAAGTCAGACCTGAGCATTGCCAACCCTGACATCATCCTGCCTTGGGAGGCTGTGCCATATCATTCTAGCAGGTGCTTCCCTGTAACAAAGGGAGATTAAATATCCCAAAGAATTCTACTCGGCTCTGTAAAACATTATTAAAAAGAACATCCAAATAAGGTTTGTGTGTTTCGTGCTCTCTGGCTGTGCAATGTCAGGGTGCCAGGCACTGCTGGCTGATTTCGTAGGTGTGGGAGGCACAGACACAGTGTGGTTGTGAGACTCCACTGCTGCAATTTTAAGGAGGCATTTGTTGGAGAAAGGCCTGCACAAGCTGCAGAATTGCAACAGGTTTAGCCATGATTATGTGGGCAAATCTATTTTCACCCAATACTGTCAGCAGAGTGAAACTGAATAGGACTGAAAATGCTGGAGTACATTGGCCTCTGGTGTAACAGGCAGTTTCCCACTGCTGCCCTCAGGGACAGGCAGACCTTGCTCCCCAGGCAGGCTCACCATTCCACCTCTTGTCTTCGTAGGTAGAACTATCAACTTGACTTTGTGGGCTTGGATTTTTGTCATGTTTTAAAGCTTCAGCACATCTCCAGTTCCTGAATACAAAGTAGTCCCCTGTAGAAAACTCCATCAGCACAGGGATGATACAATGCCTGTTTCCCTCAACATTGAACTCTTTTATGCTGGTCTTCTGAGAACTTTGCTGTTCAGAGAATCCACATCAGTAAGGCAGCAGTAATGCAGAAGTCAGCCTGTGCTGAAGTGCCTGAATTTGGTGGATAACCTGTGCTGATGTCTGTGTGTCTCAGCTCAGCTGCTTTCCCTTCCAGATACAGCTAAATGAGATCTGGCCCTGTAGACTTTTGTCTACACTGTGCTGCAAACAGTCCTGCAGTTCCATTAGAGTCTACAGCACCTGGCACAAAATTGCACTTAACAAATTAAAAAGACAACATTGAAAAAATTATATACAAAGGAAAGAACAGAGAAAGAAATTAAAAGAACATACCTCGGTCAGCTACATGCACAGTGTCTCACCATTGTAGGGAGAGAATAGCAGATCTTTCTTTAATCAGGAATTCCAAGCTGCTGAATTGTTCTGGGATATCTGATTTATCCAAATATCCTATCTTACACTGAAATCAGACTCTTAATGTTGCTTATACACTCTTCTTACACCTGAAAATCCTAAATCATTTTAACATTTCATCTACTGTCTTTACTCCTTTGAACAGAAATAATGGAAAGAGGATAGAGGGATAAAGAAAAACACCAATGGGAAGTAGAATCAAATCTTACTGATGAGACATAATGTAGTTAAGTAACAGATGTTAAGCACCTTTAACTGATTCTTTTATATATTCTTCCAAAGTCTCATCTCCCCTGACTTCAGAGCCGAGCGTTTTGGGTGTGTGTACAGCAAATTGGTGCAAATCAGAAGCAAAACATTTGTCTGTAGACTTACAAGGACTTTTCAGTTAGACAGTGGTGGTATAAATGCCAGCCTGATCTGATCTATTAGTGCAGCTGAGTCTAACCTCTCTAGCCTCTTAAACATAGAAAAACAACAGCTCTTAAGTGGCTGTGAGGTTTCAATTACATTTGCACCCCAGAGGGACGCAGCAGTGACCTGATGCTGATGGATTTATGAGTATGTTATCTGACAGGAAGGTGGGTTTAAAAACAGTTTCTGCACCACGTGCTTAGTTATTACACTAAACTACTTTCCTTG
Source organism: Nicator chloris (assembly GCA_013400495.1). Lineage (NCBI taxonomy): Eukaryota > Metazoa > Chordata > Aves > Passeriformes > Pycnonotidae > Nicator > Nicator chloris. The sequence goes on along the minus strand of WAAE01023656.1, from coordinate 82,428 downwards.
ACTTGGACATCTCTATTTTTCTCCTCTCATCAGGCTCAGGTAGTTCAGGGGATTCCCACCATTGATACAAAGATTGTTTCCTCACTGATGTTCCAGAAATCAATACGGAAACAGAAAACAGAAGTAATTTTAGATATTAAAAAAGCATATACCAACATTTGAACCCCCTAGGATGGTGAGAAAACTGCTTCAGATTTTTTTGTTTGTTTGTTTGTTTGTTTGTTTTGTTTTTTTGTTTTGTTTTGTTTTTTTTTTTGTTTTTTTGTTTAAAGCTAAAAAGATTATTTTCTTTGACTAGTCTGAGCAACAGTTATTTCAAATGTGAAAGGACAAGTTAGATTTTTGGGAACACTTTTACATTTAAATCCCTAGAATAAACATTGTCTTGTCCACATTATGTCATAAAAGACCTTGGTTTACTTAGCAGGAAGCCGTAGATGATTTTCCTTGTTCCTTTGGAGCCTTTTAGAGCTCTCATTTAGATCTAACCATTAACAAGAGAAGAATTAAATATTGATGGGAAATAAGGCAAACATTTTAAAGGGGCTGAAAAATACATAATTGTCATGACTCTGAAAGTGTTTAAATTAAATAGTAATATTTCATCTTTCTCTAGTATGTCACAAACCTACATGTGTACATTCCAGCTCAAAACAACTGTCTTGTGTAATGGTTTTGGTTTTACAGATGCATTCACCATTAGCCTATGTGTGAAGACTACAAAGCAGTTTCTAATTAACTTACGTTGAATGTTGCATAGCAGTACATCAACAAGAACTTAGAAGAACAAATCTTCATTCAGCTCAGATCAATACATGTACGTAATTCAGTGCACCTGTACAGAAACACCCTGCAAAGACACCTTAACTCTGACCCATGAGGCACTGCAGGGAGCAGAAATCTATTTCAATAATTATTTCAGTAACAGGGATGAATAGAAATACTCAGATGCTTTTGCACATACTGGTAAGTTGCCCATATCTATCTGCCTGCATTAAATTGGGTAAGTTACCTCTTGCAGAGCTAGGAGCTGAACCAGGTGTTCCAGGCTTGTTCGTAGCCCCAGTTCACATCCTCTTTGATCTTGTAATAATTTGGTGGAAGTGAATGGCTGTGGATTCGTCTGCAGGTATCTCTTTCTTCAGCAGACTCTAGTTCTGCCTTTTCAACTTCTTGGAGCCTGTCTACCAGGTAGTGTCAACGTGTAGCTATATGCTGTGAGTTTGAGTCTTTCCAGCGGCATTATGACTCAGATATTCCCAGGCAAGATGTGTAGCTGTGCTCCACTCTTGCAGGCCTAAATTGCTGTTGATACCTGTAGTACACGTTTTGAAGATAGTGTGAATGTACTTGCACCTGGCTTAGGGATCGCAGGGTAGATCAACCCTAAAATGTGGGAGGCTTCTCACTTGAGCTGGTGAGACTGCAGAACATGATTGTACTGCCCAGAGGAAGGTAATACTGAAACTATATAAGCTATTATTTTAGTATGCCAGTAAGAATTATCCTTTGGGAAGAAAAAAGCCCCAATATTATTCATTATGTAACATTTTTGAAAACACTCTTGCTTTGCAATGCTTTTGTCTTGGCCATTTTCTTTTTTTTCTAGTGGACAACAAATGCTTGAATCTGTGATAGTCTTAGGTATGCCTGAGTACCATCACCAAATTTCTTACAGTGGCCTGGATGCCAATACCTTGCCTGAAGCGAGTGATAAAGAGGTCACTGGGTGGGTATTTTTTGACGAGAGCTCACCTTCAGCACTGCAGCAAGAGATCTGCTCGGAAGAAATCAGATCACCATGACAGACAATTATGTGGACTTTGTGTGTTGCACAGAAAAAAGCCTGACATAGTCAACACATTTCTTTCAGAGCCAAATTTTCCTCTTAACAATATGTGCATGGATCAGTCAGGAATATGATATATCTGCTTTCATAATTTGTCCTTATTCCTGTTGCCTTTCAAGTGGTCACTGAGGTACAAGGATGAGAAAATTTAAATGTGTGAATGGTCAGTATCAAATGGCATTTGGGTAACTCACTACCTTGACAGAGCTCTGCAGCAGCAGCATTTCCAGTCCATTTTTTCTAGCTGATCTCTGCTGCTTCTATACAAAACAAACCAGCTCACAACAAACATGAGTGTGTAACTTATCCATCCCTGAACCTCTCTTGCTGCATAAATCAATGAACTGTTTACATGATGAGGCAGAGAATATGAAGTCAGGGATTTTCACTTCTCAGTGTGGTTCCTATTTGAAACTTGTGTGATCTCTCTGTTACTGCCAGGTTAGCAGCAATAAAACGTTTTACTGAGAATCTTTGGCAAGGAGGGGTTTTATTTTGTGCTTTTCCTGTCTGACAGATGGTTTTTGGTTGAAGTAGGGGTAGAAATTCCCCACAGCAGTTGCAGGGAGACTTGGCCACATCCACTGGCATTAATTATAATAATTGTCCTCTGTAATTAGCTGCATGCCAGAGATGGAGGCACAACATCGTGTCTCTGCTGACTCTGATTGTTGGGTCCTTCTGTGGATTGCTCTCCCACAACTGGGAAACAGATTGTTTGGGCTGGAATTAGAGAGTTGTAGGTAGGCAGCAGCTGCTCTTGAAATTTTTTCTAATATGCTAGTTAGATGTGTGAGATCAAATTGATTTTGTTCATTTAGCAGCCTATTCAGTGGGGGAGAAAGAACAACGTGAGCTCCTGTAACTGGTAAAGCTCTGTTCTGATGGAGACTCTGCCTTATATGACACTCAGGTGTATTTACAACTCTGTAAATAGTCAGTTCCTGTTCCCCTGCAAGGGTAGAAAAGAAGCTCTGCAGGTACCTGCTCCTGGCAGAGAAACCCTTACCCATTGCATGTCATACCAGCCAGTGTAGGTGGCATTTGGGTTGACCTGAATTTGGGGTAAGCATTCAGTGAAGTAGCACTATTGAAATTACACAGGGATTTTCTGCTTTCTGATCTAAACCTGGAGCTGATCTCACTGTCAAGACCCTCACATTTAATATATCAGCCTGTCTATGAAAAGAAGGGCTTTCATCCCAGCCTAACTGATGGTAAAGAACCCAGGCTTACACATTTATTTAGCAGGGTTCCCTGCTTTCTGGGTTAGAATGCAGACAGTCTAAAGATCCACAAATTTTCTTAAAAGGATTTCACATCAGTGGAAACAAGGGACTTACTTGGTATCTCTTAAACAGGAGTGATAATCTTGACTAGAACTGTGAATGTTGGAGGTGGGCTACTGCAATAACCCATGTAAGTCATGCAGATAGCCAGGTTGGGATGATAGGGCTTATACTACTAAATTTTCCTCTGAAACTTAGTCCTTTACATCATGCCAATCATATCAAGCTACAAAGGGCAGAAGCCTGCTAGCATTCCTATGTTGGCAGAACTGTAACATTCCCCACAGTGTCCAGCACATTTGATCACATCTGCAGCAATGCTCTGACTCCCCACAGCCTGTTTCACACTAATATCTCAAAGCATTTCACAAATGTAGGTAACTAAGACATTTTGGTAATGTGAGCAGGCAGTCTAAGCACCACATCATCAAAAAGGAAGTTAGTGTTCACAAAGGTGAGAAGAACTGCCCAGACTGTGTCAGATTCAAATCCAGAGTTTTCGCTGGGCAGTCCTGCCCCTCAACATCAGACCTGGACCAAGCGATCTGCTGATGTGCATGATGCTCTTCTGCTCTTCTCAGTGGTCTTGGACTGAGTTACAGCTGTGCAATCTGACTCCTAACATGTTGTGTGCAAATTGGTGTTTCGTGTTCAGGGTATGACATCAATGCAATATTGAAATGAAATCTGATTTGTGTCACACAGCCCTGACGGTGTAGAAACTGCAGTGATGCTGTAGTGAGTGAACAGGTAACCAACCATGCCAAGCCACAGGATGGATGTTGTCCAGAGACACTCCTATGCAGTATGTTATGAAGCCTCAATGATAAAATTATTAACTTCTCAAAGCAAAACAAAGATATTCCACTTTATTGGAGAAGAAATACAGGGTGGCTGCCAACTCTGCACTGTGGGAAGAAATCTATGCTCTTTTTTTTGGCCCCATGCCAAGCCAAGGCTCACACCAGGGATGGATCTAACTGCTCTGTTCAGTTTGGATGTTCAGGAGCACAACAATACAGCTTATTTTGGTTATTAAATCAAAACTTTCAGAGAGAGTGAGAAAATCTAGATTTTCCTCCTGCATCAATTGCATCAGATGACTTCATCATATGGTATTGCATTGCATTATTAAAGCTAAACTTCAAGGGAGCAGGTGGCCTACTGATGCTATTTCTCCTCCCAAGCTGGTTGGCAAATCTGTCATCTTAACATCAAGTGAGAAGAAATATTAGGGGTTGCAGTCAAGGGCTTTTTTCAAAAGCAGGGAGTTACTAATGGTAATGGCTATCAGTGTTAAATGTTTGCTTTTTTGCAAGGGAGTTGACTATGGTTTGTACAATTAGTGTAGAGAGGAAAAGGAGACAGCATTTTCTCTGAAGACATTCAATTACCAAAACATTTTTGGGAGAGTTGGGACTCTCTCTTCTCTAAATTCTAAGTGGTGTGTCCATGTTGAAGATTCAAGGGTTATTTTTGCAGGCTTGACTGGAGGAGAAGGCTTGGATCAGAGCATGAAATCCTTACTTGTTGCCTGTCTGCATTCTGCATAGTCTAAATCATCTCCAAATTGAAAAGAGAAATCTAAGTAGAAAGAAAACCCATATCCAGCATTCTCAGTATTCAAGGAAAAAAGCTCAAGCCACAAGCAACACAAGGGAAAGAATCTGCCTCTCAATCTCATTGTTGCATTAAAGGAGATGTACTGAATTTGCAGAATGGCTGCAGCAAGTTGTGAATAATAAATGAAAGGGGGAAATTGCTTCCCTGTGCACAGAGAGAATGCAAACAGCTGTGCTGTTTGCTCGTGTGCTGCTTGCACAGATACACTAGCATCGCTCGGGACCCATGAAGAAGAGTGTAGCAAATGCACAGTTCCCAAGTTTTCCCTCCTGCTCTGGCTCAGTCCTTAAGAAAGTGTAAAATTCCTTTTATTGCTTATAATCAATTTTTGTTGCTTATCTCTTCTCCTCTATTGGCAACGGGCCAGTTAAAGGGAGGGAAAAGGAATGAGAAACAAAGAACCCAAATAAGGAAACACAGGTCTAAATACTTTATTATGAAAGGTTCTTTCTTTTTGAACTCAACATTCTTTTTTCAATGTTGTTGTTGATTTACTGTAGATGAGAAATCAGGATCAGCGGGCTTGGCAAAAGTCACTACCTTGAGTAGTTAATCTAGAGAACAAGTCTTATCAGGAGTGGTTGAGCAAACTCAGGTTCTTTAGCCTGGATAAAAGGAGGCTTGAGGGGACCTTGTTACTCTCTATATACTACCTGAAATGAAGCTGTAGTAAGGTGAGGGTGGGTCTATTCTCCCAAGAGACTCTGCAAATGATAGGACAAGAGCCAAGAGCCTGAAGTTGTGCCAGGGGAGGTTTAGATTGGATATTGGGAAGAATTTCTTCTCTGGAAGGGTGGTCAAGCACTGGAACAGGCTGCCCGGGAAAGTGGTTGCGTCATCATCCCTAGAGGTGTTTAAAAGACCTGTAGGTGTGGCACTTGGGGACATGGTTTAGTGGTGGCCTTGACAGTGCTGGGTTAATGGAAGGACTTGATGATCTTGGAGGTCTTTTCCAACCCAGATGATTCTATGATTCTGTAAATTTGATGTGACAACTCAGAATCTATACAAAGTAAGGTTGGTGCATCACTGCATAGCAGGTCAATCTTTTTTTTTTTTTTCTTTTCTTGATAATCTCCTGTTCATAAAATAAGACCTGGGCTGATTTGGGTGGCATTTTTATGGTGATGTTGGGTAAGGTTTAGGACGAGCAGGACACCAGAGCTTTTCGGAAGGTTATCTGAATTCAGGCCTTTGGAAAAGAAGGGGAAAGAACACAAACCCACTTAGTTTTCATTTGAATCAAATAAGCTTTTAATTTTTTTAAAACAAGCTTTAAATCCTACACTGAAAATTTAAGCAGATGAGTGAATAGCAAAACACAGCTCAGAAAGCTGTCTCTCACTGCCAGGAAAGCCTTTTGTCTGATGTGGCAAAGAAAACACAGACAATTAGTCATTTTTATGCTTTCAAAGCATTGGTTTGATGGTGCCAAACTTTTTCTGACAGATCTCATCTACTTCAGTTATCTGCCACTCCGGTTTATGAGGTTTCTAGGGCAACTGTCATCTTCATAGTGAACCACCCAGGATTCATAGAAGGCTGCTTTCCCTTTAGCACTCCTAGATTTCAGTAGCTCACTTTTTAAAGTCACAGCAAAGTATTATTTTAAGAGCACAGGCAAATGATTTCTTGTTTTGGATTTTTGCAAGCCTGGTGGTTAGGGAGGCACCATCTTTCTCCTCTGTCAAGTGTCTCCATAGGCAAGGAGTCTTGGCCATGAATATTGCTGTAACTCTCTCGAACTTTGTTGGAAGTAACATTAGCTCCATTGCTCTGGAAAAATGTAATCGTCTGAGCCTGGGAGCTGGACTCATCTGAGGATAAAGAGAGGTGAACAAAAAGGCGGTGGAAATAAGGAGGTCTGAACTGGGACTGCAGAGAGGGGGAGTTTCTGCAGACTGTTCATGAAATTGCTTCTATCAAAGACTCAGTGCGTCTGAGTACGATGATACAGGATTATTTGTATTGGTAGTATCCAGTCCTAAAAGGACAGGAGCTTGTTCCCTGGCTGAAGGAGATGGGAACCTTTGCTCTGTAAGCCCACAGGTGTGGGGAGTTCAGTGGGATACTGTGGTTCTGGATTGCTTGTTCAAATATGTTTATTCTGTGAAATGGGAAAACCATTAATCATGCTATCTGGAAGAAATAAATAATCTGATTGGTCTGAAATTCTGTTTTTCGGGGGGAAAATTTGTATATATGCTATGATAATTAACTATGTTTGTCTCTAAAATCAAGTCTCTGTTCTTAAAACACTTTCTTGTGAAATGAGATAATTTTATCATTCCAGGTAAGATGGTTTGATAGTGATAAGGAGATGTAAGGAACCTGCACCACAGCTGGGTGCAGTCCAGACACAAGGCATGGAGTTCCCCTGATGTATTCACAGAGATGTTCCCCTGCGTGTTAATTTTGTGTTCCAGTGGTGCCTGAGAGCTCTTTGACAGCACTTTTAGGCTGGATGTTGTGTATTTGAAAAGCATCTAGCATGTTGGTGGCAGCTATTGAGGAAGGAGTATTCTTCACTGCCCATTGGTATCATTCTTGCTGCACTGTGTAGAGGCAGCAGCCGAACAGCATTGATCATTCAGATCTCAGTTTCCAGGCCAAAATGTAACAAAGGGGCTTGCTGGCTCAAGAGCTCACTAAGGATAAATGGGTGCAATGCTTTTCACCAGACCTTCTCTATGAGGAGGTAGAGGGGCGAGGAAATGCAGTTTGCTATTGAAAATAATTGATAAAGTTGCTTGCTCTTCCAGCTGGAGCCTGTTTGCTAACACCATCCACCCCAGCCACTAATGCTTCTCACTTCCCTGATGAGTGGCCATTTTCTACTGCTGGCTTGGTGTAAGAATATAATGAATAGGATTTTTTATTTATTAGCTGTGTTAATGTGGCACACAGGAGCTGCATTACACTGGGCACAGTACAAACACATTTATTTAGACTTGTGTGAAAATTACTAATGAGAGAAGATGGCTGGCCAAAGCTCTAGGCGTTCTGTCACCTCTGAATAAAACAATGACATCCCAACAATGTTTAAAGTGATGATTCCAGCAGAAACTCGGCCAGCTGCTTCCAGAAACTCCTACAGAATAACATTAGCCTTCTCTAAATACTCTAAAAAACAGAAGAGTTCACAAATGTTAGGAGATGGTCTTTGCCCTGAAGTGTTTACGGTCCAGAGCCTCCATCCTTCAGAGAAGTGTCTGCTTATTTGGTGCATCCAGTGAGAGGTGTTGTTACTTGCCTTCTTTAAAATTATGCATGGCTCTGGATGGTCAAAACAGAAAGAAAAGGAGAGAATTAAGAAAAACTCTTACTTGCTTGAAAAGAAAGAAAAAGTGGAGACTTAGAGCTGAAAGGACTTGCCTTAGGCTACAGAGTCAGTGGCAGAGCCCAGAGTAGAAGCCAGATGTTCCAAGTCTGTAACAACATGACTTAACAAGTTTTTAACAGGGGGATGTTTTCCTTCAAAGTCTCTTTTCATCTTCCTTTTAAATTATTTTTTTTGTTTTATTTTATTTTGATTTATCTAAAGAGTAACGAGGGGAATTTCAAATAAAAACAATACACTGAGGAATCTGAGCTTTGGGACATTTGCTAGGATTTGATTTACCATGAGCAAGAAGAGCTGCTCTGATGCTAATTCCATAGGTAGGAACCTCAAAGATTGCAAGCGTCTATAAATATTTGCTTTATTTGCAGTGAAGAGTACAGGAAGTTCTGAGTTAGCCTAATTTAGGCTTCAATGTAGGCTATTTATGTACTACCTCCTGGGATCACCTCTGATTACTGAAAGAATGACCATATTGGAAACCAACAAGTAGGTCTGCAGTTAATTATAAAGGGTCCAGAGCTTGCTGCAGAACCCTAACAATGGCATTCTTGTGGATGATGTTATGTGTTTTTATTTAACCGTTCAAATCGGGAGAGCTTAAACAGATGGCACACACTTTCCTGCTCTCTGAGAACACCTAGAGAAAGACACTGATAATAACTGAGGGAGGCCAAGCCTGACAGATCAGGAGAAATGGCAAAGCTCAGGCTGTCTGGCCTCACTAATTACCATCTGAAAGCAATAATGAACTGGTCAGTGGGGTCAGGAGCAGGTGATGCTGTGTGGAGAGGAGAAAGGGGGGGTTTGTTTGTCTTCTGTATGTGGAAGAAGTGGTTTGGACATTGTTGCCTCTTTTTTAATTTTACAATAATAGCAGTGACTTAATGTAATCTAAATGTGGCTTTTGGAGAAAATCTGCTTTAGGAGTTTTCCAAAATAATTTCCTGAAGAAAAAGAAATACATCAGTACAGTTCAGGATAATGTCTGAAGAGAGAAATGTGAAAAACTGACTTATGGGGCAGCGAGTTTATACATGGGATGATGCTCCTCTGAGGCATCATGGAAAATGATTATACCAGATTTTGTTCATCAAGGCAAAGTAAGCTAAATCAGATACAAGGCAAAGCCCTTAGGAGGAGGAAAAACGTATTCAATTTAGTGAGGCAACTGTGATAGTAATTAAAGCCCAGATGGAAACCTTTGAATGTGTCTGGCGTCTGTGTATCCGCTGTGTTTTTTCTGTTAACTTGACATTAGAAAAGGAGCACCCAAAGAATAAAGAGATGGTGTTTGAAATTTCATCAGTCAAGTACTGTCCCAAATTTGATTTATTGTAAATAATCTGCAAAAATGGCTTTGGGTATGATACAGGCAGAGAGTTTTCTCAAGTGGTAATTCACAAAGAGAGAAATTGTACATTATTTCTAGATTTGTCTTTGCTGAAATGCAGTCCGGATTAATTACACCATTTGCCAGCTCTACTGTGAACCTCTTGTACTTCGGACATATGGATAGAATTTTATTCTGCTGTTATATATTCTTTCTGAAGCAGAGTGCTATGCTGGTTACTTTACAAGCAGTAAGTACTATACACTGCAAGATTTCAGTAAAAAACCCTATACAGTTAAAAAAAAAGTAAAACTCAGGAATTAAGAAGGCAGTCATTGTCCTACTTTTTTTTCCTATAATACACAAGCCAAGAGCAAAGGAAGGTACTGTATGGAAACACTGCTGAAGGGTTAGCAAAACGTGAGAAGTGATTTGCTGTTCCTGCTGAATGGAGGGCTGGGGGCGGCTGTAACTCTGCTGGGCTGTTGCACGCACTGGGAGCCTCGAGTGTCTCCTGCCTTGTGTTTGAGTCATTACTTTATCTGCAGCAGACAGACTGCTTGCAGTCCCAAATCCTCCAGCATATGCACTACTTGATGCCCAGTACAGGCATGTACGTGGTGCTGAGATTTACTACTGGCCCCTGAGTAGCTGGAGAGCTATAGCCACTGCCCAAGTCTGCCTGGTTTGACAGGCCAGGCTCAGCATCCTGGGCTGGCCTCAAGAGCATGGAGGAAGAGCTTGGTGTTTGCAGCAAGGCAAATGTAGAAAAAAATAAAGAGGGGAGAGGGGACATGCTCTTCTTCAGGCGTGATAAATCACATTTCCCCTTATCATCTGTAAACACATATTTAGGGACCTTTGAAGCAGGTTGTTACTCCCTAGACAGTTTATTGGCATGTTGTGATGTTCGAGTTCCAGGCAGAGCTGTAGTTAAGCGTGTATAATTAGTGGCAATATTAATGGTCTTTAATGATACTAACTCCAGGCAGAGGTATTTTCCTTTAGTTTTCATTACCTTTATGGTGATAATGGCTTATATCCTTGTACTAAATCCATGTTGCCAAATCCTCCTGTTGGTTTTCACTTAAAAAAGTATCTCCATGTAAGCATATTCCCCCCACACATACTGTCAGTCTTCATTATCTTTTTTTTTCTTTTTTTCTCGTTTTTGCATGGAAGTATATGGGGCCTCTTTTGCAGTCTATATCCTGAAATAACAACAAAAAATCCAATTTCTTAAAAATATGAGGCTTGCTATTAATGAGGAACTTTTTAAGAGCTCTGCTCCTAATCCACCTGCTCTGTGGCTTCTGAACTCCTTGCAAGTGGTTCACTGCTCACAGATGAGAAACCAAAACCCTGAGTCCCAGGTCTCATGAATTTGAGACAGATTAAATTTTCAGATCTAATTTTATTTTAATCTTTATTTTACCTCCACATTTAATATTACGGGGGCTCACAAGTGACTGTCTTTGGAAGGTGTTTTTTTTACATGAGTCAGGACAGCACCTATAACCTTGGAAGTGGAGTAGCAGCGTTCATGGGCTCTGTGATCAATCCTCTGGAAAGGGATGAGAGACTTGCAAGTTGATAAAAGACTTGAGTGTAGTGCAAAAGAGTGGCCTATCCCTGATCACCCTTCCAATCAGTTCTTCACTTCTCATCCTCTGTTTAAAGACAAACTAATTGTAATTAAAAAAAAAAAAGAAACAGTGACCTTTTTTTATTCCCTACGACTAACATCGTCTAGAGTTCATAAGACCCTAGGTTATATTTATGGGTCTTATACTTCCAAAGCGGGTCTGTGACGCTTTTGTCTGCGGTATCATTGCCACCATGGGACTGAGGTCTGAATCTTACATCAGTGTACATAAGAGGAGGCTTGAGAGATTTATAATGGGAAAATGCTGACAGCTCCATAATTTACTGCAAGGCTAATGGCAGCACTGTAGCTCCTGACAGCTCTAAACCCTTGTTCTCTGGGATGGTTTGTTTCTAATACACTCCCTTTGCTGGATCTTCCCCCACCCTCTCTCCAGATGAATGGACCTAGGCCTGTGAATATCTATATTGCTGCATTTTCCTTTGGTATTTTAACAGCCTTTCACTTTTAGGACTTCCCATTGTTGAAATTTGTAAAAGATTTCAGGAACTTCACAGCAGAAAGGCTTTTTCATATAATTTGCCTTTTTTCTTGTTATTCTTTCTTCAGCCTGGAGTATCTTACATATTCATTGTCACACCGGATACTCCAGCAGCAGCTTTACATTTTCAAGCCCTGGTACTTTGCTGTGTCCAAAAAATGGGTAGACACCGAACAATACCTACTTTTTAACTTATTTGAGGAGAATGCTGTGCATCTGCATAATGGTTTCACACAGAAAGTGCTTTATCTTCATGAGTTAGTGAGTCAGTTTAGGGGTATTCTATTGGCAAAAGCTTTCAGAGAAATTATGCATGGTAAATTAATGAAGGCTGTCTGAGGTATTATTGTGTGTGAATGCACATGCCATTAGAATCAATGGCTGGCTGAAAAAAGTTAACGGTCATTAAGGGGCTGTTAAAAAGGCCAGTGGACACAGATTTACTCTCTTGCAGGGCTCTGGTTGGGTTAGGTGAAGACAGAGATTGCTATTTGCCTCCAGGCCACAGGACAGCCCAGGCTTTGTGCTTTCCTGTCCCCATTTCTCTTGGCTCCTGTCAGTGGCAGATTTACGAGCCTGCCTTCTGAGGAGGTAGACAACATCTTCCAAGCAGGTAAAGACTTTTCTTTAGTTTACAAGTGGTTAGTAACAGAAAGTCCAAGTGATTGAGCTTGAAATGGCTTAAAACTGTCTCAGTGGTGGTGTGAAATGAACTCTTTAATGAAGAGTTTGCCAAAGAGAAGGTACTGTTGGTTTTGGATGATGCCACCCTGTCTGATGGTGAGACTTTAAAATATTGCTGACTCGAGTTGGGGGGTATTGGCTCCATCAGACAGGAAGAAAAGAGCACTGCAACAGATCTGACCATTAGGCAATGGTGTGGGAAATGCCAAATGCCAACTGGAGATCGGGCAACTATGTGCCACTCCTGGCAATTCAGCCAGGAATTTGTCATAGCATAAGTGATGCAAGCTGCTTTTCCTGGGCACCTGTATTCCTCTGGGCTGTGTCCTTTCCCTTGAGCAATGTAGATTTTTTTTTCCTGCATTGTATTTTGAATGCAGTGATTCTGACTGAAATAAAATGCATGGAGAAAATTAATGATTTGATATCTTCTTGCTACTGCCAAAAGAAATGTAAAAGAGTCTTTGATCTGGTGGCTTTAAAAAAATGAGCTTGACTGGTTACTGATACTTACTGACCTAAGTAAGTAATAAAGCAACTGTGTTGAAGTTTAATTAGTCTTGATCAAGATAAGTTTTTAAGATTTAGTACTAGTGACCTTTTGAAGAAATAAGGCTTCTAGTTGTCATTTATGTCACAACATGTCCTTTTATCATACTTTCTATGTCTCCAGCAGGAACAGTTTTTATTTTAAAGGAAAAGAGAAATGGTTCATTTGATGGGGATTAGCACAGACAAGCTTACTAATATTTGAAGGCAATTTCTCTGCCTCACCTTTTTCCGTATTTCACATCCCACAGAGATTACCTCAGACTGCTGTTGTTAGTCACTGTTATTTATATAAAGATATGTAATGCATTTGTGCTTGAGGGGTCGTCTGTAACGAGGTATGCAATTTCAGACTGTAGAGACTGGCAGGAATTACTGTGAAGAATTGCTTTCCAGTGACAGCTTTATCCTGCCTGTAATATGTCATTACGTGTGACTCTCAATTAATCACGCAATAACAAAACATTGCGCCTGGCGACAGTGGTGTGCCCGTTAATATCGAGAGGTACGACTCAGCTTTATGAACACAAATGCTGTCCCCTGCCCACTCGTGCACTTTAATCAGCAAGTCTCAACCCAGAAGGAACATTTCTCTCTTCTCCTCTCCCCCATCATCCTCTATTGCGATCTATTAAGCTGCAATCCATAACGTCTCATGTCTCTGTAATGGTCTGATGGCGTGTGGTGTTAAATGATTGCATGAATTTGACTTTGTCTCGCTCTGCCTTGACCTTGGTGTCTTCAGTGGCTTCTCTTCCCTCATTTTCAAATCGGGAGTGGGGAGCTGGAAGAGAAAATGGAAGAGTGACAGAATGGAGATACTACACAGGAGGTTTGATGTTGTTCTTTGAGGAGATGGGGGAGACAAGAGGTAAGAGAGGAACCATTGCTGGGAGACAAAAATGCAATGATTTGCAAATTTGCAGGAGCAAAGCTATCATGCTGTCGAGCATAACCTGCACCACAGACTGAAGCCTGCCACGTGCAGGACTTCACTGGTAAGCAGAGAGGAAACATTGCAGTAATTCTTCCCCTTGCTCATCCTGCCATTTATAATATGATTGCTAAGTAATATAATTTAAGTAAAATCCCCAAATTTCATTGTGTTTTACAGCTGTATTTATATCCTGAACAGAAACGTAAAGAGACACCTGGGTGTTCTGTGTTTGGGCTACAGAGAAAGCCACCAAGTATGAATCCCTGTTATTACATCCAGACAAGTTTAGGCATAGATTCTCACTCCCCTGATAGCCTTAGTGGTTTTTTCCAGTTGATTTATTTTGAGTCAGTGTTGAGGTTTTACACCCTGTGCAACATAAATAGGAAGTCTGGTAGTAATTAGTGTCAATGCTTTTCTTTTTTTGCAAAGAAACCTGGTTTTTAAAAAGCACTCGGCAGGACAGTCTCAGAAGAATCTCCTGAGCATCCTCAGTGCTGGTTTACACCAGAGCATTCTCATGTTACATGCAACAGAGGAAATTAATTATTGTATCTCTTCCCATGGATTAATACTGTTTGTGAATTTGTGACGCATTTGACTGGTTACTTTGAAAAGTACACACTGAAAGAGGCATTTGCGTTTTGACAATGGTGTGTTGGGTGCATTGCAGTACTTTCACTTTTTGTAAATAAAAATCAAAAGCCTTTGGGATTCTTAGCAATAAAAAGGTTTGTAGCTCCTTGGGGAATTCTTCATGCTCTGGATTGCTGAATCTCTCCATTGTCTCTGAATTATCAGCCAGACAATAAAAAAATAGCTAATCAAGGGTTTATGTCAAACATGGTTATTCTGGAGTAAATGCGGTATTATACCAGCACCAGACAAAGTTCTTACTCTCTCTGGGCAATGTGACTTCTGCCAGTTAGCAAGAGTATTGGTTTTGGTTGTTTAATTAAGTCTAACCCCATCTCCTCTGCTGTATGAGCAGTGGATCTGACAAGATGCTGAACTTGCTATACCATATAAAATAAAAGCACCTGCCCTCAGATGAAATTGAGGGCAATTAGTAGTGCAGAAGGTGCTCTCCTTGGTGATCCCTGGCAGATACAAACCAATACAGCTTCATAAAGCCATTTGCTGCCAGGTGTGGGGCTGCTTATTTGCATCAGGCTTTTCCATCAGGTGAAGGCTGTCAGTGCATGTGTTAGGATCCAAGCACACACAGGGGAGACCTCCAAGAAGGAGAGTTTGTAATCAATTTCTCGTTCCCAAATTATTTTTCCAGGGTCCCCACAGTATGGTGTTTGAGTAACAGAATAATTTCCTAGCTATTAAGTGCCTGAAAATCAGCAGTAATTAACACCACAAGTTCTTCTCTTCCTCTCCCTCCTCTTTGCTCAAAAAAACAAACAAACCCCCTTTCTTAGCAGAGGAAATGCAGATGGAAGCAGTCTCTTCTGCTTTAGTGAACTCATGTACAGATTACATCTTTTTCCCCCTTTCAGTTCTGTGAAATACATAATTGCTTTGTTATCCCTCAGGGGATTTGTAATATTAACATTGGTTAATGACATTAATTCAAGTTTTTACTATTAATAAAATGGCATTGCTTAAAATTAAGCATTACATTTCAATTAGTAGTCCATCAAAGACTTGAATAGTCTGGAGCATTAAAGTGGTATTTTTTAAAATTTCTTATTAATTTTTTATTGTATCATGCTAATTTCCAAAGAGTGATTGAAAGCCCAGCTGATCCAATGAATGACCCTATCTGCCATGTTTCTTGAAGAAACTTCTTTCTTTTATGACATTATGCAAAAAGGTCACATTTCCACAAAGCAGGAATCTGTTTCAGTCACCTCCTGAATTCATTATCATCCTTTTTACTTTTTAACATGAGGCACATGATATACAGGCACCCCAGGTGGACATGTTTAAATTAATCTAGTAATAATTGATTCAGAAGAGATTTGGAGGACAGAATTTGCATAAAAGCCATAATGAGAGCAAATCCTCCAAGGCCAGACTGAACAGCTAAGTCCCTGAATAACTTACATCTCCTAAACTAATTTGGTTATATATGCAGGATGAAGGTGTGGGGGCTGGAGCACCATGTGATTGGAATTCATTACAAATAATTCATCTTCTCTAGGAAGGCTGGCCTCAGAGTGTATTAAAATTATATCAGCTCCCAAATGCTTGCTCAGACTCTGCCTTTGGGAGATGATGACAAGGTTTCTGTCTGAGGGATTGTTTGGGTATTTTAAAGCATTTCTCAGGCAAAGAGCTGACACCCCAGGGCTGGGGTGTCTTCTGGCAGGCTGCTCTCCTGCCTGGTGGGAAAATATTCAGATACCCAATCTTGGCTGGACATCTGACTGTCAAAAACATAAGTGCAGAGGAGGATCCCAGCCTTCAGTCTCAGATATTCTTCTCTTCTATTCCAGAATGGAATTTCTTAGCTAAATTTTACATAATTGGATTTGCATTAAATCCTGGATCCCTGTGATGTCTTTGGGAATTTAAGAAGTCCCGCTACAGGATGGGGACTCTGTACTGTTTAGTTAATCTGCAGATAGAGAAAATTACAACTGCAGTTCATTAAAGAATGCAGCCAAGGCCTTTTTGAAGGTCAGCTGTCCTGCTTGACTTTGCCCTTGCCTAAATATTCTTTTTGAGAAAAGCTCTAAAAGGATGTCTCCATGACCCAGCATAGTAATGTCTGTGTTCTGAGGCTGGTGAGCTTCAGTTAGCAGGGAGCACAGTACCATTCTCCTGGTATCAGAGAAGTTGCATAGCATGTGTGGAAGGAGGGGGAAATTCAGCTCTGTCTTTTCAGAGACTGTTGATCACCATATATTTTTCGTGGGAAAATTGATGAGCAATCAGTCCCATTTTGTTTATACAGAGCAGTTGGTAATAACCTGTCATTTGTGAGCCATGTATGTTCTGCACTGCTTCCCTTTCAGGGCTGCCCTGCAGCTAGGAGGATCTGGGAAGAGCAGCCCTACTTTTCAGAATCCCAAGTACAGTGCAAGAGTTGGGACAGACCAAAGCAGCCCTGCTGCTCCAATGAGGGGAACAGTTAACAGAGCTCAACAGGTACCTGCTCTTGCAAGAAGTATGAGAAAAGCTGAGCATGGCAGGAGAAAAAGAGTCTGGCTGACAATTATTGTTTTGTCTGTTCACATTTGGGACATATATAGGCTGGCTGAATGCTTTCTAGCCAAAGGTTTCTGTATGATAAATGATGCTGTGCTGTGCCAAGAAGACAATGCAGCAAAACATTTTGTTTCTAAACGGGCTGAAACTTGGAGTTGTGCTACAGGGATGCTTTATGCTTCTTCTCCTAGAGTTACAATTAAACCATGAGTATGTGTTATGTGGCACCAGGTAATCACAAATCTTTTACAAAACAAGCTCTGGTTTCTTTCTCCTGCATGTGCAAGCATTAAAAGAAAAAGTTCTTCTCATCCTGTTTTTCCAACATAGCAGTGGAGGAAGGAGCTGCTGGGCGGGATGAGTTGGGTTTGCAATGTGCAACAATTGCCTTTGACCCTGGCATGTGAGGCTCTGTCAGTGATGCAAGAAGGTTTGTTGGATGGGGTAGTAGGGAGTGGGTGTTAGAAGCTGGAGGTAGTGCCAGAGGTTTTAAACAGGAAAAACAAGCCTCTGGGAAAGGCCAGCCCTTATGTTATGGCTGACTCTCAGGCAGGAGGTTCGTTGGTGTGGTGATTTCATGGCTTGGTGTGTGTCTTCTGGAGTCTTGAATTGCTTTAGGTCAGAGGAATTGTGGGATTGCTTTAGGTCAGAGGAAAATCGGGGGTTTTTTGTTTGTTTGTTTGTTTTTTAAATTCTTCTTTGTATTGTTTTCCCAGCTCTGTGGACACAGGAGCACCACAGTGACTGCTACATAGTTTATCAGGATTGCTTATCTGCACAGCACAATCTGGGGACTGCACTTGGCCCCAGATTGCTGTCACAGTGTTGAAGAAAGAAACTTTGTCAGTTACCAACCTGTATTAGGTCTCATATAATTTGGAACTATTGTCACTAACTTCCTTATTAAACCTCCCATGGGGTGTCTGCAATAGACCCTATAATTAGAGTTGAATAAAAAAGTTGTGTCAGTAAAACACTGAGTGTCAGTAGTGTTAGAAATGGTTAATACTCTTATAAGTCAAAAATTCAATAACACGTATGGTTTTCATATTAAATTGTGAGACAAAAGACAAGTCCATACCAAAAAGCATTTTGAAAAGTCAGGAGGAATAAATTCCTCTTTCTGTCTCTGTCTAAAACTGTCTGCAGATACTAGTGACTGAGTGACAAATCTGTGTCCTGCCTCGGTTTCCAGAGTTGTAACATTACAGCTGCAGTGGGGAGGTGTGTGAGCTGGAGCACCACGTCTGGAAGTCACTGCAAATACAGGACCATCTCCAGACTGTCAAGCACAAGAGTGTGTTGGAATGACAGTGGCTGTGCAGTGTGGTCCTGGGAACCGTGGCTCTACTAACTCGCACATTTACAAACCAACTACATTGTGCAGGGGAGCAACTTGAAAAAAAGCTGCTGTGTTGGTGTTTCTGTAACAGCTACAGGCTTAAGGCATCAGTGTATGGGTTGAGTACCAAACCTCAAGCCAGAAAGAACTCTTGCAGCCAGGTGACAATTTGCAGTAAGTGTGATGCCGAACCTGCTGCACTTGTGTTAAGTAGCTGATCTGCACGTAAACAGCATGTCTGGCACCTTGGATTTACAGCCCCCATGCAGAGGATTCCAAGTCATGTGTTCAGTGAGGAACGTGGCTGCACTGCAAGGGGTGCTGAGCCCTGTGCATGCTCCCCTGCTGCAGGGAGAATCTCTGGAACAGTTATTCCTGCTGTTGCTGCTGTCCCATGAGCCCTGGGGTGACTCCTCTCTTGGACTGTGTACACTCCTCCTCTTTTTGATTGAGCATCCAGAGCCTTCGACTGGGAGTCAGGAGCTCCTGATTCTAAACCTTGGCTCCAGCAAATGTCATGTCTGACTTGCAGTTGTGCTAATACCATAGCACCCATCACATTCTGCTGTTGTGTCAGGTTGTGCCTTCATCTCTGTGTTTCACAGATGGAACACATAAAAGTAATTCCACAGCCAGTCCAGGTCCAGGAATTACCAAAAATTTGGTAATTCTTTCATGAAACTTTGACATCTCTCTGAGAGGCCATTTAATGAACAGTAAATAGAAGATATTTCCATCCTCTCTGTAGAGGCACTTTCCTAGAACACAGTGGCAGCATACCACCAGGGAGATAAATGAGTGTGAGCCTTCATTGCCAAATACAATCTTTGAATAAACAGAAGACTTCAGACTCCAAGGCTCCTTTTCACAAGTGCAAAATTCATACCCCAAACAAATGCTAACAAAGCCTCTCATGTCTTTATATTAAGTGCAGCCAGTAAAAAAAAAAAAGATCCAGTGCTCTCTGGGTAGCCTCTTGAAGCACTTGGGGACACACTCAGTGTGTGGTCAGGTGAGCACTACTCAAAAGCAAGTCTGAGTGTCAGCAGAGCAGGTATTTATCTATATATTCCTGCCCACTGGATTTGGCAGGTACCCAGAGGTACAGTATATTTTGAGCTATTACACAGACTTTTATTGTTGAATCAGCTTTATTTAATGGAAGCTTTCTGTAATAGGGTCTTGTTTTGGAGGGCTTCCTCTACAGGTGAGGAAGCAGTTCTGCTTCCAGGACCTTGTTACAGGGGACTGCACTACAAAGGCCAAGTAACCAAGTGATGGCTGATGGCTTACTTAGGTCCTACACCAGTCCATAGAGAAGTGGCCTGACAACAACCAATTCATTTTGTGCTAAACCAATATTAAGAGTTTTGCATATTTCACCTCTTCTAAATGAAAATATCCCATTGCATTTTGTGGGCTTGGTTTCAGACCTTGACCAGTCCTGGGTGGCTTTGATCAGCAATCAGAAAGAGCCCTAGAAATAAAGTGCTCCCAATTGCACTGTCAATCTACTGTGGAATGTAAGAACATCAAAGTATAGACTATTATTATTCAGCTCCACTACGGGCTTCACAAGCCATGAACCAAACAGTATATTAGGAAAAACTGATTTCTCCCTTGCAAAGAGTTACCTGAATTATTTATATGGATCTAGATAACAGAAGGGTTTCAGTGAATTGACCTGTGTTGCAAAATCTTGATTGTTTTATTCCTGATACAAAACCTACTATGATATTGCAAGCGATGCCCCTCACTCTGTGAGGCAGGAGCTGTGAGAGGGGTCAGCATGGAGCTCAAGCTTCTGCTCTGCCACAAGACAGCATATTGCCTGCACACACTTGAGATGCACCCTGCTGCTGAATTGCAGGGGGAGTTTGAAGATAACCCTTGGATTATATGTATGAAAATGTGGGTTTGTCTTCCTGGGGTGTTGTGAGAGCAAGTTCAGTGTGATGAATGTTGCAGTTGAGGCCATGGGAAGCCCTGATCAAGGTGGGCACACACGAGCCTGGTGACAACCAGAGCAAAACCTGTGACATATAAACTGCCATGAAATCCAAAGTGAGCTCACCAATTCTTCAGAAGACTGTAGGGTGATTTAATTAAAGAAAAATAAGATCTCTTCACAGATTCTCATCTGAAGCATAGTTTGACCATTTCCATAGATTTGCGTCACAAGTAAATAAATGAGAAAAGCTCAGTATCCACAAGTCAGTATAACAGTGCATATGAGATTTGACTTCTGGACATGCAAGTGCAGCATGCCATGTCTTGTCTGTAAGACAGATCCATGTCCCCAGCATGGCACAGCTGAGGGCTGAGTGTGTGGATGTGGCTGAGGCAGAGGGAGAAGCTGTGCTTTTTCTTCAGTTGTGTGGAATGGCGCTTGGAGCCACTTGGGTGGGATGGATTCCAGTTGGAGAGGGAGGGAAGGGTGAGGAGCATCAGATGAATAAAGGACCATAGTTTTGTTGGCCTTGGAGCTCTGTTTTCTAGGGCAGAGCTGCCTGTGCCAGCCTGTCATAGCCACATTTCTGAGCTGTCTTGCTTTAC
The DNA here is from genome assembly GCA_013400495.1 of Nicator chloris. Classification (NCBI taxonomy): domain Eukaryota; kingdom Metazoa; phylum Chordata; class Aves; order Passeriformes; family Pycnonotidae; genus Nicator; species Nicator chloris. Next base: position 61,614 of record WAAE01023656.1, on the reverse strand, counting down.
AATGTTTATATTTATTTCCCTTATTCTTCCACTACTTTTTTGAAACTTTAATGTCCACATCTTTCCATTGCTCCTCTTCCCTTTGCTATCCCAGTCTAATAAAAACATAACTGTGGCAATCACAAAAGATCCTGAACAGAAGGATTAAAGCTTTTGCAGGAGGTTCCTTTTTTAGTCTTTTTTAAAGGCATCTCTTTCTTTTACAATGAAAGATGAAGCATTTTCTTTTATCCTTTAACTTTACTGTCACATTTTATTAAGTCAAAATGATAGTTACAGTCAGAGGAAAGCAGGATATGAATTCCTGGTACAGCCATTTTTAAAGTGTGCTTTGTTTTAAAGCCCTGAAGATTGATTGAAGGTATTTTTCTTTTAGACACAAAGCTTTAGTCAAAAGGGGCCTGATCTGAGTTACCCTCTGTAAATCAGGATTAGTTCCTGTGAAATCAATGGAGTTGCAATGATACAATATGGAGAGAGTTGGAAAAGACTCATGCCCTGACAATAAATAAGGGAGGGACTGTGGGCAATCCCCTGAACGCTGCCCTTGTGCCAGGGTGAAGCCACGAGGCAAAGCAGAATTTTACCCTGTCCCTCTCAGGCTACCATGGAATGTCCTGGCTGGGAGATGGGCAGGCACAGTGGGTTTGTGCTGACATGGGCACCGAGGTTGCAAATCTCAGCTTTGGAGATGCTCTGAATGTGCAGATCTCCTGCCTTTCCCAGATGGAGCAGCTCTTTGCCCATCTCCTGCCACTGTCACTACAGTCAGGGAGGCTCCCAGGGAGATGAGAAAGCCTGATTTAAGAGACAAGAGGGATGGTGGTGAGGTGGTGCTCTACAAAATACCTGTCTGTGGAGCAAATTTCACCAAATCCAGTGTAGCCTGAATTTATTGACCTTTTTCTTTCAGAGGGCTGTAGGGATTCACTGTGTGGAGCAGAAAAGGAGAGAAAGATCCCCTATCACTGGCCCTTGGGGCCTGTGCAGAGGCTCAGAGGACAGGCTTTCATGAGGGACAAGACAGATAAACTTGGACAGATAAGATTTTTGGACATTTTTATCTCTTTTTAACGTGTCTACATTGGGCCAGGGAGAGGAATAGCTAAGATGGTAAAGGTGCATCAAGATGAGCAAATAGAGAATTGAAATGATACGTCCTGTCTGAGATTTCAGTTTAACCAGGGATTTGAGCTCTTGTCTCTCATCTGCACTGAAACCTTGACAGCTGATTTCTTGAGCCCAAAGCCATTCTGAGCAGACATATTAACAAGAACAGCTCTTTTTATAGCATTTAACTGTATCTGAATGGCTTAAGACCAGGGCAAGTTCCAGCACTGCAAAACTGGGCTGTGCTTGGGATGTGCAGCATTTTAGCAATCTGGATGGGGACTGGCCCTAAACACTGGTCATACTCCAGGCTTCACAGTGAAAATCTGCAGCTTGGGCAAAATTGGATGGCTTGGATTTGGCCACCTCCAGTAAAATTTAAACATTTCATTTCATTAAAACACTTCATAACTGCTGGACTCTCCCAGGCAGTTACGAGCTTGCTCTTGGCAAACAGCTGACCTGCACTTGCACATGGCACTGCTTCATATTAGGAGTGTGTGGTTCTTTCTGAAGAAAAATTTGCAGCAGCTGGGAATTACTAAGTTAGAGTCTTAAAATACTGAGAAAAGGCAGCCTGGGAAGGGACAGGTTGAAGGACTAAGATTTTTCAGTCTTATCCACTGACTCAATATTGTTCAGCTCTAGGGTTCTGACATCTGTTGCCCTTGATCAAGCTGGCATTTACCCACTGACTCTGACTCCAGTAAGACACCAACTCAGGGGTGCACATGACACTGATTTTCTTCTATCAGGAGATAGAGAACACAGTGAAAGATATGAGTTTTTTCATGAGTTTGTTCCTTTTTCACCTTGGTTTGGTCATTTATTACTTTGCACTTCAAGTTCGAAACCATTATTTTCATGCACACTTTGAATTTACCTATGACAGTAAGGAAAAGAAGATGGAACTTTACCCCAGATACTGGTTACAGCTTTCTAAGGAACACTAAAGTCTCTTGGACTGTGGTAAAATCTCCCAGGGAAAGTGGCAGAAATCCAGATACTTGGCACATTTTACAACTAGTCCAGACAAAACACTAGTAAATGTACTCTGCTTTGGCACAGAATAGGCTGTGGGATGTTATGAAGCTTTCTTGTATGCAACTTTTTATCATTTCATGACCATAGTGAATGTGAAACTTGAATTTACTCATTTGCTAATTGCACACCACATAGAGCTGTAGAGGAGCATAGGACCCTATAATGTGTCTTTGTTTTAAGATTTTTTTTTCACATAACTTGAGATTATTGTTTGGATGATTAGTACATGAAAATGGCCATATTGTCTCAGACTACCAGTCTGTCTAGTTTTGTACCTTCTTTCTAGAATTAGCCAGTAATGGCTGCACTGGGAGTAGTAGAGCGTGCATAAAGTGAGATTTCCATTACTGTCTTTTCCAGTTTCCAGCCAGGATATCTGACAGTGAAAAAGTCCTTTTGCCTTTTGTACATTTCACAGAACAACCATCTCCTATCTAAAGAAAGTTTGGCTTTGACTTTAAGTGTATCCGAAAGCTATACAAAATGCATCTCCCTGGCCTTCACATCTCTGTGCTGTGCTTCATTTCTGGATCTTTACTGGAAAAAAAGGATCATTTAATCCCGTGAAAATATAATGTGAAGCTTCATCATCAATAATTTTTATTACAGTGTGGCTCATACAACATGTCCATCATATGAGGTGCCACAGTACTCAGTGGTGTACACCCTGCAGTATACTTAATGACTAAATGCTGTGCTGGCCTTAGCTTTAAATGATTTCACATCTCTTCCTTCTGCCAGTCCCATTTTTTAATTTAACATTAAATTTGCTGTGTTTTTAAAAACAGCCACCCTCCATAGTAAAGTGCCTCTTTTGGAGAGCTGGAAAGGGATTTTATATATCACTGCTTAAAATCTGCGTGTATATGGGGATGGAAAAAATGTGAAATGTTGTAATGTCTCACTCACACTGGTTGGGAAACCAGGTCTGTAGAACTACCCCGAGCCCTGAATGCCAATGCTATTTTCCATCAGAGGTATGGAGCTGTAGCTGAGGATGTGCAGAATGGATGCCCTGGCAGCTCATCTTTATGTGTGTTTAAAATCACAGAGAAATACAGTTAAGAATAAAACACAGGACCAATTTTTCAAACCAACTGTCTCCCATTTCTGGTGTAAGCAGTCCCTTATTGCTCTTGTGATGCCTGACGACCTTTACAAGTTTCTTCCAGATGCTTGATGTCACAATATTTGTCCTTGATATTGGAGTTTATCCATGTTACGAGCCTGTCATTGTGCATCAGTGCCTTATGCTACCTGGCATCAGCCTGCCCATTTCAGGTCACTGAAAGTGTTTTAGAGACTCCAAACAAAAATATAGAGGTATCAGACACTGCAGGTGTTGACTGTTACACTAACTTTATGAATGACATCTGCAGGAATTGAAAATCTAATTATGTGTGAATTTAATCAGAATAAGCTTTATCACTAGGTAAGATTTAAAGGCAGGAGACTCTATTTGTTGGAAAACATGTGTTTACAATAATTGAACAAAGGAACATAGGAAAATATACTATGCACATCAATAAGATTAAATTTGGCAATGCAGATTTTCTTAAGCTACAGAATCATCTTGGGGAGCTTGTGGCATGGGCTAATTAAACCTCCATCCTCTGCCTCAGGCCTGGTAGGCCCGGGAGAATTTTCAGAGCTGTGCCTTTACTGCTACTGTTGTTAAAAATGCTCACGTAGAAAAGGCATGACTTTCCTCTCTCCTCGCCTGAGAGTGAATGCTCCTCCTCTTTAGCAGTGCCTCAGCTCTTGTGACTGGGAGCTATAGCATCCCATAAAAATGAAGGCAATTGACTCATTTCTCATCATTTTCCTCTTGAAATTATTCTAATTTTTATGTTACCTCAATAAGCACTTTTCTGGCAAGACCTTTATACTGGCTTGTTTTGTTTCAAGACATTTAAAGCAGCAGTGGTCAGATGTATGAATCACAAGTTAGAAGTGTTCATTGCCCACATGTTTTCATGGTGGCTGATGTTGGCCTTTCCTTAGCAATCTCTTGAATTTAGTGTGGAATTTACTATTGGACACATTATGAAATTGAGGAGGGAGGTGTCCACACTGGGGAAAACATTTACACCTGGGATATTTGAAATTTCATGTTGTCAGTGCCAACCATTGCACACCAGATGCTTTATAACACACACACTCCAAGGGTTCACAGAGACAGGTATTCAGGGAGCCGTGCACTTCCCTTCTTTATGGTTGTAAATTGGGATGGGTTTTTTTAAAATGTTTGTTTGGTTTTGTTATTTTGTTTTGCCTTGTTTTTTTGTGCTGTTTGTGGAATATTACCTTGTGTACTTAAGCACAAGGAGGTTTGGTAGGAAAGGAGAGCTCCACCCTTCCCCATGTTACATGCTCTGGGTAAGCGTTCACCTTTCTGAAAGTGGAATTATTTGTATTTCAGGTATCCTCCGTGGGCCTATCTTGGAAGCTAGATCTGCAGCCTCCCTTCAGTCATGATTGTTTCAAGATTAAAGGCCATTTCCCTGTCATTGCCAAGCCTTTTTCTTCTTGCTTTTCATCTCTCATCATCACAGAATGTACCTGAATACACTGAAGCTGAACATCAGCAATGTGTTAGGAAAGAGCACCCCACAATTTCTTTTGAAGGTAAGACCTTCTGTTCCTGCTTCAGATTCCAATTGGATGATCCATTTAGGTTTAGTCTGTGCTGGTTTTCGTTACAACTGTGATCCACAGGCCAGGGGAAGTGGCCTGACGAATCATTTTCCCTTTGATGCTTTACAGGGTTTTAATTCGGAGGTTTCACAGCAGTCACTTAATTCAGGCAGTTTTGGGACTACTGGTCTAAGAATCTCAATTTTCTACTCTGTTACAGGCTCAGAGGGCCATGCTGAAACTGTGTTTCAGTTTCCTTTTCTCCAACTGGTGTCAGTAATGCCTCACCTGGCCTGCTGGAGCCAGGCACTTAAGTGAAACGTGATAGAGAATTTGGACATGCTTGAATGCAAGAGAAGTGAGTTGATTTAAAATTGCAGGGAGTGGCTGTTCTTTTGTTTGTAGCATTCCTGGTTTGGTTATGTATTTGTCACCTGGGCTAGTAGTTTTTCTGTCATTCACCTAGGCATTTAACTTGAATGTGAGAGGGGGCCTTTATGTTGCAATGGCCAATTATTTTCCTGCTCTTTTGAAGCTTGGGATTTCTCTTGTCCTTATCCCAGTCAGATTCCATGAACATACATGTCATGTACTCCTCAATTGTTGTCTGGATAATCTGTCCACTTATCCATACAACAGATAGATCTTTATATTGGTACCACTCTTATTTGAAAATTCACTCCAGACTAGTGTGTTAAACTCAGTGTGCCAGCATTAGCAGCTGCTGAGTCTCCTTGCTAAAAATGGTTCCCTCCAAAATGTTGGAATATCGATTTTCATTCCCATTTAAGACTTTGCAATGCATCTCCAGTTACATTCTTTGCTAAAGGCAATTGAGTACCTTGCAATGTGTCTCTAGTTAGGTTCTTTGCTAAAGGCAATTTAGTTGTGGTTTTGTGACCTTTGAGATAGGGTTTCCAGGAAGAAAGTAGTCAAAGGCTTCCTTGCTGACCTTTCAGGGTTCTTCTAAAGAGCTTTACTATTATTCACAGAGGAGGAAGCTCTTGTCCCTTAATTTGGAAAGTTTAAGAGATTTCTTGTCTGTTTTCCATTATCCATGCCTTAAAGGTTTAAGTGGATTAAAATAAATTAGCAGAATCCTTAAGCCTACATGATATGGCACTGGCTCTAACCTTGCTCTGGTAAATAAACCTTGATTTTAATTGCTAAATAAATCTAACCATTTGTTTTAACTGGGGAGGGCCAAAAGGAGAAGCCCTTGCTGTTAAAAAACAGTGAAATTCAGTTCAGTAGATAAAAAAATAATGAGAATATTATAGGTATGGAAAAGAGAAAAAGTGTTGCTCTCTCTATTAACCAGGCGCACCAAACTTTGAGTTTACAGAGGATGGGTCTGTACAATCCTGTGCTGAGGTAAATCATTCTGCAGGGAATATTAAAAGCCCCAATTCCTGAAGTTGAGGAATTGGTGGGCATTTCTTGGCACTCAATATGAGTGCTACTCTGCAGAATTGATGGCTGTGTAAACACACTCATAATCTGCCAGTTTGCTTTGTTTTAATAAGGCATGAATATTTCACAGGAAAAAAAAATCTGTCCTCCTCTTCCACTGCCCTTGTTCCCTTCCTGTCTTCAATGATAGAGGGCAAAAACTGGTGAGTTAATTAGAACTTGACAATTGTGCAAAAGAAAGAAAAGTTGAAATTGCAGATGCATCAAGAAAATGACCCAGATTATCATTTGAGTTTTTTAAACCCAAGTTAGATTCAGAGTTATGTTTTTTCACCTGTTTCCTTATGATTGTTCATGAGACAGTTTAATCTGGTATTTTTTGCTGCAAAGCTCAGCTGGAAAATAGACAGGAATTAAATTAAAGGCATCTTTTGTCCACTGCACGTGGCTTTTAAGGTCTGGTAAAGAGGGCTCACACATCCAAAACTACACCTCAGATCATAATCTGATTTTTCTTAAAGCTATACCCTGTTACGATGCCCGCACATGCAGGTTTAGGCTGTAGTGGTAGACAAGTAGGGGAATCTAAACTTTATGTGGTGTTCCCAGATTCTGAGGATGCCTCTGTTTAACAGTGTGGCTCAGGGGCTTTCTGTGGGTCTCCAGATGCATCGACTCATGAATCACAACCTGGTACACAATGGGAGTGTGCAATGACTGAAAGAGTGACCCCAGCAGAGCCCTTCTGATGCTCCTGCTGCCAGGGGAAAGGATTATGTTACACCAGCAATTTTCTGTGGATGGGGCATAATAATAATAAGGCCTCTGACCATTAAGTCATACAGGGTACATTAATTTACTGCCAGAATGAACAGGTTAACAAAACAGTTTATGTTACAAAGGGGTTGAATAGCTTCTTTTTCACAACCTTGCTAACCAGGCTTCCCATCACCAGACAAGTGGGATGCCATAGCATGTTTTGTGTTCTCAAGTCTCCAGTTCCCACTTTGTTTGTGCCCAGTCTCTTTTTATGATACTTTACCCGTAGATTATATTCTTAACATCCAGTTGACTGGATAATATCCTTGTTGTAGAAAAATCCAAGTAAAATTTCGTTCTGTGTATTTTTCCCTTATTTCCTGAGAAATTCTGTATTTTTTCTGTTGTTCTTATTGTATCTCATCCACACTACCAATCATCTGTTTGAATTGGTATCTCTTTGTCCTGCTAGGAGAGGGGGTAAGAAAGATAGAACCCATGTCCTACTCATTTAAGCAGAAAGGATACTATGTACCTAAAATTCTTTTACTTTAGCTGTGTTCAGACCTGAAAAAAATGTTTCTTTACAGACTCCATTCCCAAAATTATTTGTGCCGTTACTTGTGACGTAGAGAAAATGGTCTAGACAAGTCAATGGACATAAATTCTGGTTCTAGATATACCTACTTTACATGCTAAAGATAACATTTGCCCTGCCAGGAGAGATGTGGGCTGGGGAGGGGCCATGAGTAAGGTTTGTCCTCCCAGCCTGCGTGGAGATGCTGAGGGACACAACAGGAATTCTGTGCTGCAAACACCGTCCTGTGTTTGCACAGTACCAAACCAACCCAACAGTGCCCCTGTTTCCCTGGGGCTTGTAAATGGTGCTCATTGTACAGTTCACCAGCAATAATAACGTACCCAGTTTGGGCTTTTCATAATTAGATTGTTCCACTATGTGCTTATAGGAAATCCAGTTAAAGTTTGATTTCCCTTGTTAGATCAATAAGAAAATGATCTTCTTCTTCCCAGGAGGCTGTTTCTGGTGTCTTACTTCCTATTTGACTGTTAGTGAGTAGCTACATTAAGGATGTTGCATGCTTGTTTGTTTTTCAGTGAGTTGAGAATTTAGTGAAACAAGTCAAGTGTCTTCCTACTGCATCCCTTTGTATTTATACATGCATGTACACATGCATCCAAGTCCCATTTCACAAAACAGTTTGTCATCCCAGCACAGCTCTCCTGTGGTCCACTCTGGCAAGCCAAACAGCAGAGAATTTCTTTCAACTCTTGTCAGTCATGTTCATATTTTCCATCTTTTCTGTATGGATCTTACTGCCAATAGATCGGTGCCTGCATTTGCAATTGGGCTGTGCCTGTGTCGTACTGTCCTGGTTGCCAGCATTCATATTCATTGTACAGCTCCTTCTTGGATATAAAGCACTTTTGCTATTCCTTATAGACTTTTAGAGCTGCTTTGTAATGTGCCTCTTGAGAAAACCAGAAACATCTTCCATGCCAGTACTATATAAGGTTTGTTATTTCAAGAGCCAGAGCCATGAGGGACGTGCATTCATGTTTGTAATGGCTGCAGAGTGTTTGGTTTCATCTTGTTTATCAAGAAAGTGCTTAAAAGTTTGCAAACTCGTGTGTTACGTGAATCATTTGGATGTTCACCACTTCACTGGAAATGAATTGTAGACAGGTTTCCACTTGCAGATCCTACCATTATTTGTTTCTCACTAATTTCATCCATTAAATCAGTAAGCTCAGGAAAAGTACAATAACTTCCCAGGTTTTCCTCTGTTCTGTCTCTCAGGGCCTTTTCCCCTGGGTCATGGCAGTTAGGGTAAGCTGGAAGAACATAATTTGTCCCTGTGTTAATAATTGCAGCCTGTTTTCATCCATAAAGACACCTCAGCTGATCCCATGCTGAGGCACAGGACAGAGGTGGACTTGATTAAATAGCTTATATCTCAGATCTTCTCATGACTGTGAATCTCAGCTTTGCAGGCTATATCATCATGGCTGGTGTGAGTTCTCAATGTGTGGCATTTGATCCATCATCTAATCCTCAATCTCTCTTAGATGCAGACAAGATGCTATGTCTGCTGCCTCAGGTTTTCAAAATGATTTCGTTTGGGAGTGTTTAAATCTGGGGGTTTACTTCAGACTGTCTGTAATTATTATCTCCTACCAGATAAATGTGATTCAGGTGACCTGAATGTAGCTTGTTAGGTATTTTCTCAATATTTTATTTCTTTAAACAACATTTTACCGAAATGTGGCCAGCTTCAAACACTGAAACCTGTGGGGAGCAGCTAAATTTTTTTTTTTTTATTGAAAGCAAAACCTATTCTAACTTTGTGGGCTAAAGGATAATAAGGTATGATTTATTTGCTTAGAAAGTTCTTGACATTTCACCAAACACCCCCACTATTGTTGAATTGGTCACTAATACATTATTCCCTCTGCTATATACTGATGGGAAAAAAAGCACATTAGCATTCATCAACTCCTAAGGCCAGCTGGGAAAGCCCCATAGGAAATTCTGGTCAAGATTTACAGTTTTCTTGAGCAAGTGAGATTTTGACAATCCAAATCAAAATTTTAGTTAACAAAGGATGAAGACTGTGAGGTGAAATATTAGAGGTGTATCTGTGTAAGCATTAAGGGAAGGCACAATATATTGTGGGAGAATTGTCTTTAGCTCATAGCCTTGCTGCCCTTGATTCTCCATACAGGGAGTCCAAACATTAATTAATGATGGAGTTTCAACTGGAAACTGGTGGCATCCTGTGGATGCTTCAGAATATTTGACCTTCAGTGCATTTCAGTATGAATTTTGTTTCCATTAAGCAAGGCTTGTAGCAATTTTCCTTTTAATCTTGAAAAATAGAACTGTGGCAAATGGAAACTACAACTTTCTTCTTTAGATTCGACTTAGAATTTGTTTGAAAATTATGACTGATAAAACCATAAATACACAGTAGTTAGGGAAATACCTACTCTCAGGCAAAACTTCTGAAAATTACACCCAACTGCTCTCAATATATTTTTCATTCCGTAATAATAATTATAACAGTAATGATGCTAGTTCTTTAAGACTTCCTCATTAATGGTGTCCAAGGCACTTCACAAATAATTGCAATGAAATTTGATTGAAGAAATTACTCAGTGTGCTGTTTCTTGGGACTTCAGGAAGAAAGGGAGGGTTGGAAGAATGCCCTTCATTCACAAAATGCTTTAGATGGAATGAATCGTGACAAGCAGGAGAGAAAAGGAAGACTTTGCAGTGAAGCTTTAGGAAGTGAAGTGATCAAGTAACTTACACATGGGAGTGAGGGAAGGTAAAACTGTAAAGAGGTACAACAGCTCAAGTGAAGGAGCAGCCTCTGACCATGAGTGGTGGTGTTAATGAGAGGCATCCTCAGCAGCAGGACTGAGTCAGGTAGGCTCACAGTATAGAGGAACAGGTACTCAGGTCACCAGTATGCATGGACCAAGGCCATGAAAAACTCATGTGAGCAACGGAGCAGCTGATTGATATTTTCCAGAGGTCCCACTGGTGTAACTGAGGCTAACAGCAGCATGTTCATGGTCCTGTCTTTGGCACAGGGGTTGGATCTAGGACACAGAGATGGGCAGCCTCTTTTTCAGATCTCAGCCACACATCAGAGAAAGGGAACAGGGTGGAAATCTAAAGTGAAGTGCTTATCTTCTTTTTCTGTGGTTCAGTGCAAACAAAGACATCCCTTGGAGAGACCCCATTTTCAATTTCAAATCTTACTTAATATAGTTCCCTAACTGAACAAGTTTGTGATACAGCAATGGTACAGCAGGCCTCATCTTTTAAACATATCTGTTTCTGGTGAGTGTTAACATATCACATTCTCCTAAAACCTTCAATTCAAGGATGACATTATGCTTTGATAAAGTTCACTTTAGTACTAGCACTCTCATAAGAAATTCTCTTGTTTTATCATACAGGGTTTGCCCTGGAAAGCCCACAGATAGCTGTCAGGTTCTGAATATGTACTTTTCTTTAAGTCAGTTGGGTTGTTTATTATTAGCCAGTTTCCAATTTAAAATACTGATTTTTATGAGAACAGCCTAATTTCAAAACTCTTTCAGGAATTTACAGCCATTGCTCTCCTTCCTTTCTGTAACTGCCTCATGGTGGGAGCTTTGTCTGCAGAAGACAGGAGTCCTCATAAGCCTGCAGCTACGCAGCATAAACTGTGCATTAAACTGGGCATCTGCAGTTCAGTCTTTGGTTAGCCAGCTAAGAGGATCACCCTCTGCTTCAGATGTTCAGCACAAACACTTCTGCTTCTGTGGCAGATCTGATTACCTGCAGGAAAAATTCAAGGAGAGTTCAGCCCTGCTTTCTCTGCCATCTCCTACCTTCTCATAGTGAAAATAGTTGTCCTGAATATTGGTACCACCTCTGCTGGCACAAGTGGCTGATTTAGACATGTAACAGTAAGGATAGTGAAAAAGCTTTGCCTCCAGATGTGGAGGAGGCAGACTGAAGGATCCTTGAATGATGACAAAGGGGTGTTGTTTTTTTCCCCCATCAGACTGCTGTGGTTGTAGAAGCCAAGATGCAGCTTGCTTTCTTGTCTGACAAGAGGGATTATACTGATCAGAATGTCATGGAAGCTGCAAGTGAGGCATGAGCACTCACTTTATCTTTCTCAGTAAGGGAGATTGCGTGACAGCTGTGGGGCTTGTCTCAGTAAACAACAGATCACAATACTTAAACACTCTGCATCATCCTCAGGAGAGCAAGAAGTCTTTGCTCACAGTGGGGCTGTGTGTGGCACTTCTTATCCAAGTTTCACCAGCTGGTGGTGGGGAGCAGGGTTGTGGCCACATGACACTGTGCAGTGCTGAGTAGGATTGCAGGCAAGGTGGTTGAGGAGGGGAGGAAGTGTTAGGGTGGTGTTTGTCCCAGCTGACAGCTAGCTGAGGAAAGCCAAATCCATTCTTTCCATAAAGTCCTGTGCTACGTAGACGCATTCCTTTGGTCCTGTAAATCGCAGGCAGGGCAAATGGACATGCTTATGTCTCGTGGACACACATCCATATCCACCAGTCTTGCAGCACTGTGGCATCCCCTCTTGCTCTTTATTGGCCATGGCCAAGGAGAACCTGAAATGGTGTATTTGAGTCACCATCCCTGGAGGTATTTAAAAAAAGAGGAGATGTGGCCCTTAGGGATGTAGTTCAGTGGTGGACTTGGAAGTGCTGATTTAATGAACTTAATGGCTGGATTTGATGATCTTAGATGTCTTTTCCAACCTAAATGATTTTATGTTAGTTGGGGATTGAGGTCTTGGCAGGCCTGAGCTATAGGAACCATGCTGAAGAGGGAAGAGTTACAGGACTTCTTTCCCAATCCCCAGCCTGAGGCCTGAGGACTTATGAAGTGAAAGTATCCTGGCTCCTGGAAGTCTCCCAGCTTTGCCCTGGGTCAAGTCCAGATGGAACATCTGCCCACTATTCACCATGTGCAAATCAGGAACACAAGTGAAACAGAGAGGGATGAGACTGACCTCTCTGATGGAACAGAACTGCTGCATTCTGGCATACTGTAAAAATGTGCTGAACTGGGAATGTGAATTGCAGTCCTTCAATATCCTTCCTTGAGGTGGCCCTAGGACAACTTACCAGCATACTGTCCCATACTGGAAATGAGCACTGGTTCATGCTTATTATTTAGTGTTTGCTTTACCTGGGATTGAATCCCTGGGTTCTTCCTCATATATTGGTGTGTTTTCCAGCTGCTCTATATTGATAATAAAAAGTAAACAAACAAGCAGTTATAACTGTACTTTTGCAAAAATTGGGTTTGGATGAAGTTCTTTATTCTTCATATTGAAACAATTTATCAACACTTGTTTTGAAGAAACTGTTAAAATTTAGGAAATACAGAATCAAAATGCTTGGTCTGCGACACGCAATACTTAGTGCCTCCTGTGCATCACGTGCGTTACAGATAATTACGCCTTGATGCACCAGCCAGTATCCCTGAACCCACGTAACAATTGGGACCACTGAGACATTAAATAGTTTCATGATTTGCTCAAGACAGAGAACTCCTGTGTCAGTGCTGTTGGGCTCTTGGGACCATGCCTACATCTCCAGCTGTCATTTCTCTCTTGGGGTGGAAGAAGCACAGCAAGATCACTTCAGAGAGAAGCTGTAGACTGTGGTGGTGGGTTTTTGATAAGTTATTGTTAAGTTATTAAGTTATGCTTGAAATGGTTTGTCCTATCACCCCTCCGACAGGTTTGGTTTCTACCTGAGTTTCCCCACCCATGCCAAGCTGTCACTTATCCCCAGACACACCGGTTACTATTGTCCACCTGTTGCTCATCTCTCCTGATTCCTACTCCTTTTCCAGAGAAATCCCTGTCCATCCTCAAACCCCACCTGGGAATTCCCCGATTACTTGATGTCTGGTTGGTGCATGTGACCCTCTCCACTCCTCTTGCCTTTCCTAGAGGTTGTCAAATCAGGGGTCCCTCCTCATTCCCCTCCCCATGGTACCCCGATTGGTCAAAGGATTGTTACATCCCCCTGATTATACGTTGCTGGAAAGCGCGGGTTCTTTAGTTTTCTGCACATCACCCCCTTTGGGTAATAAACCTGAAATTCACGTGAGGAGACTCTCTCTCTGTCCTTTACCCCTCTCCAAGACGCAGCAACACCAAGGGCCGTGGAGAGCGCGCATCTCTGCTCAAAGTGCCACCCGAAACCACAGCAGGGGAGCAGTCACTTCTGGCGCGGGGGCCAGAAGGTGAGCAGGCTAGCCAGGCTAGATAGCCCACTGCAACAGTAGACATTAAAGGGAGAGGCACAAAATCATCCAGCTCTTTAAATGTCACTATGTTTATTGTGATTCCTATGGCTCTGTGGAGGCAAGACCTGAGTCATTGGCTTGGGGATTTTTTCCTTCAGGATGATAAAAAACAGAGCCTTTTCTTCTGTCCTGTTCTATTCCTTGGTAGCTGAGGGATAGGACTGTTCATTCTTTTGCAAGACCAAGAGAAAAAGTCTTATTCTTTCTTTTTCTAGTCATCTCCTATCCACATATTCTGGGACAGTTTGGAGAGGGACATTAGCAACTCTTGCTTCTGGGATGCCATGGAAAAGGAATGGCTCACTGCAAGCTGCTATTACAGTGACTCACAGGCCACTCATGGGTTAGTTCGTTGTTCTTTCATCTGAGAAGGGGCTTTGTAGTTGGTCAAGACAAGGAAAATTTGTTTGAGTGGGCAGGAAATGAGGTAGAAACATGTCTAGAAGGTGAAGACTGCTAGGAAAGAAAGCAGGAATAGGAGGAGAGGTGAATATGGGGTCAGAAGGGTAAATGGAATGACACCATGAAACTGAGACAGCTGGAAGAACATCTAAGTTGGGTTTAGGTATTGAGGGGAGAGAGAAGGAAACTGCTGGTTTGACCTGTTTTGTAGGAGGGCATGTATTCTGTCAACAGCCTTCTAAGTCCTCAGAACTGTGAGTGGAGATCAGAGATTTGAGAAGACAATGACACTGGAAATTGCAGCAGTTGGAGATATTTAATGTACAATTAAAGATTTCAGTGGATCAGGTTTAAAGAAAGAAAGAAAGAATACCAGTAATGAGGTGGAGGTGGTGATGGGAAGACAAGACAGCAGGGTGATATGTATGTGTAGGAGGACTTCTGGGGTAAAGCCAGAAGTTTTGAGTTTTTTGGCCTCATAAGTAAAGTTGAGCTCTGAGTGCTGACACATTTGTTTGCTCAGCTCTGCCCATGCAGCAAGATTTCTCACTCCCCTGATAAATTTGCTAAATTGTGGAGTGGTTTTGTGTTGTGGAGGCTACTCTTAAAACTCAGCATGGAGTGGGAGTAAAAGTTAATGTCCAAAGTCTATTGCACTAACCTGTGGTGTGACCTACAACTGAGAGCTAAAATTTAAAATGAAGCTGATATTAAAATAAGATTCATTGTCAGTCCAATAAAGATAATGCTGTAATTTTGTTGTAACTTCTATGCCTTCTTGGAAATGTCCACACTTGCAGCATTTGAGGAGACACGTGATAGCATGGCTGGGTAATCATTAGCTTTCTCAGCTTTGGTTACAGTCTTGTTTGCCTTGTCTGATGGGTCTGGTCAGGGGCCCACACAGAATGGAAACTGTCATAGCAGGCAACTGTCTACTTCGTGGAAAATCTCTGAATACTGAGGATAATTGAAGCAGAGGATGGTTGGAGATGGTAGGTCTGATTCTGAAAAGGGGACATTTCATCAGTCTGTACCAAGAAGAGAGCCTGAGGCCTTTCCTTGTTTTACAATACGATTTGCATCTCTTGGTCATGGTTCAAATCCAATACTGAGAGTCCTCCAGCCTAGTGGGTGGTCTGAAATAAAACTGAGTGTTTGAGTACTTGCAAGCTGGAGTATCTGCCAATCACTATACATAATCTGCCCTGTGCCAAGGCTGAAGCAAACCAAAAGAGGATGATATTGTACAAGTTACAGAAGTCATGGCTGTCATCTGGGCCTTGCCAGGAGTGCTCCAATATTCACACACAGTAATTAAGCATGTCCTGAATTAGTAAGCTGAGTTAAGAGAACTTAGAAGAGACCATGCTGAGGCAGTAAGGGAAGCATTAAATGTGTGCTCAAGTTAGCACTGCACAAAAGTAGGTCTGAGTATCTGCAGAACAGGTACTTCTTTACTGCCATTGAGTCTGACAGGTCCAAAGTGCTGTGTATGCTCTACTTCACTGCACAAACTTTTACTGTTGAATCAGCCTGTTTTACAGAGCCTTACGTAAGGTGTGAGATTCAGGTTATCTTTTCTGGAATGGGGACCCTCTGAATTTATCTCTCTAAAGGTCTTTTTATGATCTCTTTGAAGCTTTTCTATGCAGTCCTAGGATAGGAGCATGGTTAGTCTGTGCTTGTGGGTATACCCTCATTTTACACAAAGAATTCTTGGTCCTGCTCAGTTTCGTTTCTTTTGCTTCAAATGGGAAATCCTTGCTGAGAATTATTTTGCAAGAGCTGTTGAATAGCACTGTGGGTAGCCATACTCCATCCACCTACAATGGCTTTGTGATTTCAAGGCACAGGCATTTAACCTATCTGCTCTTGTGTGATGTGTGCTGGATGCACAAAGCTGTTACAGCCTGCTGGGGATGGGACCAACAAGTGGGTTTAAGTGAGATGAAGCAGTGAATGCTGTCCTTCAGACAGGGAAGCCTCAGCTCAGTGTTTATGTATTTCCTTCCTCCAAAACACACAGAGTAAGGGTGAGGTGGGGAGTGGTTGCTTTTGAGGAGATAAAGACTCAAGTATTACCAGGTTTACCACATCTTTAGAATTTGATCCAAAACCCATCAAACTCAGTGGAAAACCACCAATGATTTGAAAAGCTTCTGAATCAGGCCCTTAAACCCAGCTCCCATAATTTGGCTTGCTGTCCTTTGTGCAGTTGAGTAATCCTAGTCCAAGCCCTGTGCTCTCAGGAAGTCAGAGCAGAGCAGTGTGCTAGAGGCTGCAGGGACCACCCTCTGAAATGGCAAAGGCCTCTTTTCACCTTGTCTTAGGCTTGCATAATAGCTGAGCACAGCTGTGCCTGCAATCTTACATTTCCTTCAAAGCTTTGTCTTCTTTGCAGCTGGATATCTGAACCACCTTGAGCTGTAGAGGGACTCACAGAACTTTAGAGGTTCTGAATCAGATATCTGGAGATGGATGGTGTTGGAACTATTAAACTTTTGTTCTTTGGTTTTCGTGTGGAGGAAGTGAGAGCGTGGATCTTTAACCCCCTGGAAATGATTAGAGACGAAAGCACAAAGGAAGCCTTGATGAACATTTTGCCCCTAAGCCATGTGGTTCCTAGTTTTCCATCTCCTGCTGCTGACATGCAAAGCCAGAGCCTTGGTTTTTAATTTTTCATACTGTTTTTAAACAGATACTTTTGCAAATGTAAACATACCCCAGCACTGAAGGTTTCCAGCCAAATTAAAGAGTCAGCACTGGAAAAATCAGCCTTCAGAAGAAGGTCAAATACAAGCAATCTCTGGAGTTCATTGGGTCCATATGTGTAAACTTCAGCTAATATGGGGTGGACACAGGGCAGCACTTACCTTGAAGTACTGATTTAGTTTCAGACTGAAGCTGAAAGTGTTTTTAGGGATGCCTGTGGTCTGAGCAGTAGATTTCAATGTGTTGAATGAAAAAAGACCCATGTCCTGATTCTTGGTTGTTGTTGCATTCCCTCTTAACAGGAAGAAAGAAGTTTGGGAAGGAAAATGTGCCATTTGGCATCAATTCTGACAACTTACATTTATACATTCTTATCTGGGACCATGCTGGGTTTAATAATCTCCAACTACATGCCTATAAAAGCTTAATTTTGCTATGAGGATGCATGCCTTTCAGCCTTTAATTTAATAACTAGGAAGGGTTTCTTTATAAGTTGTACCACCTGCAGTACTAATAGAAATCAAGACACTGCCTGTTATTTCTGGGCCTTGATTGACATTTGCGCCAACTTGGAAAGATTCAAGGAAACTACTGCCTTTAATTTTTAAAAAATTATTTTTACCTGTAGTTTGTCAGAGCTTGCCAATAAAAGGAGGCACTGATGAGTGTACATCTCTGAAGTGGTGAGCTTTGGCTTAGAGCAGCAGATGAAGAAATATTCTTCCTGCTGCTGCATTCTAATAGTGGGTTAGTTAGTAGGAAAAAGTCAGTAGAAGAGGAGGTAAAATGACAAGAGAAATTATGGCCTAAAAGCAGGATCCTTAAAAGGTATCATCATTATATAGCAATCCTCTAATCCTACTCCCATCACCAACAGAAATGCCAGAAGATCTGCAGCATGTCAGACAGCTAACCTGCCTGAAAGGTGTTATTGTTGCTGGTTCTGCTGCTTGGCTCAGAAATGTCTCTGCAGCTAAAGAGCTACAGGAAAAGAAGTCAGAGCTCCATTAGTTAGGAGAATGCCAGAGGTGAAACTGCAATGCCTCCCTGGTGCTAGTACATCATTAAGGGTCCCAGAGGAGTGTAGGAGGTGGAGATGCTTGAAGGTTAGAGGAGTTATTCCTTAACTCATGCCTTTTCATTGAAGAGCAGAGGAGGCACACGTATTGTGTGTGGTTACACAGTGTGACAGGAATGCTGAGAAGGGCTGAAATCGTCCAGCTCCCAGCAGTAGAGTTTTTATCATTGTGAGGATGGAGGTCTCACTGTCGGAGGGGCCCTAGCAGAGACCAGTTAGGCACACCAGATGGTGTCCAGCTCTGTGGTGAGGGACTGTAGGAGCTGTTATGAAACATGGTGGTGTTCAGGGCAGAGACAGAAGCTCCATGACAAGGTCCTGCTTTGGAAAGAGAGGCAGGCCATGTAGACTTCAGGGACTTTTCATATGTGTTTTCTTAAGGTTTCAATAACTTAAGGGCTTGATTAAGATTCATCCATCCCTGGAGGGAGAAAGGACTTGAAATTGCTCAACAAATATCCCTACATCAAAGATTTTAAACCGGTGCACATCTGTAATCCTGTGAAGCATGCCAAGACACCACAGGCCTTAGTGAGATTCCTCATCAGCATTGTCTTCTCACCCCTGTGGAAAGGGAAACTAATGCCTGCAACAAAGCATCCGAACCCGCCTTCCTGAGACTTCTCAATTTGTCATTGGGGATATAAAATGACAGTGGAACATGTTTTTATAAAGCTCTTTTGGACTGGTCTGAACTACATCATTACTGTTATGAGTCATCAGGTCACTGGCCCGTGTATTGGTATCCTCTTGGCATGAGACCAGAAGATATTACCTTCCATGCTGAGCCTCCTGGATCTTCAACAACCAGTCCTTGAATGAGGCAAGGCTACTTGTCAACAGCTCACAGAGGGATTATAGTCATACTGATTTGGTCTCATCCGTGCGTTGCCCCCTGAGGTATTTGGTATTCTCCATGCATTTTACAGCCAGAGTAGTTAACAGAATAAATTCTCAAGAGAAGTCCTCACAGTAAAGCTGGATGACTTTCTGAAAGATACATTTAAACATATTCCCAGTTATTTTGTGCAATAAAGGTATAAGGTGAGATACTGAAATTCTTTGATCTGTAATATACACAAGGTCAAAGTTGGTAGTGGCATTGAAAGATGGGATGCTGTAAATACCCTAGCATTATGCCTGAGGATACCCTAAAAGTAGTAATTCACCTTTTTTCTTTTAAAACAGGTGTATTTTTTTTTTATTACAACAGGACTTCCTGCCCTAGATTGCTCAGTTGATGTTAACAGATGTAACTTCTGGAAGAGCTTTGTCTCTTCAAGCAAAGCATAGCCAGATCTATTGCTTTGTGTTTTGGACAGTTGCCTAGATGGGCAAATCCAAGGCAGTTGATAGTCTCCAGCCTGTGCAATTGCTTAGCCACAAAGATGCTGTGATGACACCCAACATTCCACCATATAAAAATGAAGGAAGAATTTAGCTGATAGGTTGTGAAATGTTGTGAAACGTAGAAGAGAACCTAAGACCTGAAATAGAAGGCCAAATCTGTCATTGAAGCAGCCAGGTCTTGAGTGCAGACCACCAGTACTCTAACTTAGTTCTTCATCAGTTGGCACGACCTTCTCTTTCTGGCAGGCAGCAGTTTCCCTTATATTAGCACAGAAGGCAAGGCTGGGGAAGTGTTATAGCAGGCAGCCTCATCCCTTTACACCACTTAATCCTGACACTGAAGATGTTTCCTCAGTTTTCACAGAAGTAAAATTGAGCTGCTGTTGTCTCTGAAACCAATGCTGACACTCCATCGTGGATGTGAAAATAACTGCTGAGACGGCTTTGTGTTTATGTGGGTTTTTTGCACATTCTGCTGAGAATCAGAATAAATAGAAACCCTTAAAAGAGATTATTAATTAGCCTTCCCCTGACAGATAGCTCAGTAGGAAATCCATTAGTGGATGTCCGGGTGAACTCACTGCTTCTGGAGCAGCTTTACTGTTTTCTGCTTTCTCCTTTTCATTGCAGATCTGAAGCCCTGGGTGTCGAATTTCACCTATCCAGGTGTGCATGACTTTTCTCAGCTTGCACTGGATGCCAACAGGAACCAGCTCATTGTGGGAGCAAGGTAAAGATAATCTTTTGATTAGTCTAGGGTTGCTGCTCAAGCTGTTTCCCTTCAGGTTCTGGCTTCAGAGGAGATTGTGTTTCCAGCTTATGTGGCCAGTTTCCCCCTCGAAAAGAAAGCTATAATTTATGTAGGGGGATTTAGACATCTAGTATAATTGCAAAGAAGAGAAAATTACTAGAATTAAAAAGAAAAAAAAAAGATGCAATCAAAAAGACTGGTTAATGAAGCAGAATGTTGTCATCTCCCTCAGTATTGTGAATGTTAGAAGAGCTACAGTAAATCTTTCTGCATCATTCATCTGCCAGCACAGAATTTGACTTCATGGTTTATCTGCCATGGCAAGACTTTTGCTCAGAACCAAGTTCATCTACACACCTTTGTGTAAGTGACAGAGCCAATGTGAATGTTTGATCCTCACCCAATACGTTCTGGTGCAACTCCTTCTTCTGGTCCATCATATATAATTATCATATATTTTCCTTTCTTTTTAAGTGTTATTTGTATTTAGGATGTCACAAGAGGAGGGGAGAAACACATAAGATAAGCACAGGCAAGGTCTTACAAATTTAGAGCTGCATTTGTAATGAGGAAGAAACTATGCTTCAGTGAAATAATATATGTCAGACATGGTCAAGTCATGAGCCCCAACAGCAACTACTTTATATTGCATAATAAACAGATAAGACAACCCAAAAAAAAAAATATATATATACTAACCATGGTCTAACAAATCAGTTAAAGTATAACATTTTGAATCAGGTAACACTGTGGTATCAGTCCCTGCTATTAACACAAGTGGAGGGAGAGAGCTTGATTCCCAGTGGATTTAGCAGTAGAGGACAGGGACATGACGAGCAGAGGTGGAAGAACTCATGGTACGAGCAGGAGAAAAGAACAAGATATGTAGCAGAAGGAGAGTTTTATGCTTCACAGAAACAACTGAAGTGTGATTTAATATACGTTTTCTGCCTGTATATGTGCAGTAAATAACAACACTTACCTTCCTGTAGCTGTTCAAATTGCCAGAGGCCCTCCTGCTTTTCATACAGAAACATTTCACTTTTCAAGCTGAGGCTTTGCTTGTGCTGGGATCTTTAACCAGAAAGGATTAATATTTATTACTTCAGAACAGCATTGCTTTGGGGATGGCTGTGAACAGTGCCTTCTGCCAGGCATTGCACAGGCACGGTGCTCTGAGGAATTTGTGGTTTACATAATTGGGCTGCACGGCAGGTTTCCCCACGCAGTCCCTCACGCCTCCTCAAACCCCACAGCACGTCCTGAAGGGACTCTGCCTCCCTGAGAGTTTGTACGAGTGTGGTTAGACAGGGGTACAACATCATCACAAACAGGGGAGTGACAGCAAGGCTGCCTTCCCAGTGGAGGAACACTATATCACAGGGTACTGCCTCATGAGGAAGCAGTGACAAGTATTTATAGAATTTGCTTGGAAAAGGCAGTTTTCATGAAGCACTACCCACCTGACTGGGAGACTGAAAGTTTCAGTGGTGCTGCACAGCTGTATTGAGCAGTTCAGGGTACATTTAATGAAGATGTTATTTCCCAGAGTGGTTTGGGGTTTTTTTGATTGGATACATATGCTTGATGTGCAGAAAGTGGGGAGTGCTGAGCCCATTTCATCACCTCAGCTCCACCCTATGGGAGGTGACATGGAGAGGTTCTTGGAAATGGGGCGTAGATGGGGTCCTTGGTGCTGCAGGGCTCCGGGTGCACTGAGCTCCTGGAGCTGTGCCTGAGAAACAAGAAGGGAAAGTAAAGCCTGTTCCCTCCTTCCCTGATAAATCCACACCTTGTTCTGGACTATTTTTAGGGGTGATTTTTTGAGTCATTAGTTGCTCGTGCACCATCTGCTTGAATTTCCAAATGAAACAATACCTCAAAGAGATAGGAGCTGTCTCTATCCATCTCTGCAGGGTGTAATTTATGAAACCTAAATTTAAATGTTAACCATGTTTAAATGTGCTGCTGTAGATCATATTAGTAGTAATGCCAGCTATTCTGGGGTTGTGGAAGGAGTTTGGGATCAGGGTGGCGTTTATAAGTACTCCCACTTCTCAATTTCCTGGTTAACATCATTCTCTTAGATGATAGCGTTATAAATTATTTCAGACTACTTCTGTCTGTCTCTATTTAAAAGCAGTATGACCTCACCACAGCATCTCTTTGGCTTAGTTCATCCTGTGTTTCAAAGCTTCATAGAAAATACTTCCTAGAAAACCAGGGGGTTCACAAGAGTCTTTGGTTTCAGGAATTGGACACAGTGTGACTGAAACTGTAGGAGGTATTGAGGGCATGCCATGCAGACAGGGAGCTGGAATAACATGAGCCTCAGATTTTTAAGCTTTATCCTTATCTAAGAGCCCTCCTTAAATGACTGGTGCTGTCTGAGAGTAAACCAGAGGAGTTTGATAACTCCACTGCACCAAACACCTGCCAAGTTAAAACCCCAGAAACAAAAGAATTAGTTTCAAAAGCCCACCATGGTTTCTAAGCAACGTATTTACTTGTCACATCATTTGTAAAATCCAAATGCTTGTGAGAAAGGATATGAATAGTTTAGAACATTGTAAATCTACACTAGCCATATTCTGAGTCACATTTCATTAAGTATAAAACCACACATTTCAAAAATTCATAACCTTCATTTTGACTCACAGTTTGCATGTTTTGTTTTTGTTTTGGATATAGTGTTAGTGTTTTAATGTACTGTTTTTCTTCTGTGAATGAGTGATTGTTTTGAAATATTTGCTGCTTTTTTCGGTTCTTGAGCACAAGTGATTGCTATTTGAGCTTATTTTAATGGGAGGAAAAACGATCATCTACACCTTATTATTAGTGAGAAAAAACCTGAAAATATGGTCACAGTGATTTCACTGGTCTGTTGGAGAAGCAGTGCTCTGCTGTCTCACCTGTGCTGTAGGCAGGGTGCCCGGGCCCCAAGGAGTGTGAGTTTTGTGGAGGAGGGACATGGTGTAGCTGTGACATTCCACCTCCTCAAGGAGCCTTACTCCTTGAGACTGTCTCAGTGCTGGCTGGGCACAGACAGAAGCCAGTAAAGAAGTGATGATGTGAAAGACCCTGCTTGGAGGCAGGCCAAAAATCATGCTTCACAAGAGCTCCCTGGGGAGGACAACATGAGAGGTGTAAAGGAGGGTGGTTGAGACACCGAGTGACAATCTGGCACAACAGCAAGCTGAAGGGAAACAGCTTGGACAACAGGAGGATGGCACCCAAACAAATGACTGTACAGAGAGTGGCTGGGAAGTCCTAAAGGAAATATTTGACTTTTCCCAGAAGGAAGCTACAGGGGTGTGAGCTTGGGGCCATGGCCTGATGGTGCTGCGGATGTGAGAGGCATGGCTACGAGGGTCAGCCATTCACAGGAAGTGGAGGTATTACTGAGGAAAACCAGCCAGAAAGCATCATGGCCAGAAGCCCTCACAGTTCTGCCTGTCAAAAGGGCTGTCAGCTCCATCAGGAGATGGGAAAGGATCATCCCCCATGGCTGTCACACAGGAAAGTGCAGCTCAGGAGCCCTTGTCACAACTGGCTGTTTCCAACAAGAGCCCAGAGGTAGAGAGCAGGGAGCAAAAGCTGCATCAGGAGACTCGGAACTGGCAAGTAAAGTGCACATCACTATGGGCTGCCATACTTCCCTGCAAGAAATGTAAAACTACTAAGCTGCTGGTGATGCAAGTCTTGATGCTTGGCAGAGGTGGTTTTCATACTGGATTTAGAGCTGATCTAAATGTGCCTGTTACTGCCAAGTAGATAGGTGCAAGAGAGGAGATATTATAGAATCAAAGAAAGGCTTGAGTTGGTAGGGCCATTAAAGATCATCTAGTTCCAACCCTCCCACCATAGACAAATATGCCTCCCACTAGATCAGGTTTGTCAAGGCCCCACTAAACCTGGCCTTGAACACTTCCAGGGATGGAACATCACTATGGTTAGTTTGGGGAGCAGGGAAGGTGCTGTATGAAATTTCAAGGGTTGTTTTAGGGGAAGAACAGCAGCTTAGGCACACCCTTTTCTGACTATTATGCTTCTGGCTATATGAGCATTAAAAAAAGGTCTGGATCATGCAGGCTTAGGAGCTGAAGGCTGAGCAGAATGACTGATGTCCCAAAAGAGTTCTTTCAAGTTGCAGCTTGCAGAAATATGGCAAATTGTAAATATATTCTAGGACCCTCAACCAGCAGGTTTGGCACCCTGAGTTTATTGAAAGTCTCTGGTGTATGATAGATTCGTCTGTCAGGCACCAGGTTACATGCAGATTTGTGGCTGAACATAGGCTCTTTCCTGCCTGTTTGGCAGAAAGCTCCAGAGCACTGCAATAAAATGCTCAAAACCTGTGCTTGTCAGAAAAGATCACTCTTACCCTTGGGCACCTTCAATCCTGTCCACATCTGGACTGCCACTAAACCTTTAAGTCTCCACAGATAATGCTGTCTAGGCAAAAAACATTTTGCAAAACAGGAAGTTCAGTGGCAGCAGTTGGGTCAGAGTAGTTCCACTGATCCACAGAGTATCAAATCTGTCAGCAATACTTTCTGTTGCTAAATGATCAGAGCCCCTCACCAACAGTTATTCTCACAGGGCTTCAGTGAGGCAAGAAAGCACTAATAATTTCACACTATAGATGGGAATCCAAGGCCAAGAGGGATTAAGAGCCACCCTGGCCTGTGAAAATGCCATGATGTTGAGGCACATGATTATATAGCATAGCTGAAAAGTAGTACAGTACTGCACCTAACACAGCTACTCCTGCAGTGAGACTGCACTTTCTGAAGATACTAGTCAAGGTCTGCACAACCTCAGTCTGCACTTGACTAATGTGGACATAGCCAAAGCTCTTCTCTGGGCTCAGAAAATCCATGGCAGAGGTGTAATTAGGACCCTTTAGTCTTGTATTTCCACTTGGTGTTTTAATCACTTGCTCTCAGCTTTGCTTTTCCAAAGAAGATGCAAAAGGTTCATGAAAGCCTGTGAGTCCCATGCACTTACAAAAGTGGGGCTTAGCATGGCCAAAACCTCAAGTCTCGTATAGCGTGGAGAGACTAACATGCAAACAAGTTAACATTGGGTACAACCACATGAGCATAGCTGACAGTTTTATAGTTCACAGTTGTATACAGTTACATAGGCTTGCCCTGAAACAGCCAGGAGTAGTGTGCCATTTGTCTCTGTTACATCTGACTACAGAATTTTTCTCATTACTTTTCTGAAAAAAATGGACTGAACCATTTCTGGTGCTTTGCGCTATTTTTGCACGGTCTTACGCCAGCTTTACCCCCTGCTAAGTCACGTTGGGCTGAGAAATTACCTTGCCAGTTGAGGTATTAATGAGGACATGAGCAAGCAAAGAGCATGATAATGTTTTTGATTATATCCAGATCATAGGTGGGCAGCTGAAAGTGCCAGTGCAGAGAAATGGAGAGAAACAAATGCCTGCCTTTCTCACTGTGATTTTTCCTATCCAACAAAAGAATGCTCTAATTAATGTTGCTCCTTGTATCATAGACTGGAGAGAGGCAGATAACATGGCGATGTGAGGGGGGAAAAAACCCAAATCAGTCTCTGAAATTACCAGAAATTTTCAAAGGACCATGGTTTTTTTAAAGACATTGCTTGACCTGTGACGTAAAGAATGTGGTGAAGGTGAGAAAGCTGTGATTAGACACTGCAGCTAGTTAAATCCATAGCTGGGGTGCACAATTTCTTTACAAAGGGAACAGAAGTGTGTTATAAAGTGCAGGTTTTAATCTCTCTGGTTGAGCCTGGGATAATTCAAAGGGAGATTTTCCTCTATGATACTCTCTCTGCCAGGTGAGGTCAGCTCAGCCCTTGTATAAAGTGTGGAGGGCGAAGTCTCTCTGGGGTGTCTGTTTTTTGCCTATAGGGCTTGCTTTCCTCTGCAGGTCTGCAACCAGTGTGAATTTGGCATACCCTAAATCTCTGCTGTCCCTGACTTACACACCTTGGGGTGGAGGGGAAAAGGTGTGGAAAGGATGAAGGAAAGTTTTTGTAATTATGGGATTGTGGTTTAGAGCCTGGCCCAAATTTTGTTCAAAGTGTAATTTTTTTTTTCTTAGTTAAAATTTGTGCATTTTTTCAAGCAAAGAACATGAATTTTAATTAAGTCAGAATAAATAAATCAAATAAAATGCTATACTGCAACACTGTCAGGTTGTTGTATCAATGTGCAGAAGAAGCTGCAGCTGTAGAATGGCAAAGGGGCAATTTTGCACATTAATGTTGTACGTGGAGAAGAGGGTGAGGCAGTGGCAGTCTCTGGTCTGTCATCTTTGTCACCAGGGAAAACCGTTGATCCTTCAAATTGCCTGCAAGGGAGCACCATCCACCTCTCTGCAAGTGACCTCAGCATTGTTGTGGGGCTGAGCACTTTCACAGCCAGTGCCTGCACAGCCAGTGCTGTGTGAAAGGCAATCTTCGTGCAGCACAGACTGATAGGAAACATCTTTACACAGCAAATTGCAGGCCTCACTAGAAAAATATCTCATATTCCAGATAAAATGAAAATTGGTGATACTCTATCATGAAAGCAGCCACCCATGAGAGGCTCACTTGCTTTAGTAACGCACTGAGAATAATTAAGTTTGAAGATGTTTCTGAGAGTGGGATGGGTGCAAACACAAGGTCAGGATACTTTGGCAAAAGCCTTGGAGACTTGGGCATACTGTGTTTCACAGAATGGGGCTGCAGAGCAATTTCCCTCTGCATTACTGAGAATACTTTCCCTTGCTCTGGTTAAGGTAGTGATATGTCAGTTTTATACGGCATGGCTCACCACAGTGGTTTGCATATCACTTTATATCCAGACGTTCAGGTGCTGAGCCTACTGTTCTGTGCCACTGCAAAGGTATGAAAACCCAGCAAAGGGAAGGGATTGTTGGGCAGTAACTTCATCTCACCAGCCAAGTCTATCAGTATTTACATACAAGTCATGTTGAATACGTCCAGAGAAATGAGGATGTTTATCAGCCTAAGTAGGCAAGTGGGGAGGCTGCCAGGGAGGATTTGAACAATAATCAGTGCATCAGAGGAAGAGGAATTTTATGTTGTGACTTACTGAAAGTGATGGGCAAATAGGACAGCAAAGGTCTCTGTGTGTCTTGGGGCCATATCAAGGTGCTATAAATGCTCTGTGGCTGCAGCTGGATGAGAAAGAAAGAGAGGAGCTGTCAGCCATATGTCAAAAAAGACTTGAGGTGACATGTGGGATAATATGTGATGGTTTGAGAGATGGAGTCACTCTTCCAGGAAAATAAGAACAAATCCACACGTGAGTTTTGAAAATTTGGCTCAGTTTTCATCTCTGAGGTTTTAAAGAAACTCATCTAGTGAAAAAGAGGGAAGAAAACATAACAAAATAAAACAAAAAAGGAAATTGACCCTCATTTGATAAATATATTCAAACAATATTACCAAAAAAAAAATCCCAGTCCCCATTCTTTGAAGTGTCTCAGGAGCATAGCAAATACTATAAACCCCAAAAATGTGGAATCACTCTGCAGTAAGGCTTTGCCTTTCCTGCCCTGGGGAAAGAGAAGGTCCAGAGACATCAGAGCCAGCTTGCTATTCCGTTTGCAAACTGATGGAAGAGGGGACAAGGCTGTCAATCCAAAGGCCATTCCCCTTTCTGTTTCTCCCTTCCCCAGCAGCATCCATCCATCTAGATTTCTGCACATTGGCATAGCCCAAGTGCCTCAGCTTTGCTGTTGTCCTGCTTGCTCTGCAGCTGTGTCTGCCTCTTGTGATTCTTCCTAGAGCTGGCCCTTTTGATGCAACACCAAGAGGAGCAGAGCTGTGCCATGTACCTTGTGCCATTAAAGCTGATGGTAGTCCTCCACTGAATGCAATATAGAGGAATTTCATCCTCATTTCCACAGGGAAGTACTAACTGGGCTTCAGTGCAACACAGAAACAGTCGCCGAGCCCCTGGCTTAATTTGGAAGCTGTTTAATATGAATGATACGCTGCCTGCATAAGGATCCTCTTCTAAGAGGTTGTTCCTCTAGCTCTGGCTGAATTTATAACCAAGAAAAGTTGCATTGGGAAAAGTAATTCTTCATACAGCAACTGCATCATATGACTGTCTGCCATTTAGTATGGTTCTCTGTTGTACATCTATTGATTTTTGAGGAAGAATGATGTATTGGACAAGTTTTTCTTCAATAGAAACAAAATTACTGGTGAATAAGGATCCAGCCTGTAGGGTAGCTGCTGGTCCTCCACCTTTTCTCCAGCAAGTGTTTGCCAGGCTCTTCAAATGAACCACTGGAGTAAGAGTTGCAAATGGATTGTCACATCGCACTCTGGACCAGGCATGTAATTAACTCCTCCTGAAAGCAAAGGCCAGAATCATCCTTCAGGAGCTGGTTTTCGTGGTATGGTTGGCTAGTTCCGAAATGTGGATAACCATCTGAAAAGTTCAGCCACAGCTGGACCTGCGTAGAGGCACTGTGCATTAATCTAGCATGAGATTTGGTAGCCAAGAGCCCTGGGGTCTGATCTTGATTCCATCACTGGCTTGCTGTGTGCTTTGGAGAAGGTCATTTAACCTTTCTCTGGCTCATTTTCTCCATTAGTGTAAGGGGGGGAATGATACTAACCAGCTCCTAGGGGGTTGTGAAGCATGACTAAGCTGTGTTTGTTATGTACTGTGGAAGTACAAAGTATGCCTAAGGCCTCCAGGAGCAAAGATAGGAAGAGCTGACAGGAGTTGCTGGCTCCTAGCCTGAGGCTCAGCCCCAGCACGTGGCTTCCAGGAGTGCCAGAAGGGAGCATTAGTTGTCATGTGCATAATTCCGTGTCTTGTTTCATATCACCCAAAGGACCCCGTTCTGTTAATTATGTTTCTTATTATCTACTCTGTGACAGTTATGAGACCCTCTTGCAGACCTGGACCCTGACTGCAGCACAATCCCACCCTGAGGAGGGGAAGTGAGAGGGAAATGCAGATCTCTTCTTCCTGGCATCCAGTGATAGGATGCATTGGAATGGTTCAAAAGTGTGACAGAGAAGGTTCTGACTGGACATTAGGAAGCATTTCTCTACTGAAATACTCTATTTTATTTTATTTACACAAGGAACCTATTTCCAGAGCACCATCTGAGCCTATCTGAGGCTCCAGTACCTCACCCAGGCTCTGTTGCATGACTGGAGCAGTGCAATATTAGTCCCCAAAAGGGACAGTAACTCTTCAGTCAGTTCTCTTCAACTTTCCCTGTCCTGGTTTTGGTTGGAATAGAGTTAATTTTCTTCTTCATAGCCGGTACAGGGCTCTGGTTTACATTCAGTGTAAAAATAATGTTGATAAGACATTTTAGTTTTTGCTAAACAGTGCTTATGCTGTCAAGGACATTCTAGTTTCCCATGCTCTGCCAGGGAGCAGATACACAAAGAGCCAGGAGGGTGGCCAGGATAGCTGGCCCGAACTAGCCAGAAGGATATCTCATACCCTGGAACATCATGCTTGAGTACATTAACTGGGGGCAGTTGGCCAGGAGGGGCCGACTGCTGCTGGGGGTGGGCTGGGCATCGAGCTGGGGGGAGTGAGCAATTTTATTGTGCAGCACCTGTGTTTCTTGGGCTCTATTCCTCTTTCTCATTATTATTATTGTAACAACAACAACAACAATTGACTTTGTTTCGATTATTAAATAGTTCTTATCTCAGCCTGTGGGTTTTACCTTTTCCCAGCTCTCCTCCCAGTCCCATTGAGGAAGGTGGGAGTGAGTGGTTGCTGGCTGAGGTTAAACCACAGCATTCTCTCAACGTGTATTTTTTATGCATGATCAAACATTATTATCAGCTTCTGTTGGCTTTGTTTCTACTTGCAGAGTAATTGCCTAGAAAGAGAGGGAGCTTAAGACAGCCTGCCCCGTAAGGAGGGAGGGGGAACTTCTCACACCTACTGTAAGGCACAGGGAAGTAGCAACAAATGAGCAGGTGTAACATGTAGTGATAGAGACCAGCTGAGTTAAGATAGCATATTGTTGCTTTCTATGTGCATGTCCAAGTCCTGAGAGGTTCTGGTGGTGGTCAGGGGTTATTCTGAAATATGGAGAGGTTTTCTTACCTACTTGGTGTGTGAGGAGTTAGGAAATGTGAACAAGCCCTGCTCATTTAAATAGCAAAAAAATCTGCAGTTAGGATAGCCTTTTATTTTTACATGATCAGTCCATCAACTGCAGGGATGTTCCTCTTGATCTACCACAGCAGAACTGAAAAGCTGCTCTCTCTTAATTAGGAGGAAGCACCTTTTAATCAGCCAGCACAGTGCTGATTCAGATATGATGCCTGAAAAGAGGCACTGAGGAGGAGGCTTGTATGAGTGACTGAAGCATGTTGCAATGCTTATGGTTTCAGAGCTCCTAAGATGAAGGGTCTCTGTCATTATTCAGGCACTCTTGCTATGTGGCTTCCCAATGGAAAGGCTTAAACTTGTCTTGTATCTCTATTGCTCAGTGGCATCACAGGCAAAGTGCTCTGCCTTCAAAGTCAATTGTTTCAAGGCCAGGCAATGTGTGAACAAGTACATGGGCACCATGCTGCAAAGTTCACCCAAGGTGGTATTGGCTACATGAAATAAATACTTAATAAGGAGATTTGACTTGGAAATGTCATGGCAAACAGATTTAAGTGGGTTTATTTTTCCATACCCTTTCCTGAATCACATCTCAGCTGCTCTCTTGCTGCTCTGGTACGTATGTTTTGTGGTACCAGGCACAGTGAGCACTTAATCATTTTACAAGCAGCCAAATACAAATTATGAAGCCAATTAACAAATACTTTCATTTAAAGGATTTCTGCTGCAGCTTGACTCCATTCATATGTACACAGGATAGAGCTCCCAGTTAAGAAAGTAATTCAACACCTACTCATGACTGGAAATGACACTTCAGCACAGGTTTACATTCTGTGGCCCAACTTTGGGTGTGAGTTATTCTCCTAACTAGGGCATAAACTAATGGTCCAGGAGATCACCTCCTGGTTGTGCTGCAGATATGTTCTGTGATGTTGGCTAAATTGCTCTTTTTCTCTCTTCTGTATATATTCAGATGCCAAATTCTTTAAGCCTAGGTTTTATAGCGAAGGACAGTCTTTACAGCAGCTAACTTTGTATATCTGAGCTGGGGAATAATATCCCACTGTAATCAGAGGTGACAGAGAGAGGATCTGCCCTCAGGTTGTTTGAACAGGCATTGGCTGGGAATCCATCTCCAGAGGAACCATCATCAACCCCCTCTGCATCTTAATGCAGCAAAACCACAGCCTTGCCTGAGACTTCAGGGCATTACTGTTTAACACGGGCACTTTCAGAAAGGCACCGATGTTTATGAAAAATAAGGTTAGTTGTAATAATATTTAGTAGTTTGAGGCATAATGTCATTTGTCCCAGAGTACTCAGAGGAGGGTAGCCACTTGCTCTGGAGATGGCTGAAATGCAGCCAAATCTGGGGTAAAACAAAGCTTGGGTTTAATACTGTGAAGTTCTGTGACTTTTCAGGACAGCAATTAAGAAGGTTGTCCTATCCCTCCAAATTTGTGCACCAGCTTTTCATAGAGAAGAAGGAGGATATTAGAATATCCTGGCTGCACCAGGCAATTGCTCTTCTGGCCTAGTCCAGTGGGTTTAATTTAGGAGAGAAAGGAATTGACCAGCATTCACTTACAAGAGAAGATGGGAGGGAAAGAAAAAGACAGAAAAAAAAGAGTAAGAAGGTACCTCATGCATTCATGTGAAGATCTCAATGTTCTTATATACTTCTGAATCATACTCGTTCAGCTGCTCTAAATTATAGTTCAGCAAGGTATTAAACAGACATAACTTCAAACACAAGCAGAAAAAAAGGACACAAATGGGGCAATTGTAGCTCCAATAAAGCATGTCTGTAATTCAGAGACCTTGCTCATTCTTGGACTGAAATTGCAGTTAAAATGCAATTCATAAAAATGGCACTGTCTGATTCAGCAGATGTTTCCCTTTGGTGTTTTACTCCTGGTACAGTTTTACAGAACAAGTATGGTCAAAAGATCATGTTATTAATTAAGGATTAGTCCGTTCTAGCTGGGCAGGTCAGCTGGAGTCATAGGTGTCTCTGATAGCCTGGTTTGCCTACAGGTGTTTGTATTGCTGCTGGTAAGATGTGAGAAGGATCAAACAAACAAAAAGAAACTGCCAGTGCCTGTACAGACACCAGGTGAGGCAAGCTGATAAAAAACATAGGGAAACCCTCCTTTCTGTAAGAAAGCCCCAAGGTCAGACTTAGAGAGCTAAGGTTAGTATAAAGCTTTTGGAAGATGATTGTGCTATTCACATTAGCAGAGTGTTCCTGCCTGCTTTAGGTCTCAGCCACCCAAGTGGCTTTGTCCAGGTGCTACATACCAGTCACTGAGGGAACAGACTGGCTTTATTGAAATGGACACTACCCCTGTCTGCATCTATTTTAGCTGAGTGCAATGAAAATTGTGTCTTTTGGATATGTCTCTTTCATTAAAGATATTTTGGTTGAATTTGCTCTGCAGTGCTATCAGGGGAAAAAAAAACAACTAATATTAAAACTTATTACCTAGTCAAACTGTCCAGCTTTTTGCAAGCCTAGAACAAGGAGCTGAAATCTGCATTATAAGACTTCCAAAATCAATGCATTTAAATAGCATGCTTAACAACAGGAGAGAAACTTCAAGTCCCTAGTTATGAGAACTTTTTTCCTGAGGGTATGGTAGGATTGGAGGCCTTCCCCAGCAGAAGGCTTATTCCTTCTTGTGATATCTCATGTCCTGGAGCTGCATTAATATTTTGGTGTGAGTAGCTATGTGGTGTTCTAAGAGAGCAGTCAGATCTGTCACTGGATGAGAATTTAGCTCCATTGTGAAATTTTAGCTGTGTGTAGCTTAGTGCTTCTGGTCTGCTGCATGCACCTTTATCTGATGCTGATGCTAAAGAGTTAATGATTTTTTGGGGAGGGGGAAGCATGCAGCCCTTTGAGACAGAATAAGGTTTCAGACTGTACAAAAGAACTGCTGGATCTTCAACGACAGGACTAGGGGATGGAGATGTCCTCTGTGTGTGTCTTTATACTTGTCTGTGTACTTATAGCGGTAGAATAATCAGTGATGTATTTTCTTCAGATATTGCTACTGGATCTCATTCTTGTCTGGGTAACCAGTCCCAGTACAGAATACAATGGTGCAAGTCAAGAGCAAGTCAGAGCTATATCAGCTGAAGATTTACTATCACGAGTTTGACTTCCCAAGTTCCCCATCATCCTTGTCCCCATCCTTCTTTATTAACAGTCAGCCACGTTTGAGAGCTTTTGATTTATTTATAGAACTGGGACAAAGTACACAGGCAACTCTATGTTTATGACTTAGATGATACACAAGTGATACATAACAGAAGAAGGTAAAATTGTTCAAGCCTTGTCGTGGTCATTGTGACCCAATATGAACCTCTCACTATTGAAGTTTGAATTGCTTTCTTTGCCTGGTTAGGGTGTCCTGCTGTACTGACCCTAAAGAAGGCTCTTCAGAAGAGTCCTTAGGACCTTTTCAACGCTATAGGATCTTTCCTCTGGGGTAACTGACTTAGGACTGGAACTTGTGTTTTCACTAGGTGGGGAAATGTCTGTATACTGGCATTTCTACACAGATCATCAAAGTTGCACTTTCTACCATTTAAACAGAGCCACTTCGAGAAGTGTAGTTCCATTCACCTTGTATGATATAAATGTGTATTCTCTGGGAGGTTGTGGTATCAGTGATGGAAAAGGATCACAGCTCTTTAGACCCTCTGACACATAAGATGCAAAAAAAACAAGTTAGACATGGCCAAAAGCCTCAAGCACACAATCCAGTCTGTATGGCTTAATATGTCAGCTGATTCCTGGTGAATGCCTTGTCTTAGCAAGCAAAAATGTGAAATAAATCCTGTTAACTAAGCCTTATCTATAGATGTTTATGCAAATATGTGTTGCCTCCTATTTGTTATGGGATATGAACATTCAGAAGGGTGACAGGAGCTCAGCTGATATGTGGTATCTCATGCTACAGTGACTTCTGTCAGGAATTCCCCTGCTTTGCCTGTGAAGAGACGATGACAGGAGGATTGGGAATATCTGCAGTCACTGCCTTGATTTCCCTGCTGATTTTCTGTGCAGAGAGATTCCACTGAGAAGTATCTGCTCTCTTCTCTTCCACAAAGTCCTGAATGGGAATTCCCATAAGAACAGGCTTGGGGGAGCATACTAGGAAATCAGCTCTGCTCCAGCTGGCTTCTGTTCAATCCCAGTTTTCTCAGAATTCAGTGAAAAACATGACTGCAGCCCATACGGACTTCAACTAAAGCCTGCTGAGAGTTTGCAAATGGCCCTTTGTGGCTGGATTTCATTGTGGTTCTTCATTATGGATTCTGGAGTATTTAATACTAGGACCTGCTCAGAACTTTGCTACCAGGTTCACTAAGATACCGATTAACAAGTCAGTGAACAGGCATATAACTGCTTTTGTATTCTGTGGAGAGGAGTCCAGGAAAACCTTTTGTTTGTAGAAATGAATGACCAAAAACTATTACTTGCTTTAATAACTTTTTTTCCTTCCTTGGTAACCTAATAATTTGTAATTTTTCTGCTTGTTCATGCAGGAACTACCTCTTCAGACTTAGTCTACACAACATTTCTCTTATTCAGGTACGTTCACTTTTTACTCTCTTATTTTATTTGACTTGTTAATGAAAGTTCTATAATATTTGATGTACATTTTCAAAAGCCTGTATAGTGTAAATTTGCCCAAAGTGGTGGAGCAGGGAGAGGGCGAAGTCAGAACCAAATGCATATTCCCACTCCAGTAATAATAATATTACTGGATAATGCTGAGGGAAGGGTTCTGCTACACTTGCCCACTTGGATGGTGCTCTCTGGTTTTGATTCTCGAGTACTTGGGTGGTAATGGCATCTGCCAAAAATATGGTATCTTAAGGAAGAAAGCATGTAGTGTGACTGATACAGGCTTAAACACAACAATCAGTAGAAATCCTTGGCTTTCTTTAGAGATGTCAGCAACATGCTGGAGAAAGTTTTACTATTCTCATCCATCCTCATTTTAGACCTTGTAGGCCTTTGTGAACGTGGATTGTTGAGAAGCTGTGTTTTGCCAAATGCATTACTAAAACCACGATTGAAATTGCAAGCATTCAAGAGGCAAAAGGGGTTGAAAAATGTGTGTTACTGTTGCCTTTACCAAGGTAAAGCACATGAAGTTTAAAAGGGCTTGAAAATATCCAGCACTATTATGACTTTACTCTCACTGCACTGAATCTGGAATTGAAGGATGCAACAAAAATTTGTTAATGAAAACAGCAGCTGCTTATCTTAAATAAATTAACACTTATGCTCTGGAATACTTACCATCTTCTATAGTTGCTAGATCACCAAAGAAGTATTCAGCATTTTTTCAGACAGACTGAGAGGCCTTGCTCCTGTACCTGACCACACAAAGAAGCCATTAGAGTAGTATTGCCAGCCATTCTCATGTGCACAAGTCTTTTGCTGTTAGTAAGAGTTACAAGTATAGCTGGAGAGAAGAAAAGACGTTTAATGGTTGTGAAATGCATTGAATCTTCCTTTAAAAGGAAAACAAAGTCCGGAGTTACCAATGACAACAATAAAGAGTTAGAGAAGCTGGTACTCCCATTTGGCAGTGCCTTCCCTTTTGCAGAGCCATATTAGCATGGCTGGAAGGTTTCCAGCGCGCACACAGGAGAGGGAAGTCTCCATAGTTATGAGAGGTGTCATACCTTCTGCAACACCAGTTATCACGCTGCCTGACACAGCCTCTGGTGCTTGTCAGGGATCCCCTTCCACAAAACCCAATTGTGAATCTGCCTCGTACACTTCTGAAGCCAGGCTTGGCCCTCTTCTGTGCAGTGAGTTTCCTGTTCTACACAGCAAAACATGGGAAGTCTCCTTCTATGGCACTGGAGGTTGCTGTGGGATCTCCGGTTAACATAATGAGCTTAGTTCGCTCCTGCTTTCTGGGTGTATCCGGTTACTTTGCCAAGACTTTTTGCATGACAAAGAGAGCATGGAATTATGTTGACACACGTGTTGGGAATGATGGAAGTGATTGTTTCCCGACCTAATGGTTGCCTAAGTAGCTGCTTGGCTTGTCTCCATAAAGCTCATGGTGCAGTTTAAAGGCACCACCTTCCCTTTGCCGTGCATCATTCTAAAAGTCAGATCAGAAAGCAAGACAAGAAATGCAAGGAACTTGCATTTAGTTCTATAGGGGTGAGAGTGCCGTTCAAGAAATAATCACAAAGTTAATTTGCATTATTTTGTATCTCCTCTTTGCTTGTAAATAAAATACAGTCTGGATCTTGCCAGGCCTGAATCAGGATAGTTTTTCATCTTGAGATTGTATTCTGATTTATTTCTGCTCATGCAACTTCACTGTCATCCTTCCAGTGGTGCTAAATCTGCTTCACGGCACAGGTTTGTGCTGACAGATACCTGCTCCCTTGCATTTGTACTTCCATGTGGTGAGGGCAGAAACATGAGGAGCACGGTCTATGGAGACATCAGGATATGTTGGCTGTGGGACAAAGCCTGGCAGTGAGAGGAATGTACCCCTCTAAGCATGGTTTGATGAAGTATAAAGCTGTTTTTTCCTAAGTGTTCTCGTGCTGTATCCTGAGGGTGCACAGTTCCTGTGGGAAAGAGGCATGCCACAGAGTTTAGAAAGGAAGTTACTGTCTTGGAATTGCAGTAAAGACAAAATTTAGTATTAACTGGGAAGTTATTGATTAAGAATTCTGTAAAAAAGACAACATTACTCTATTGAAGAATTTTGATTTCAGGAGAGTGAGAGAAGAGAGGTCGATTTTGAGATGTGTCAGCTCCTGGGCCACTTTATAATAAGGGGTCAATTCTTTTCCTTTCTTATCTCTCATCTGCTCTGCCATGTGTTGATGTTTCCTCCTCACTTAGAATTTTCTGTTGGTTCTGCTGAGATTATTTCTCCAAGGCACTAATCCTTTACATGAGAACTAGTGAGTGGAGTGGAGCAAAAACTGAAACAGAACAAGCTCATTTCCTGCTCCACAGAACCAAATGTCCCAACTTCTCAGAGATTTTTCCTCCTTCTCTCTTTGTTTCCAAAATATGTTTCAGAAATTCCATTTAGAACCTGTGAAGCTTTTCACCAAATGAGTTTTACTTGTGTGAGAACTTTGGTGGTGGTTAAAACTTTTGTGAAAAACATTTTTGGCTGATCTTCAATATCCATAAGGAAGTTATGGCCCAAGGATTTTTGGGATCATTTGTGATTTTATCTACCTCTTTTTCTTGTCAAAATTGAAGCACCATGTTAAAGAATTGCTGAAAATCAGCATCGAGGTGGGGTATCCAAAAGCACCTGTTAATGTTGGAAACTTTGGCATGTAGCATTCAAATTCTTGCAGCAGTCAAATTCAAAGCATTCAAATTCTTGCAGTCAAGAAGCACAGTTTTAACATGGATACTCTTCCCTAAATCTTAAGCATCTCTTTTAAACAAAATCTCTGTTTCATGTCCGTCTTTGAATGATTGTCTTATATGTGTTGTAAACTGTTACTATTAGACATTTTATAGA
The DNA here is from genome assembly GCA_013400495.1 of Nicator chloris. Taxonomy (NCBI): domain Eukaryota; kingdom Metazoa; phylum Chordata; class Aves; order Passeriformes; family Pycnonotidae; genus Nicator; species Nicator chloris. The sequence goes on along the minus strand of WAAE01023656.1, from coordinate 23,823 downwards.
ACACTTCTTTTGAATGATGTCCACTTGGAGAGCATGCTGTTAATTTATGCATGGATCTGAAACAAGGCTAGCCCCTAATCTGCAGCTTTCATGGTGAGGCCATAGAAAAGTCAGTTTTATTACTGGAGTTGGTAATTAATAGAGTAGGTGGAAGGGTGATTTTAAAAACATAAGGCTTTAAGCAAATTTTAAAAAACTCACCATACTGCTTGGGACTTCTTAGCAAGGAATGCTGTTCTGGGGTGTGTGTTAAAAGCAGGCTATTTGGCTGGCATTTCATAAATCACAGTACAGTGCCTACCCCCTGCTCACTGTGATTTTACCTGGATTCTTAGTTCTCAATTAAACTGAGTAGGAAATTATTTTTCCAACCTTTTTGAGATACAAAGATTTCCAACCTTTTTGCACTGACATGAAATCAAGCTGCTTTGACATTTTTGTAAAATCTGAAGGAGAATGAGATAGATGTGGTTAATTGGCATGCAAATACTCTGGGTCAAGTTATTTTCTGAAACATCAAAAGAGAACATTTACATGTGCATTTCTCTCAGACAATTGTCCTTGTTTGTTTGAGGCATTCTTTTGCCCCTTTCCTTTTCCTTTCCCTTTCATTTTCCTTTCCTCTTTCTTATTTTCCTTTCCTTTTCCCTTCTCTATGGATCTAAGGTGTCCTTCTGGACTCTCATCTAGTAAGTGTAATAGAAAATGTTAGAATTTCATAAAACATTTTGGTTTCAATTGTTTGTTTTAATGGAAGATCTCTTATAAAAAAGTTTTTAAGCAGCCCTGTGAAGTTTGTGTGCTGGTATGTCAGGCTAGTAGTATTTTAAGTATTTAAAATACTTCAAGAGTTTTACTGTATTTTAACAGACTGTGAAAGAATAAGTAAGTGCACCTATTGCAAAACTATTTGGAAGACATAAGTTATCTCACCTAAGAAAGACAAAAAAAATTGAGATCAAAATATGCTTTAATTGACAATTCAATATTTTTTTTCCTAAGGACAAAAATTGAAGTGTGCGTTAAGTGCAGAGTGAGAGTGTGTGAGTTCCCCAGTAGTCATAAACCTGAATTAGGAAGGATTGCCTGTGGAGTTCCACTGTCCAGTACCACCTAGGTCTACAATTACAGATCTGCTGGTACCCCACTGCAAAACACAAAAATGCTACAGAACACACAACTTCATTTGCTTCTGAAATTTGGCTCCACAGTTCTAAGTAAGATCCCCTATATTCACAGGGGCACTTTGGATACTGCTACACAGTAACTAGGGCAAAACTTGATGAACTTCTCAGTCTCACTGAGGCATAAGACTTAAAACCAAGCTTAAAGTAATTTATCAATATACTGAGGCAGTATCAGCTCTAAAATCATGATCTGAACCTTACTGAAATAAATTTCGTTCTGCTGATATTGTTGGGGCTTTGGAATAAACATTTTTTCAAACCGGAAACAGAGGCAAAACATTTCCATGGTGTCCTGTAGAAAATAAATTGCAGCTACCTATCCAGTGCATTTCTGATAAGGATGGTTTTACTCCAGTTTTTCTTCCCTTGGTGTAAGAAGTAGCAACATCCCTGCAACAGAAATTAAGCTCTTAAAGTGCACAGCTGCTCCTGAAGAAATACTTCCCTCCCTGCTACTCCCTGAAGGGATCTTTAACTCTGTAGTATAATCACTGGTAAATCAACAGCATGTATCAACAAAGTGTAGTTAATAATAATAAAATTTGCCTATCAGTCCTCAATATGTCACATAGCAACAAATGGAACAGGCTATATCTTTTGCACTTTGAATCAAACCAAGCATTAAATGAATTATTTTCTACTTATTTAGGGCTCAGTAATGCCACACTTATGTCTGCAGATGAGAAACATTCTCTGTAAGTGTATAGAAGTGTGAGGAGAGGTGGCAGAGTTTAACTGGGTTTTTCTCTGTATTGTTGAATAAAATATGATAAACAAAATCAACAGGGAACAGTGAGTAATACAGTTTACAGCACAAATTGTCACTCAAGTAATCTTTCCTGGTGAAAATACTTCACTGAGAAATATTAAAGATTCAGAGTATGTTCATAAAGCCCTGGCATTTATCAGAAAACTTGCAAATGTTAGATAAATCTTACATCCCCAAGAGTTGCTGGATAGGCACCAGATGGGGCTTGGAGGGCCAAATTTGTGCTGCCGGCTCTGCCCATGGATGCCTGAGGTAAAGTTAATCTGCCCAGTTTGTCTGCCTGGTGTTTAATATGTGAAATAGGGCTGTAGCATTCCTTTATAAAGTGCTGTGGGGTTTGCCAGTAAAAGAGAGGTAAAAGTATTGTATTTCAGATTTCCTTGCAGAAACATCCTTGAGCCAGAGCTGTTCCTATATTTCAAAATATCTTTTCAAAGATCATGAGAAAATTAGGCGTTGATAATGCAGCGCAAGCCTTGGGCTGGGCTGGCCCAACTTTACTGAGGGTATTTATTTCTTCAATCTAGTTGGAATGTGAAGATTATCATCCAATATAAAATCCAGTTTGGGAAGTAATTTTGGGAAGGAGTAAGAATACTTTGCATATCTTTATGTACCATTGAGTTGCCTGACAGGAACTCTATTTTGAAATGTTCAGGAATAAGCTTCACTTTCGAGAAGCAGTTTATTATTTGTTTCTTGCAGATTCCCAGATACGCATTTGAATTATGCAACACATATTTCTAGATGCAACGTTTATTTCTTTATTTTCAGGCCAATGCAGTTCCCTCATTTAAAAACATAATCAAAAGACCTCTACTAGAGTAGATGCAGTCTTAATATGTGGCTCATAGCTGAGTCCTGGTTGTCACATATTTTATCAGCATGAAACATTTTTTATTAACAGATTAACATATAAATCTATTCATAAATCACCTTCCAAAGCTGCACCTAAAACCTCTCACTCTCAGCCTAGAGGTTTAAAGCTATTCCATAATAAAGCTTGTATTGGCTGGAAAAACTTTCTGGTAAATTCAGCTATTTATTCTTATGGTTTCGGGTCCCCAGATAAAATCTACTCCCTGAATATTCCCTTCTTTAAAATGGCTAGTCAGGAGCTAGATTGCAGCTTTCAGGTGCAAGTCATCCATCCCAAGATTTATGAAAGAGAGAAATTTCTACGTGGAGTGAGAGATGAGGGACGAAAATAATGCATGTCACTCTGGAGGTGACCATGTCTGAAGGGCACACCTCATCCTTCAAGGATACACTTCTCTAGCTCCTCACATCAGGGAACTGTACTCACTGATGGGCTTCAGCATCTGAGTTAGGAACCAAACTTCTGCTGATGTTACTCATCAGCTGAAATTCAGAGAGCAGAGAAAGCAAATCTCTTCTCACAGTCCGTAGTGCTGAGTGATTTCTGAACACAACATCCCCTCTGTCTGAGAGAACCCAGCTCATGAGTCCATTTATAACCAGAAAAGCTTTTAAGCCCAGGTTTAGCTTTAAATAAATGCCAGTTTTCCTTAGAGAATTCTCTGAGTTAAGAACATACTGCATGCTTTAGTGAGTAAAAGTGTTTCAATATGCACATTCATAGGTCTGCTAAACTGGCTCAGAGTCTACTGTCTAGTCATGATCAATTTAATTGCTCTCTAAAGAGAGTATTTAGGCACGGTATATAGGAAGTTCTTTTATATATATATATATATATATATTTACACATCTATTTTTATATATGTCCCCATACACGGGAGGATCACATACACAGGGTATAGCACCCCTATAGAGGAGCTCCAGGAGCTGAACCTGTTTGGATTTGTACTTTAAGCAGAGCAGCCTTCCTGGAGTCAGTGAAGGCCACAGAGCTGATTTGCATCAAGAGGGGAACTGCCCTGTTATGCTCGCACAGTAAAGGGATGTTTACATGATGGATGTCAGCTGTGGATTGCCAGCCTGCTTCCCTGGGTAATTCGTTAGTTGTCATTCCCTCCTTCCCAGCCTCACCTCACCTAAAAGCCAAAATTACTACAGAGGTTTTGGTCTTTGTCAGCAGACATTATGAGCAGGATTTAGAAACTGAGAATTTAATTAGCTGCTGAAGTCACTTACTGATAACAGTAGCATATTGGACTCTTTATTTGATAAAACCCTGTCGGGCATTTTATGTGTAGAGAATGAAGACTAATGCTCTTATTTCTTGCAACTTACAGTCAGGACCATTAGACATACTTTAGAAAGGGAAGAGAAAAAAATGAAAATCAAAAGAAAAACAAATTCCTTGGACTTCTCATCTCCTGTTACCAATGTTGCTTCTTTATCATTGCAAAATATATTTTGGTGTGCATGTTTAGCCCTTTTTCTCTGTGGGCTTCCCACTCCAGCAGCTCCAGAAGGCTCTGGGGGATCTGCATGTGCTTATGGCTGTCCCCTGCTCTGACAAACTCACTCATCTGTGGCTGCTGTTGACAAACGCAGCCCTGCAGATGTTCTGAGAGGCACACCAGCCTCTTGTTGTAGGCAACACCTTACCTAAGCCAACATTGATACAAAATCAGATTTATACAAAAATATGGATTTTTACTTTAGGTATGTGGGATATTTTTTTAGGCACGGGAGTGGTTTATTCGCTAGCTGTAAAGGCTGGCATACTGCAAGACACGGAACGCATTTCCCAATTGCTCCTGTCCCAGTTCAGGCTGTGTCAGCGAGGGCTCCAGCACAGGATGCCTTTCATGCGCACCTTGACAAGAGCACTCGATGTGGGAGCAGTGACCTATTGAGTTCCACACGCGAGCACAGCCAGCTCCCGCTGCACGCTGTCCTGAGGACGAGGGGATGCCTCCCGCGGTCTCGTCGCTCAGCAAGGCCGGCTTTGTGGAGAGGGAGCTGCCCGCTGCCCGCTGCCCGCTGCCCGCTGCCCGCTGCCCGCTGCCCGCTGCCCGCTGCCCGCTGCCCGCTGCCCGCTGCCCGCTGCCCGCCCATGAATCCCGGCCGAGGTCCCGCACCCTGCAGAGCCGGCGCTGGGGCTGCCCTGCTCGGGGCTGCGTGCTCGCTGCAGGGCTCCTCTGCCTGGGACGCGGCGTCCCGACCCATCCCTGGTCTGCGAGCTGAGCCGCACATGCTGGGAAGTCAGAAGAGGAGTCCTTAAAAACACAAAGGAGCACATTGGGCATCTTACAAGATGAATAATGGAGTACGTGGGCCAATTACTGCAAAAAAAGCGCAGCAGGTTGGCGCTTTTTAAAGACTGCGAATACAGAGGAATATCTACATTTTGTTCTCAAAGCAGAGCTTAAGAGAGATCTAAATGATTCATGTCCCTTGCACTGGCTCTTTGCACAGGATTAAGTTTGACCCTGTTAGCATCCAGTCATTTATAGAGAGCATTAAAAAAAAATCACCATTTATTGATTTGCATCTCTCAAGAGCCCACAAATGACCTCACGTTTCCTCTAAAACCAACTATTGAGCTCTTTGCAAAAAAGAAAAAATAAAATATAGTAAACACATTTTATATTACTGTGTGTATTTTTTCCCTAGGTAAATAATCCTGCTTTTCTCTGTTAGTAACAGTTTAACTGGTGTGTGTTTTACAGCTTCTTTTAAGCACAGCTGTTCTGAATGACTAATAGAAGGGGATTATTGGAGCTATGGAGCAGTCACAGACATGACCTGCACAGCTGTTACTGGACACCCAGAGCTGGGGAGCTGAGATGGGAACAGTTTGCTCATCACTCCCACAGGATATTGATCCTGTCTCAGCATGGCAGGTGCAGCTGAATCCCTGAATCCTTTGAAAGCCTCAAAGAGCTTTGGCCTCCAAGGCTTCACCTGCCTTCCCCAGGCTGAGCTCAAGGAGAGCCCAACCCACAGTCTAAAAGGACAGATGGGTAAATGGGCACAACCTTGACTATATCTGTGGCATCTCCAGCCACCCTGACTGGAGAAGGATGGGAAGTTTGCACCCTCAGAAACCTTTCTTCGGGGCTGGAGGAGGATCAGCAGCAAACCTTCAGCTGAACAAGATCAGGCAATAGCTGCTGTGGGTTGCCTGCTATTGGGTGGGCAAGGGGAAAGGAAATGTGTGTTACATCACTGGAGGAGACTGAGGGAATATGGCTGGGGGGCATAAATGAGTTGCAGGGTGCCACTGCAGCTTGAGCAGTTAATAGGAACAATGATCTTAGGTTATTCTACTGTCACTGAAATGCTTCTTTCATCTAGAAGATACCACACCATGATATAGCTGTCTGTTACATTTTTATCACTAACATGACCAAATAGAGACTGTTCTGAGACTGCAGAGACCAAGTGTGGTGAGTCGCGGGAAGGGCACATGCAGAAAAATGACATCTTTTTCTCCATTCTCTCTAAGGAGAGTTTGGTAGCATGGGCTGGCTGCTTCACTTGCAGACAGCTGGGAGTAGGTAAGGTGGTTTCCAGCTATCCCCAGTCTGAACTTCCCTTTCTCCAAGTGTGAAGCTGAGATAATGACACTTTCTCCTTTTGAAATGCTCTGAAATACGTGGCTTTGTGTTTAGGAGCTAAATGTTATATGTGATTACATGCACTTGTAAATATAGGAAATTTGCCATAACTGTGAGCCTACAAAATTGTCGTGTTCTGATTCATAGTAGATGTAGTATTAAGCAGTTGTTATCATCACCTCTGCTTTTTAGGTAAGCAATTAGGCAATTCCAGCATGTCCATGTGTTTAAAATGAACTCCTTTTTCACTACTTGTTTTCTACCCATTTTGAATGTAAAAATAGAATAGTTGGGTCTGCTAGGGGAAAATGCTATAAAAATGTATCCCTTCAGATGAAAATACGTAGAATATGAATAAATTGGCAAATTCACGTCAAAAAGAGAACGGCTTGGAAGGAATGTGGGGGAGGGTTAATAAAAATATGTCTTCTTCAGAAACACTTTTCTGTCAAGAATTCTATACACTATTTTAATTATTAATTATTCGCTTCAGACAGGAGACAAAGCAAGGTTTGGAGGTTTTAGAAAAAGAGCATTTTACTTCCTTACAAGTAAGGAAAAAGGGCTAACAGGGCTGCAGCCATTTGAATAGGTTGCAAGGTCACCCAGACAGAAGTGATTTAAGCTTTATTAAGAATGTGAAAAAAAAAAAATCCTAACTTAGCCTGGGAATATTAAGAGACAAACTGCAGTTGCCTAAGAGGAGAGAATTTTGATGCATGGGGCAGAAAGGAATGATCAATGGTTCATAAATATAATAGTGGTAAACACAGTGACAGGAGAAAAAAATGTATGTGGCTAATATGATTGTTACAAATTTAGTTGCTTTTGCTGTGAGATCAGTTATAGAGGATTTAAGAACAAGGCAGAAAAAGAAAAAGAAATCGTTTTCAATAGAAGATAAATGTGAAAGCTTTGAAAACCACCAGAAAGGAGTTCGGTGGAAGAAGCACAAAGAAGTATGCTGCATTAATTCTGTTGTAGAATCATTTTGTATTCCCTCATCTTAATTATGAGGCATATTCTCAAAACTCATTTATGGAATCTTTGACCTTCATAGAGGTCAAATGCAAATGTGCTGGAGGGGAGGTGAGGGAAGAGCCAGGTGGAAGTGGGAATGTAAGGGCAGGACTCAAACTGAAGGAAATTGAAAAATAAATCCTGGGTTGGCAGGAGAGTGCAGACTGGAGAACAGAACGGAGGATCTGGGAGGAAGGAATAAAAGACACTGCACCAGAGCCATCTTTGCAGGAGAAGGACCAAATACATCCCTTGTTGAGATGAAGTTTGGCAGTGCTTACTGCAGCATCAGGTGCTGACGTCTGGTGTTGGGAAAGAGGAGGCAGAAGCAAGGCAAACTGTGACAGACCAAGCAGGGAGTCTGAAGGCATCTGTTTCCCAGCCTTAGGAGGAAGATGGGTGGATTGATGCCGTGCACAGTGGTCAGGTTCTGGCTGCTGGCAGTGGCAGCAGGCAGGGGCTATGTCCAGCTGGGCTGGGCAGCAAGGAGACAGTAGGGCTTGGAAACACTTGAAATTTTGGTGGTGGGACAGGAGTGGCAGAGAGCCACTGTCCCTAACACTGCAGTCCAGTCTTGATTTAAAATTGTAGTGTACTTCCAATAAAAAATAGACTTGAGATGTACCATTTGGATTCTTGATAAATCAACTCTATTGCTTTTTTTCCCCAAACTGACTCCTTGTTCTTCTCTGAGATGAATCAGTATTTGATTTACACTGATCAAGTGCTGGACTCAGCCTCTGCATATGTTGCTAGGGATGTGGTGGTATTTGAATTATGAAGCTCTCGATATGAAGAAATTGAGAGATTCAGGTCCTTTTTGGCTTGTCATTTCCACACTGACCACTGAAAAATATTTCTGCATCTGTGGATAAGTGTAGTCTCCTCTGAGCCTTCCAGAGTGTTTAGGACTGGATGGATGTTGGCTTCACACTTAATTGGAAATGCTGGGGAGAGGAGCTGGAGGCAGGATACAGGGAATTCTACACTTTTGGTTCTTCCCTTTCTCTGTATTTAAGTGTTCCTTTCTGATGGAGCACAGATGGTCTTAGATTAAGGAAAATTCATGCCAGAACTGCAGGCTAGGCTCAGACTGGGAGTTAAGCTTGACATGAAATAAGCAGAAAGCTGTAATTAGCTTATCAAGAGCGTTAGGCACCTGGTGGAGGAAAACAGAGATGTAATGCACAATGTAGCTATAGAACAATAAAAAATACTGAAATCTCTTTTATGAAACATGGAGGACTTTTCACTGCTGACTTTCTCTTCCAGACAAGCCTGGTAATTTCTTATTACCAGGTCCTACTTATTCTTGGTTATTAGTGTTTTATCAGAAATGGCCTTTTTTCTGGCAGTTTGTGATGCTGACCACCAAACCCCATAGAAGCCAGCGAGTCTAAAGGTCAAAATCTATGTGTGTTGCCAACAAACCTTCCTGGGAAGTTTACACCATGCTTGCCTGTGCACCATGTGAACTCCCTGATTGCAAATATCAGTTGTCTCACTGGTCCCTCTCGTTCTTTCTGCCTGTCTTTGGCAGCCATGTGTTGGGTTTCACCTCTACGCTAGGATTTAGGCCCACTGGGGCACAATTGCTTTTTCATTTCCAACAGAAATGCCTAGCGGTATGCAGCTGAGTAGTCCATGTGCTTCTGCAGGGCTTGTCAAAATCATAGTAGGAACAGGGTCTGGATCTTTTTTTTAGGTGTGCTAGAAAACAAATAGAAATTCTCACATACATCTGCTGAACTGAATAGGGGAAGTACAAAGACTCCTTTTTAGTTGAGGGTTTAGAGTTTTTTTTTCCCATATTATTGAAGCTCAAAAACTATGACTTTAAATTGAGGAAGAGCAAGAGGGAGAGTCTGGTTTCACTTAAGTTCCTGTGGTTCAGGCAGGATCTCTGTTTTCAGCCTGCCTTGCAAAACTTTCCCAATCTCTCTGGCTTGCACAAGACTGGCCTTGGCTCATTAAAGTAGTCTCAGAGCTTTCATTTGGTCTCAATAATGCAGCTTTCACTTAATTAAAGATTTCCAGTGCATTTTTTTTCCCTTTTGGTTGTTATACACCAAGTCTAAGTGCACAACCAGAAAAGAATTTTGATAGGATAAAATAAATCACATGCACGTTTATTTGTTTAATTTTGCACTGCCCTCGTTTTTTTTCTAAGCCAAGGCAAGACTCAAACCATATTCAACCTCTTACACAATTTTAATGAGAATATATTGCTGTGTTTGTCATCTGAACGAGTCTTAGCACCCCCAATGCAATAGATGTGATTTCCCTAAAGAAAAACAGGAGGCACAGAACAGTGAAAATATCATCTTAGTTCTTCATTAGTCTCTTTAATACTGCAGGAAGTGCTGATTTTGATTCCTGAGTCTTAGCCTAATTGTTGTAAGAATCAGATCCAAATTGGACAGTTCCTCAAACTTATTTTAGCTTCTTCTCAAAGCAAACAAATAAATGCTGAACAAGTATATTCAATGATGTAACCTGGAGAGGAATAAAGAATGCAAGATTTCCCCCCTTTAGAAAGCTGGTAATACACAGAGATTCCACATGTGCTCCAGTGACTGCATTTTCAGTTTGAAGCATATATGGAAAGATTCTCTTTCATAGCTGAACTCTTAATGCGAGTGCACAAAATTGCACTGGTGCAGGATTTGTCCATAAGCAGAGGGGGAGGGAATGCAAAAAATGTATAGTGGAGAACCCTTAACATCTCTCCATAAGCAGTGAGCTTCAAAGAGTTACAATGGCAAGGAAACTCAGAGGAGAAAAATGAAGGAGAACAAAATTGCTTTGCTTGATGCAGAAATACAAAAGAGACTATAGCCATGGTAAATTGATTTTGTACTGAATATGGGCTGGTCCATTGGAGGGGGGTTTTGAACCTCCTACTCCAGGAATCATTGTGTCAAACAGTAAGAGGAGGCTGCTTAGAAGTCTTGTCACATCTATCAGCAGAGGCCACAAAGAAGAAGGAGGGATTTGGTTCTGAATGGCGACTCTGCCAAAGAACATAAAGGGGTGGAGATGGACATCTTTTGGCGGTGGAGGAGCCTTGAGAGAAGAATTGCCTCCACTATATCAAGGGAAACCATTGCTGTGACTCCATTCGTTGGCTCACTTCTTAGAAATAGCTTGTTGTACCTCATTTGTATCAACTGAAGAAAAGAAACCCCAAAACAAAGCCTGTTCTTTATAGAATGAACAGTGCTGGTGCTATGAGAAATAGTGCTGTGTGATACCCACCTGGCCAGTGACAACTGCACCTGCCTGTACATCAACTGTACTTATATTCCTGTCCTGTGCTTGACTGCAGGGAAATTTTTCTTTAATTGTTTTCCCCTCAGTATATGTTAACCTCTTTATTTAGTTATTTTATTGATTTAACATATAATCTTATGTCTCTGTAATCTCCAGTACATTTTGTAAATGTTTGTTATCCTAAGCTGTAAACTGAATGTGACATGGCAAGAAACCAAATTCTACTGTGGCAGTTAATTACCCAGTGTGCTGAAAGTCCCATCTCGGTTTCTGTATGCTTTCAATCTTCACTAATAGGAAAAGCATTGTCATCTTTCCCCAATATCCTCTCTGCTGTTCTCCAGTTCCAGATCTTGTCATTCATTCTAAACTGGCTGTAGGTGAGAACTTTTTTCACTATCATCCCAGTTTACTGAGACTGTCAATTTATATTTGGCCCCATCCATGCTTTTTCATGCTTAAAAGCAATTGCTTTCAAAAAAAGATAAGCATTCCCATATAGAACTTGCAACTAAATCATTGCACTGTTAAGCACTTTCAAGCAGAAGGAAGTAGATCACCAGCTAAATGAAATCATTGTCACAGACTGACATTTTTCTTTACATAGAATGATAAAAATACAAACACCAGATAGTGGAAACAGAAATGCAGTGCCATCTTTATCTCTCTTCTTCAGAGCTGTATCTTCCTTCCAAAGCATCGTGTTGGCATGCTCATCTAACATTGCTGTGTAAATATGTAACTGTCAAAGCTCAGCATACAGGCAGAATGTGCACTCCTTTCTTTATCATTATGGACAGCTCTGCATTCCAGCATCTTTGTACCCTACACTGATTTCCCTCTCTTTGGACATATCCTTGTGGCATTGCATTAGTGCTTGTATTAACATTAAGGCTCTTCCACAGACATCCTTATCACTGTCAATGAGAGGTTTAGCCCACTCTGAATCAGCCCATTACACCAGCATCTCTCTTTCCTTGGTTAATGTGCATTCTCCTCCTACTTTTTCCCATGTGCCCCCTTTGGGTCTCAGAAGAATTCCATCCCTGATATAATAAAACTCCTCTGGTTATGAAAACCTCACAATGAGTTATGTGGCTGGTGAGCTGTGAGCAACCTTTCCCTTTTGTGTGGCTGTGCTCTGTTGTCTCTCAATGCTCTGCTGTCCGCTGCTACCTGGTGCCCCATTTCTTATTGCACTTTACTTATAATGCATTTTGACAAGGCTGTACCTACACAGGCTTGCACGGGGAGTCCTGGGCTGCAGTGGAGTCTCACAGGTCCTATGAAAACTGCAAATTTGGATGACAAAGTTCCATTATGTTAAAAAGCTCAAATTCTCCTCTGTATGGGATTCAGCATCAAGTTACAAATGTTTTACAGCAGAGTTACTGAAAATATGCTTAAAGCAGTGGCAAGACAATCTGCTTGATTCAAATATGAATTTTAATTTGACAGCACCTAAGACTAAGCCAGCTGCTCCATTGTAACATGTTCTTTGTACAGTAAAATTCCTGAAGAGCTGAAAAAAGCTGTAACCTGTACATGACTGTTGTTTATCTTAGAAAACAACATTTTAGTTTTAGTACTTGGTATCAAATGTTCTTTACTAAATCTTTAGACAGTCGTCTTTAATAATAAGGCCTTGGAGTTATACAGTGCTTCCATTTGGGTACACTGTAGAAACTGTGATCTGTTAAGCCTCATACAATGCTCCTTTCAGATAAGGGAATGCATAGTCTGGGGCTGTAAATTCCTACCTGACATTGTAGAGAGGGGGGAGTGTCAGATTTACAGACCTTATGTTGTTTAATGGAATCTCCTGCAGGACAAATGGAAGTTGAAGGCACAAAACCTCAAATTTCTTTCTGTAGATGAAACTGTGGCCATGCCCCAAGATGTCAGAAAGAAGAGGACACGATGCGTGGAGGCTTGCCCATTGTTCTAATCTCTAACCTCACTCCCTCACGCACCACTGATTCAGTGGATAGATTTTGTGACAATAGCAAAAAAATGCTGTCTAAGAACTCATTTGTGCTAGACAGGAAAGTTTTTAGTTCGCAAGAGAGCAAAGGTGAGTGCTCATCTCTGCCTCTGACATGCTTGGTGGCTTTTCCTAGTCAGTTGACCTCTCTGTGCATCTAGTTTTCCCTTCCTCCCATGTGCCTGTGTTTTCTGCTTAGATTGTAAGTGCTCGCAAACAGAAATTCTCTCCCACAGCATGTTTGTATATTGCCTAGAAATATGGGGTCACAATCTCAGTTCACTCCTTTACGTGCTTCTATAATACAAGTAAATAACAAGGGATTTGAAGCTGTGAAAGAGAAAATCAGAAACATTGACCACCAAAGAAGAATTCCAGCAGCTAAGAACTTTCTCTGGAAGAGTAACATTTGCAGTTGAGAGCAGATTGTGCCTTTAGGCACAGACACCCAACTGTGGTACAGGAGCTTACCTGCTTGCTACAGAGCTGTGCACAGGAGGAAAACTGTGAAACATTTTACCTTGCATCTGAGATACAGGAGGACCATGAACAGGGTGAGTTAACATGACTCAGCTGAGGTACAGGACCTCATTTGGGCTGGGATAGCTTGATCAAAAAAGCAGAGCTCCCTTACCTGGAGTCTGGGGCCCTCTTCCGCCAGGTGTTAGAGCGGTGCTCTTTCCAGTTGTGCCTGGAAACATAGAGGTCAGACTACTCTAAATCAACAAGGCTTAAGAATGAAACCAAAGAAAACAAAGTCAGTCTTCTGAAAATGCTCCTCCCTGTCTACTGGTTGAATGCTGCTGGACACCATTTTTTTGTGCAATAGGTGAACGAAGGCAGAGGAACGTACCTCAGACATTTCCCTTTTTTCTTGCATTTCCCTTTGCAAGGATGTGATAACAGTCCATGAGACAGAGAATCATGAATATCCAAAGATTATATTATTTGGAACTGAGTGAAATATCCATTCTTAAAATGAGCACGTCATTCTTTTGATGGATTATTCCATCCTTACTATGCCAGTATGAAGCATGCACTTCTTCTCTGGCATGAACAGAGTGAGCAATTGTGTTCAGCAGCCAATAAATGCCAGGCCAAAAGCATTCCCTGTACAGTGAGATGCTGACATTTGTTTGTAGAGAGAGGGTCTGACTCAGAGATCAAGGTTATTGGAATTGAAACCCACTGATGGATTTTTTTTCACTTGTTTGTTTGTTTGCCAACCTCCATCTTCCAAGTATTACATTTGAGGTCTTCCCCAGCTGGGTTACTGTCCATCCACTCCAGAAGAGCCAGGTGTCTGGCCCAGCCTATTGTTAGGCACTACAGGTTTAAATGGAGCAAACAGCTTGAGTTTTACCACATCTTGAAGGATCTGAGATCACTTAAGGGAAATCAATTAATAATTTGGTAACACACAATGCAATTCCCTTCATCAAAACCCCCTTCTCTCCCTGCAATGAATTGACTGAATTCCGTGATCATTCCTCATACCTGTCACTGCACACAGCAGTGATCTGCAATTCGTATACTGCAGTGTGAAGCAGAACTAATTATTGAAGTTTGGCATTCTGTTCTTTTGGTATTCGTTATCTTTTTATCAGACATGTTTATCACAGTTTTAATAAATTACTAGTGTTGGAACTTCAGAAATGGCCTCTAGGGTATTAAGCTACTGTTCTCTATTATAAGGAAGTTAGATTTCAAAAAGTTATTATTTATGGAGCACTGTAAATTTTCCTTGTTCTCAAGAGACAAAATCCAATGCTTCAAAAAGGGAATTTAACTTTCCACTTTTAGACTAAAACAGCAAGTATTTATGGAGAAGTTCTGGAGGATTAAATAGGGAAGAAATAGCTAAAGTATTATAGAAATGTTTTCACTGTAGACATCATAGAAAGAGAATAACCTCTAAGGATTTTCTGCATCCAGCCTATAGAACTAATTTGAAAGATTTTTTTCTTCTAGGTGCTGTAAGATCCAGAATTTATCAATTTCTTTTGAATGCTGCAGCATTTGCCCAGAGAAGGGTAGATCTACACAGCTGCTATGTTATGTATACATTACAAAGTATATAGAAACATAGGGAAACACTTGTGAAGTGGATTTCCTATTATCAGCAAGGATCTATGGGTGATATTTTAGAGATCTGAAATCTGTTCATCAGTATGTATGGAAAGATTGAGGCTGGCATCTTGTAGGGGAATGAACCAGCCTCTGAACAGCCACTGCAGGAATGACTCTGCACCCCAGACTAACAAAGTCCCTAAGAACGTGATTAAACGAAACTGGTCCAGTAGGGTGTGTAAATATGTGCTTTATGTACATTGAAGTTGGCAGATGCTAAATGTAGGGCAGAAACATAGTCCCTCCACGTTCTTCTCTCCTCAGACTTGAAGAAAAGCTTCCATACTTGCTGTGAAATGAGCTGATCCAAAACAATTTTGTGAATATAAATAAGAGATAAGAGATTTTTGGCCTTTATATGGAATCTAGGAAGCAAGTTTTTGGGTTTTGGTTTTGGTTTTGGTTTTGGTTTTTTTTTTTCCAGAGGTACATTTTTCTGAACATACTAGTGCCTTGTACAGTTACTGGAAAGGAAGATGTAGATACATACACTGGGAAAGGAGTAAGTCTGCCAGCTCAGGTCTCTAGCGCACAATAGCTGTCACAGCACAGCACCTCCTGCCTCCTTCCTCATGCACAACTCAGCAAAGGCTGATGTGACTGGCAGGATCTGCTCAGGGTGCCCTCGCAGCATGAGCAGAGAACCAAAATCACCTCGTATTCCGTGGGCAGGTTGAGATGTCTCCTGTGGGCATTGCAGAGGGTTGATGGAAATGGAAACTCCTGTGTCAGCAATCCCTGCACACCCGAGCCTGGGACACAAGGTGCTGCTTTTGCTTCTGCATCTGCTGACAGTAGCAGAAACCTGAGGAACACAGTGCCTTCTGGAAAAAGCTGGCATCTCACAGAATCAGTACCTGATTTGGGGGGTGTTTGCTTGTTTTTGTGGTGGTTTTGTTTTTCGGGTTTGTTGTTTTCTTCTAGTAAGCTTGTACTTGAGGGATTTTGTTTCCTTTCAAACATGTACAATGTGCATTCTGGTACTACACATTTTTCCCCTAATAGGAGAGAACATGGTTGTGGGTATGTGTGCAGGCATGCAAGTGTTTTGCATGGAGCACTTGTTTCATGGAAGTGAGGTTGGTAACAGATGATAGGTTTGTAATAAAACACCTTAGATAGGTCTAATTAACAATGGGTTTAATTGATAAATATGCATGTAACATGTTCTTGTCCAATCTTAACTTTCCAGTTTTAAAGCAATGTTTTGGTTTTTCCATGAAAAACTGCAACCTCTATTGTGCAAGTACAGTGCAGGGATTAGTATATGCTTAACTTATAAATTCATATTGTGGTATTGAAGTACAAATTGCTGACCTGAGTGTAAAAGCTGGTCCATAGAAGTCTAAGAAATTTTCACATTAACAGTTGAGGATGCACATAACTATTGATAACAGGGCTTGCTAGTGACAGGCAGGCACTTTGGAAGCCAACATTGGGATGTGCAGGTAATTAAATAAATGTATCTAGAAAGCTTCTCTCAGCAGTGTGTGCTGAATAACTGATGTGACAGCACATGATGAGCTAGAATTCTAGGGCACTGTTGATCTGAAGTCGGAACTGTTAGCAGACTGTGATGCTTCTAATTTATTGGGAGAGACATTAACTCTTTCTTTCTGTGTCCAGATGTGACCTCTGAATATTCAGATATGCACTGAATAGCCTTAGCTACTGTGGCCCCTTCTGTTAATTTCTATTTGGGCAATGTTGCTCTGGGTACATGTGATTGTACACATGAATGCTTCTCTGTGATTGTCTCCTTCATGGGACTTCTAAAAATGCAGAAATAATACACAAACATGCAATTGCTTTTTTTTTTTTTAATGACTGAGAAAATCTGCCTGCGGGGAACTCAAGAAACAGAGCTGTGAAGGACCAGCTGTCCTTGCAAATAGGCTGAAGGAAGGCACTTTTATTTGCATTTTCAGTTCAGGGACAAAGTTGCTTGTCCTCTGGTGTCTGTCTGCACAGGTGGCTGGGCAGTCCTGCCCATGGTTTGCATGGCTTATGTGGCACAGCAGCTACAGCCCTGAGCTGTTCCCTTTACATGGCACATGAATCTGGATACCCCCATCCTGCAAATGGGCCATGTGGTTATCGAGGAGGTCTTCAAAGTGGCTGGAAACACTGTTAGAAACTGCATTTCTTCTGGAAATGCATGAGAGAAGAAATACTTCAGAGTTTGTAAGGAGGTAGCATGAGAAGCTGGAGTGCTCTCTAGAAGGATGTAATGGGAAGAATTGCTGACCCCCTGATAACCTAAAAAGCTGTTTGCTTGCTTAAGCACATGGCTAGTATAAAATATCCTGTATTTGGATATAGCCCTGCTCCCAGGTTTGTCACATCTTCTTCCAGACTGTCTTCCACAACCCATGCCATGAAAATTGTTTTATTGCATACGGGTCCAGAGATGTGTACTGCTTTTGACTGACACATGTAGCAGGAGGTATAAAAATAATCCCAGATGTGTTTTCTGGGGCTGGGAAACTGAAATGTCTCAGACAATTGAGAAAATTAATCATAAATTCAGGATGATATCCCAACAGAGTGACCAAAAACATCTGGTGTATACAGTTTGTACCGCATCCAAGTGTGCAGAGGCAGTTAAAGCAGTAAAAAAGAGAAAAAATAATTTGGTTTATTGAGGGAGATGAAGAAAGGGAGGGGAGGCACATAAGCTATTGTTCAAGAACCTGGCTTTTGAGAAGCATTATGATCAGGTAAGGAAGTCAAAGTACAAAGCATCTCTTACAGAGCCGTGGTGTTATGCAAGTGTTAAGTAGGTCTGTGCCTCACTGATAAACATATGGGTACACACAGATGCACCCCGAAGAGAGAGATCTTTCTGAAACTTGCTCTGTCAAATGTCCAGTATTTGGATCCTGGGGCAAAATGGATCTAAGACAGAGGAAAAACTTATGTTCATCTGTGGAGTTGGGGCTTGGGTTGGATACGGCAGTGAGAGGACACAGAGCACCAGCATCCCACAGGAAGTTTGCACAGAGTAGCCCAAGGCAACAGAGGTGACAAGGGTGGGACGTTTTGACCTGAAAAGGCGGCTGATCAGTCAAGTAAAGGAACCAAACAATGCTGGAGAGCTCATGTGAAAGCCCCACACTCAGAGGTCTGAGCCTAGCCAGGTCCAAGCCACAGGCCACAGCCACAGACATGTGCAGGCTCCTGGGAGTCCAGCACAAGGCCTGGTCTAGTCCCTAGGTCAGCAGACCTTGCAGTGCAAATATTTAAGTGCACATTAGCTGCTTGGCTTTGCAATTATACTTTTATTATTGTCAAGATGTTCTGCTGTGCAGGGTCATGAATATTTTCTTTGAGTCACCAGAGGTCATTGGAGTTCTCATCCCTCAAGCTAGCTCCTCCCTGTCCTGCCAAAGGCATGTGTGGGACTTGTAAAACATGCTCTGGATTGCCATATTGCTTAATTATCCTCTTAGCTCTAATGAAGTGCACCCTGACTAATGGTGTAGGCACAAACAACATGTTGCTATAATTTGGGCCATCACCAAGATCTTCTTTATCACTACTCATCAAGGTAGTGCTTCAGAAGGCTGAAGGGCAATGTGCCTAATAAAAGAAAACATTTAGGCACATTAGAACGTAGCTGGAGGAGAGCAGTGCTCTGACTAGAGCTATGTTTGCAACATGCCTCAAAGTTCTGTGGTGCAGGTGTCTGGCAAGAAGAGCTAGTGATGCCTGGGAGGCCAAATTCTTCTGTGTTGCACTGCTGCAATCCCAGATGACCCAGAGTATTTGTGGAGAAGCAGCATCGATTGCTGAAGCAACCAACAATTTTTGTTTTCGTTTTCTCCTGTCAAGCACTGTTAAGGTAAACAGGGCTGTATAATGGAAAGTCCTCTGTCTATGGTTTTAAAATGAGAATAAGGGCCTCACAATAAGTGATCTCTTTTCTGAATATCTTTTTTTTTATTTTTTTTTTATTATTGTCAAAACTTGATTGAAGGTACAAGGTACCTTGTGTTTTAATGAGCATGGGCTAGAGCTGGGATTACAGATCAAAATCCTACTGTGCAGATGCTTTGCCAATGTCAACTACTCCTGGTAGTCAGCAGGCAAAATTCCTTGCTCTCCTGTGATGGCTTACGATGTGAGCTCTGTCGTCCAGTGACATTCCCTCTCAGGTTATGATTGAATGGTCCTTTTCAGCAAGGACTTATCCCAGCTCTCACAAAAACACTTCTGAGGCACAAGCTTTTGGCCTATACCCTGGATTGGACTGCAGTATATGGGAGGTATTTCCCAAGTGGCTTCCAGAGAAAGACCTGTGCTCTTCTCTTCTCTCACCAGATCTTTGCCTGTGCTCATGAAGTCTTTATTTCAATTCAAATTGAATGGAATGCTCAGCTAATGGAGAGATGCTTTTTGTTGTTGTGGGGTTTTTTGTTTTTTGGGTTTTTTTTTTAATGAGAGAGAAATATCCCTTCCCCAAATGTTGTATATAAATGCATTTCCTGTCTGGTTGCATTTCTTGTAGTTCTGAATGTCTTCATGGACCTGAGCTGGGAGTGGAAAAATTCATCCTCTCTTTTTAGTGGTTTCCCAACTTTTTCCTGCAAAAACTGGATTTATCCTGTGTCAAGAGGACAATTTCTATGGCAGTCTAGGGTTTAAAAAGCATATTGGCTGCAGTGAGAAGTTCAAGAAGAGTTCAGATCCGGACCGAACTTTGAAGCTATTTCCTTTGTTGGTAATGGACTGAGGAAAATAAAAATAAAGAAAACCTGGCTCTGTTAAGGGAGCTTTGGATCTTTATCTGAACTTTGTGAGCCTGGCCTTTCCCTATGTAACAGAGCAGTTTTTCTGGTACTCAGAATGATGTATTATGTATAGTATGGATATTTATATGTATTTTCACATCCAGCTAACAATACCTGTTTGAATTTGTTAGGACTATTTTTAAAAAGTGCTGAAGGGAGGAAAATTGGAGAGGGCACTGAGTAGTTGGATATGTTGCTAAATATTTTAAATCTAAAAGTTCTCTCTAACGCAGCTTTTCTGGTCTTGACTTTTCTTGTCAAGGAAGGGGTCTCTTCATTCTGAAGCAGTCAGAGGTGACTGGGGACCCCACATGCTCTCAGCCTCCAGTAAATAGTGCCTTTACCCCTAATGTGTTTTACTCAGGACCTCAGGACCTGACCCCACTTGTCTGGCATCACAAATCACCATCAGCCTTTCTCCCCTCTTACCATCTCTTTGGGTTTCCCTGTCAGCTCCCAGTTTTGCTCCAGCTTGATTCACTGCAGGGTTACTTAGATGGTGATAATCTTGGGGGCAAATTTAATAAGACCAAAAGATTTGTGCAGAACTGCTGGACTTTGCTGTAGGGAATTTTTCTATTTGGCGATGAAAGCTGGGGGTTTATACAGCACTGTCCTCTTTAAATAGAACGTGATGGCTTGGTGTGTGGGGCTTATGTCTTGGACCTTCCAGCTGAATGATGATCAGAAGTTATATTTACATGTAAATTAAAGTCTGTCCTCTGTGAACATTCCAGTTGCCACTGCCTCTGAACTTCTCATCTATTTATCATTAGTGTGCACTGTGAGCACAGTGGGAGTTAGATATATGTTTACTGTCACAATGCTGCTTTTAAATTGGGCTGCGTAAATTGGCTGAAGGTGTTTGCTTTTGTTTTGGGAGTCTCCAGACATGGTGGTTGGTGGCATTCTTGTGTGACTTGTGCGTTTTGGTTTTTCAGGCAACAGCATGGGGTTCAGATGAAGACACTAGGAGGTCCTGTCAAAGTAAAGGGAAAACAGAGGTAAGTTTTGCCTTGCTACAGTGATGTTATGGGTAAATATATTTGCAACATGTGAAATTCACACAAAGAATGTCTGACACCAGTTCGAGCCTGCAAATTTGCAGCAGTTTAGCTGTACTGTCACATGGGTAGAAGTACCACCAAGCAAGCCACTTCAAAGGCCCCCCGTCCAAGTTATTACACTTGCTCTGCATGAAATATAAAGGTGATTTCAGTGCTGGAGAGGACACAGTTTGTGACATATCAGAGAGTGGAATGGTGACAAGCCAAGGATAGCATCCTGCAGAGGGGTGTGAGGCCAGGCAGCTTGGCCTAACCCAAGTCCTCAGCAATGAGCCACTGGCATTCAGCCATATGGGATTCAGTGTTTGCTTGCAGTTGGAGTTCATAGTTGTATAATTCCCTGGAAGGTGAGAATTGAATCTGCTCGCACACTGCAATCTGTTCAGGCTGAATATCACAGAGCTGCTTCAGAGGCAGGTGCACTCTGTTAAACTGCAGTTTGAAGTAAGAATTGCTTGAACTTTCACATGCTGTCCCAGAAGTTTGGAGTTTGCAGTCATTTCTGATCCAGTCGCAGGGCATTCCACCCTTCTGGGAAGCTAAAACAAAGGCATATCTATCTAAAAGCAGGAAATTTTTTGCTTTTTCAAATGTGATATTCATGCTCTTTAAAAATCTTCAGTCCTCAACTGAGAGGATGTCCATTGTCTTTAATACAACGCTGCAAAGAGCTCTCAGTCCAAACCAGACGAGCTGGACAAAAGATAAGACAGAATAAGCAAAATCTTTGCTTAGACACAGGCAATTAAGTAAAGAGTGATTGTGTGGCTGACCCAAAATGTTGGAATCTGCCACATTCCTGTTTCCTGCTTTAAACACAGGATTATCTGATCTTTCATTGACAATATTATTTTTATAAAATAAAGCTCATGTGATTACTTTATTAACTTGTATATACACAAAAAAAAAAAAATGCTAGCTTGAGTTTTTGCCAGATAGACAGCAATTTGCTTCATGTAGCTGTGGAGGAGTATGGGTATCATAGAACATCTGTTAGAGTTTCAAGTAGAAACTATATTACGCAGGAAATCAACGTGGAAGCAAAATGGGTTGGGATGGGCAAACACTAAACATGGCCAGCAATGCAAAGTAGGGCAAAATTGAAAAACTCCAAAATCCAAGACATGAGGAATTTTTGAATTTGTGGTATTTGCACTTTAGATGTGCAGAGAAAGGTTTTCGTCTTCCATTGTAAACTCTGTGAGATTTCGGTTGTATCCTGTTGTTCATGAAGAATTTGTATTTATGACCCAGAAATATTTTGTCAACCCTTGGATAAAGCCATACATGTGACTGAAGAAATTCTAGGATAATTTCAATCGATCTTTGTTATTGTTATGCCAAAAGTAAGCAATGGTCTGAGTATCTTCACTGTTGCCTTCTCACACTGCAAAAAAATTTCATGAGCAGAATGCTCTGAACAGCTTAGTTTATGTGATTATGACACAGAGTTTGAAATTGTTTGCTGGGTGCAGTGACCATGAGTGAAGTTTGGAGAAACAGTAGTTCAGTAGACTGTTAGGCACTTCCTGATATACAATTAATGGCAAACAAAGTTGTTGACTGACTGACAAGAAGATAGGAAGCTACAAAGGCAGAAGAATTCTGCAGTAGCTAAGCAAACACTAATCTCCCAGGTCTGTATCTATTCTAACCTGTGTGTTCACAGCTGAATTCCCCTATAGATTCATTGTTAGTTACACTGCAGAGAAATGACTCAGCTCAAAAATACTGAGTTCAGTCTAGACAGCTGATGAAGTGCTCTACTCCAGCTAAGTCCAGATCTGACTGGTGAGGGCAGCACTATTGTGAACACTTCTGATTCTGCTGTGCAGTGGTGGTACAAGGTGCAGAGCTCTGTCTGCCTCAGCTCTGCTTTGTCAAAACTTGACTAATGGCAGGTTTCTATCCAGCACAGATGGTTTGATGATAAATATGTTATGGATTGTCAGGCACTTAGATATGTGATGATAGAGGCTAGAAATAAGGAGAACCTTTGGATCTTGCATTAATTCACAATGTAGTTTGCCTAAGTTATATAACTGGTACATTCTCCTTGCCCATTTAATAATGTATGTATTTTAGGTGAAGCTTTCAAAACTGGCTAATCTATTAAAATGCCTTTTTTATGGTGCCTGTTGAGTATCTAAGATTCTTCCTGCTGCTTAGAAACTCTGTTCCTAAAATGCACAGATCTGTACCCTAAGAAAAATAAGAAGCACAAGAATAAAAGCCACAAAATACATATCACAGAAGTGTAATTATTATGACATAATGGTTACTTCTCATTTGAGTACCTATTGTCCAGAGAAGAGGCAGATGAAAAATCTGGGTCTCAGATATAAGGTTAGAAGGTACCATTTTTCCTGACACCTCTGGCCGTGAATTTCACTTGCTTATTCCTAAACTGAGCTCAGTATTTGTGTTTGTCTGCTGTACCTTTTTGAAAAAGATGGAAAGTTTTGCACTGAAGGCCTGAAGCAAATGTGCTCCCTGTGCTTTACTGGATTGTTCTAATGGCAGATCACCTTCCCTGGTAATATGTACTTTATTTTTGATTTGGATCTGACTTCAGTTTTGAGTGGCTGGCTTTCCTTTTGCCCTTCTCTGCTAGATTAAAGAACCCTTTAGTTACCAATATTTATTTTTTACAGAGGCACTTATATGCTCTTTTCAATGCAGTACTTTAGCTTTTTGATAAAGTAAAAAGATGAGTTCTCCAAGCCTCTTTCTCTAAGTCATTCTTCTACTGCCCTTGAATACTTTTTGTCTGTTTTCTGCACACTCCAATTTTTCACCTGTATTCCCTTGTCAATCTCTCTAATGCCTGAGTGTGATTAAAACAGCCTTCCACCCTCCTCAGTTCATATGCATGGCAGTTTTGTAAGCTCCTCTGCCACAGGAGATCATGCAGAATTGCCTGGCCACTGTGACCACTAAATCTTTTTCACAGGTGCTACTCTTGGGATGTAATCTCCATGCTTATACATAAAGCCCTTTTGTCCCTCTTTCTTTAATGCATAATATATTTAAAAAGGTAATTTTTTTGTTAGGTCCAGCTCACCAACCATCCTGGCATATATCACTATAAATATATATATATATAT